>KZ308992.1:3018107-3033313 GCA_000376725.2 Ladona fulva
AAAAAACAGCAAATAGATGCAAAATACTAGTTGATAATAATTATTCCGGGACATTAAACACGAGCCCAATCCACGAATCCAACATGTCTGGCAAGCGTAGGCGGAAAACGCGCCCGGTCGAATGGGCCGAATGCTTGCTAATGGTGGACGAAGGGATAGGACAAGGGGTTTAAGGGCAAATTCTCCATACTACCGACCAGTCGCGTCAATGATCCCATTTTTCTCGCCTCCCTCTCCTCTGGCCGTAGACCTTTTCCCACACTCCTCGTTCCGTCCCGGACGTTACATAGCTTCCGTACATAAAACCCGGAGATTGCATCCCCTCGCTCTGCCCATATGGGCCATATCGCAAGGTCGGAACCCAACGACTGCTTATCCCGCGGAAGGAGAAAACGACATGTCCGCGAAGGGAAGAGGAAAAATCGGGCGGAAATATAAAATGAAAACGACGGCGAAGAGGATAACGCCCCGGATAATTTTTTCGCGTTCGACGGAATCCGGAGCGCGGATCCATGAAGGGGCGAGAGGGGGCAGGGTCCAGAGGGGTCGGGATGAAAGGCCAGTGTCGCTTGGATACGTGGGCGTGGGAGGAAACGTAAACAGAGGTGGAAGAAGTTTATGTGCGAGGGACAGATCAGGTCGATTGGGGAAGGTGAGAGAAAATATTTGTGGGGATAAAAGGTAAAAAGGAAGATTTGGGAAGAGATGAAACAAAGGGAGTGGATTGGAGGGAAATCGTGGGCGGAAAAGTTTAAAGAGAAACAGAAGACGAAACGAGGAAACTGTGAGGGACGGGAAAAGAGTAGATAATGTTTACATGGGAATTACGAACTTCCACGACTAATTTAAACATTCGTTTCGAACACGGCTCGATTTTTCTCTGTTCTGGTGCGGAGAATAAAATTTTTACGTGCAATATTTTACCCAAAGGTCCAATACGAATCTAGTCGCAAATTATGTTTTCAGTCATTAAATAGATGAATCGTGGTTCGGAATAAATTTTATTAGAACTGGGATATGATGCAATAAAAATCGACGCTTCTTTCGCTCTTGGTAACTTTAAAATAAAACTTACTCTTTGTATAATACTGGATCGAAGTTCTCTCACTTAGTATCGTATTTATTTTCAATACAATATGTACAATATACAATCTCAAACTACAATGAGAATATAGATAAAAATACACGCATAAAATAAACAAATTTCATACTAGGCGAATTAAATTTCCAACTTTAAAGGAAAAAGGCGTACTTCTGGAGAAATGTGAAATTATACATTTCATTTCATCGTTTCGAAAATAATAATGCCACAAATAAATACAATCACAAACTGAGAAACAAAGTATTTCTTAATAACAGAATCGAAATAATAGAAGAAGATTTCGTGAGATCTTAAGCAAACCCAACATCGATTTCCAAAAGCAATTAACTTCCTTCAAAAGAAACCAATGTTAAGCTCACTGGAGATTGGGTGTTGAACGACATACAACTTAGAGGTAAACCAAATAAACTAATGAGAAATAATTGAACCTTATCCTTGGGACGGGGATAATCTAAATAAAGCAGGCTAAAGGCCCGAATAATCAATCAATGCAATGATTAAAGGGCATAAAGAATGAGAACAGCAACAGCCACCTACGAAAAAAGAGAACCAGAAACACGAAAATTCTCTGGCAGAAAAGTACGAAAGGAAAGGGAAAAATTTATGACGGTGGCCTTAAGGGAGGATATAGAGTTGGATCGCGGACAGCAAAGGGCAAGACTGCGGCTCAGTTAAAGTGAGGCTGAACCACGATGAAAAATCGATGCGCCGAAAACTGTATTGGAAGTCCTATAGGTTTTTCGCCGCATAATTCCCTCCGAAAGCCTCAAAAGCCAACTCTGTTGCATTCGCGATTGCAGGCGCCCCGAATGGCCACCGTAACAGCACCGTGATGTCCCGCGAGACGCTCAGACCCTCTCCCGAGGATATCTCCTGCGCAACGGCCGAATCCGAAAACCAAAAGCGGCCGCAATGGTAGTATTAGAGGCGCGGAAGCGGACAGTGATGAAATGAAACAGAGTGGTGATAAACAGTTGACCCGAAGTCCTTTCATAATGCTCACGGAAGGGACGCCTTTCTCGCCACGACTACAAAGGATAGAGCTGGAGGCGACGCGGCGCACAAGTTCGGTGATTTATTTAGCATGGGAAGTAAAGATGGGATAAACGGGAGCTAAACGAGTTGTTTAGTCAATCGACCGATTCGTAAGACATGGATGATGAAGCTTACAGGGTATCTTCCATCTATGGAGGATATATTTTTTAAGCCTTCGTAACTAAAGAGTCAGAATTGAGTGAACAAAAACGAAGATCACTCATTTTTACTTGGTTAAGACCTTAGCTGAATTAAAATATCGATCACAAGGAAAAGGGTAAAGGTGACTTTGCATGTTGAGGCGTGCACCTATTCTTTGGGGTTTTTCTTTGGATTTTTAAAACATTGATGATTCCAATTTCAATGAATGGAAATGAACTATCCCTAACGATGAAAATTTAAATGATTTGCAAAAACTGTTGTCAATAAAGATTGACATTTGGATGTTAGAAATATTATGGATAATGAATGAATAGTATTTCTACCGATGTTTTTATATCTTACGAACAACTCACGTCAATTAATGTTTTTGAATTAATATCTAAGTCCGCTTACTACAAAGATGAGCATATTATCGTTAATGATAGACATCATTGACGATAGTTTCCTGTGCATTCTTATTCTGCAAAATAGGTAAAGTAATTTGTTAACTAAAGTAATATTCATCCGCACTCTACTTAGGTGTCACTTTTAATTCCTTGTAATAAACTACTAATATTTTACCAGCATGAGTTGTGGACTCGACGGTACTCAAATCAAGTAAAGTTTGTCATGAGTAAAGTCATGTAACTGTTCAAGTAAAATCCGAGAACTCTGCGAAAGAGATATCCTTTCCTATATTCAATTCATCATCCATGTGGAAGCTACCTATTGAGGAGAGATATTGAAACATCTCTAAATCAACTACCTATTCATCTGGGAAACCTTTCAGTAACATGAAAGATGTGAAATATTGAATTTTAAGTCCCGTTGGACCAGAAACAACTCGTTGAACGCAAAGAACCTGCGGTTATCAAACCTTTACACTGGCAATCTCACAATACTCCTTCCTCAGATTGAAGAGATAAAAATCTGAAATATAACTATCCTCAAAGCACTTCTCAACATAGTCTCCTAAAAGTGGAATGAAAATTTACTGAAATAAAATGAAGATCGATAAGAAGCAGCACAGAAGATAAAGAAAATGGTATTCGCAGCGGAGGAAAAACTAATAAATATACCTCTCACTCATTCAAAATCTATTCATATTTCTTGCAGCCGAGAACTTGAGGAGTTCTTCAAATAGGTAAATTTGACTTCAATGCAGGAAGGTCAACTTGAGCCATCATTTTTTGTTCTTATAATTTTAGTTTAAAAAACGAAACAACTTTAAAACACTTTTGCGTTTATGTATCATTTCCAGTCAGAAGAAGCTACTATTGTCAAAGTTAGCCACCCGTTTAGTGGATGACTACAAGCAAGAAAAACATTGGAAAATGAACAAATTATAGGTTTAATCAACGTCTTTAAATTTCGCAATATCTGCAATGTTTACATTCTTCAATATTTAACGGATAAGATATATAAAAAGTTAATGCTGGTAATAAAAAAGAAGACATACTTAACCTGGTAGCGAAAGATTAATATAATCTACGTAGAAATTAACTTTTCCACGACATTCCCCTGACATAATCATTGGACCCGAACGAGGTCCAATTTTGATGGAAACTTACCGAAATTAAAGCAGTTCTTTTTGCCCGCAGACTTTATTCAAACACTCCCCTTCATCTTCTACCTTCACTCCATTTAATGACCACGTTCCCTCGGTAACGAAACTAAACAACCTCAACGACCCCCTCTTTGTCCCTCTCCGCACTCTCCAAACTCCTCTAGTTTAAAACAAAACCGTTCCATTCCCGTAGTAATCTCGTTCCACCCTCCGAATATTATACCTACTTCGGAGCGGAAAAAATGAAACTTTTCGTCGGCTAACCCCCTTACGACCGCATTACGTGCCCGAAATTAGCAGGGGGATGAAACGGTGTATTTATTCTTCACCTGCAACCCTCATTCGTAATGACCCACTCTTGCTTGTTTCGAGTGCCGCTGTTCATTTGGGAATATACGCTCTCCTCAAAGCGACTTTCCCCCAAGCGCCCTCTGTCTCCACCGGGGCGAGAACCCCACGCTTCAGCTAACACACCCCTTCACATATACGCTCCTCCTCATGATTTTTATTGGACCAAAAAGGACTCATCGTGTATCTCAATACATTGCAAATACAACCTACGAATATTACACAAAGGCTTTCAGCTATGCAAGTACTTCGCTGATAGTGAGGGATGCGACGTCTACGTTGGAATAGGAATACGTGAGACGCAAACGAATAATAAGTACTGCAGAAGAGGGTTACCGTCGTCAAGCTAGGAACACAGCACTACTAATGAAGGAAGTGAACTCTCCGCTAATCTTCAGTAGGATTTATGGATAGTAAAGGAAGAATTTCATTTTATAAAAATACTAACTTCTCATATTGAGCAAAATAATGTCAGAACTACCTAATAAGTATTGTACTTGAAATAATTAACGAAAACAATACTGAGAACGTAGGTAGTAACTATAGAACAAACGTTCTATTTCAATAGGACGTATTTCAGTACGCTCGTATGTCTATTTATTCAGAACATATTGTCTATTCTGACTGGATTCCTCCTTTGAGGAATTCAAGTCCATAAATTAGTTGTAGATTAAATATAAAAATTGCAAGTCTTTTCTTCATACAATTCAAGAAAGAACGGAACCATTTTCGTGATAATAGCATAATTTTGTCGATTACTTTTGGCCTTTTTACGATAATAAATTATAAATTATGAAAATGGTGTTCGTATCTACAGATTTCATTCCAACATTTCTCATCAATAAAATCGCAATTTAATAAAATTCAATCCGGGGAGGAGAGAGACGCATTCTCGAAAATGTATGCGCTTTTGCTAAAAATGTAAGATATCTTATGTGGTTGTTTTACCTTTTAACTATCACTTATATACGTTGGGAGTTTATGTTCTAGTACAATTGTTTAATTCATTTAATAAAAATCCTCTTCAAAGACAATGGTATAGGTGAAAATATGTTTGTTTACTTTCGAAAAATTCATCGTGTTTCCCGGAGAAATAAGGAAAGTAGGTGCGACTTAAAAAAATAAGAATGGATGTAAGTAAAATGCTATATTTGATGTATTATCTCACTCTAACTAACAGATAACGATATGACTAACGCAAAGAATTTCATAATTATTCGATTAACACTTTACACAACTTCAATACATATTGCGTCCTCTGGATATTTACAGAAAATAATCCCTCAACAACCACTTTCCACAATCATGGAGCAGTCTGATACTTAATAACGAACACTCTTGGGCTCTCGGATAGTCATGTGTGCTACGCGTTCGACTTCGGTTAAGGCGGTCCTGGGTT
Organism: Ladona fulva; assembly: GCA_000376725.2. Taxonomy (NCBI): domain Eukaryota; kingdom Metazoa; phylum Arthropoda; class Insecta; order Odonata; family Libellulidae; genus Ladona; species Ladona fulva. The sequence continues at coordinate 3,023,700 of KZ308992.1, forward strand.
CGATTCCCGGTGGGAGCCAACGTGCGAAATGACCTCAGCTGTCGAAGCACTTTTAACAATACTACTACTACAACAAACATTCTTATCAGCTGAAACGTATTATGAGCACTCATCTTTATTGTAGTGTGTGTAGTCCAGGTACTTCTTGATTTTTGAAATGTCAAGAAATTCCTGTACTACCTGTACTAGAAGTTTCTCTAATTTTCTGATCGTATTTCACCAACCTATAAAATCCCTGTGTTTAATATAACACCGCAATTAATGGTTTCTCTGCAATTTCCGTAATTTTAGATATCTTCAGTACTCCTCCCCTTTCTACTAAAACTACTTTACTTCGGTGACTTTTGTGGCTTGCAAAAATTGGAATGATAATTTACCTACAAAATGATCCGTGAATCGCTTCCAAGCTTAGTCGATGAATGTGCATGAAGAATTAAGAGACTACTATATTTAAATAATTGAATACTGAAATCAGTAACTGAGTTAATAATTAATTAGGTATAAAAGTTTTTCGAGATAAGTTTTAATTTTAGTTTCATTTTAATATTTCAGATTCGTCAACCAAAATGTTCCAAATATTATTAACAAATAATGAAAAATTGAACTCGTTGCCAGGCAGTTATAACAAACAAAAGTAAAGAATTTGCAGAAAACCCTTTCATTACAGATAAATATCTTTCAAGAAAGTAGTGTTTCAGCATCATTGTAATTATATTTATAAACTTACAATACCCAAATATCTTCAAATTTGATTATATGTCTGTTAAAAAATATCAGATTCCTTGAAATAGAAATACATAACATAAATTATCAAGTTTTTCATAAATGTTTCGTGCTTTCAAATGAATTCATAAATGAAATAAAAAGGTAAAACTTAAAGAAGGGATAATTCTACAAAGCACAGATGTAAAGTTATTTCTAATTCATTCTTACATTTTCACGGTGGAGCAGAATATACGCTCTGTATTCCAAATTCAAATTCCTAAGGTAATTAAAGGTATAGATTCCATGCGCAATATCTTGAAATTACTTTATTAGCATTTGTAATCCGACATTCGGGAAAGCGAGCTTCGTGAATTATTTCCAAAGCGTTACAAATAAAGATGGCGAGAAACCTTTTCCTCAAACGGTATTCTTTGTCTGAGTAATTATAAAATTTGAACTATATACCTTAATTTGTGAAAATATAACTTTCCTAGTCGAGAATCGAAAAATAATTCACCCCCCAGGAGGCAATAGCGTATGTTATTTTCCTTTGATAAGTCTGGAATGACATGAAAAACTGAATCTCAAAGGGAAAACATACAACAACTTTTACATGTCACATCCATTTCTTTCTTTACTGGATATGCGTCCACAAACGCGCGACTTCATGCAAATGCGATTTAATATTGCAATATTTTGATTTTACTCCATGTGCACTAAAAAGAGACAAGTAGTGTGTATAACTCGCAACTGCTACCAAGTTTTTCTCATCAGAGATGTTCTAAAAATTACTATTATGACCTAAAATATAAAACATCCACGCATAAATTCACGAATCGATGATTCTTTACTATTTACCTTATTGATTATGCCACCGATCATTGCTGCCATACATAAAATATGAATCTTTCTCTTGGTTTTGAGAGAGCGGACAAAAGCGTCTACTCATGGCGTAAAATACGTCGCTAGGTCAAATACACACTTGCTACTCATCTCAGTTATATCCGTTTGAAATTCACGTATCGTAATTCTGCTAATCGTGGGTAATAATAAAGATCAAAAAGTAATATTGATGCTGAAAGTAATTACAAACGTCTTCTGGGGGTTTGCGAAACCTTATTTCTGTTATCTTATCCAGCGAACTTACCCCTAACTCCGAATTACCTCTCCCTCAGACCGTAAATAAGTCATCTAACATCCCACACGGTAGGAAATTGCTTGCAATATTATTTCATAATTAATAATTATAAGAAGTTAAGAAATTGTTGGAATAATTATGCATAGTGGTGCATTTCCCGAAAAATGTAGCGGAAACCCAAGATAGTATTAAATTTCTAAGGTCTAAACAGCGAAAGCAGTAAATTTTAATTATCCATTCTTTTCAACGCGGATATACACTCAGGAATCCACAATGATGTTGTTACCTTCCATTTATGGCCCTCGCCAGAAGGTTTATTTCCTTTTTCAAACGTACCGCAGGAGCGCTAACGCAATTAAAGTTACATGACACGCGTGCCTAAATAATGCTTCCTCATTTGATCTATTATTTTGCAAATGCCTCCATTTTCCCTTGAGTTTGAAATGGCTTATTCATAAGATGGAAACCATCCCCTCGACTCTTTCATTCTCTTTCCCTTCCATTCTAAATCCTAATGCAGCACACTCCCCCTTTCATAATGCTCTTCCATTATTCCCCTTTTTCGCTTTCTCCCTAACAAACACCGACGCCGTTCGCTTCCCTTTCGCTTCTTCAACTCCATTCTCTTTACATTAACACTCTACTGCGTTTTTCTCACTCCCAATGTATTTTAAATGCATAGAAATGCGTTTTGTCTCGTTCACGCACCGCCAAGATCCATCTCAGAGATGGATGGTTCAAGGAAGAATCATTCAAACCTCAAATTACTCTGCGTCACTTTAAGTCTACGAAGTCGGAAAATTACATCTTATAAATGGATTGTTCACTAACATAAATAATCTACATTTTTGTAGGTACATGTACATAAATATTTCCCATTTAAGGCAGTTCCTTTCGTTTCTTGGCAACTAAACCCTTTACTTCATCTAACATTTCCCCCCACTGTTTGCATTCTACTCTCAATTACATTCTACAGCAATCCCTCTTCTCTCAATATTTGGCCCATCAATTCCTTTTGTCAACGCTTAATTACTTCAAATAAATTCCTCTCCTCCCCGGATATCTCTAGCACTTCAATGTTTGTTTTTTTCTATTGACCCAACTTATTTTTCTACACCATACCCATATCTCGAAGGCCTCCAATCTTTTGATGTCCTCCTTTCTTAAAGTCCACATTCGACACTCATGCAGCAGTATACCCCACACCAAGGATTGTATCCATCATTTTCAGAATCCTTTATCGAGACCCCTAGACACCGGTTGTCTCCCCTTCTAGAAAACGTCCTCGGAAAATGTCACTCTTTTTCGATCCTCATATGTACACTTCCTATCCCATGAGAGAACACTACACTACAATAAGAGAATTTATTAACAAGTTTTAGTTTTCCCCCATCTACCTTAGTCGTCAACTTAGCTTTCTTTTCTTTCCTCATCACCTGAAAACAGAATAATGACATGCATTCTTAGAAGGTAAAAGTGCAAACAGAGAAAATATTCTGGTACAGCAAGGGTGTTTCAAATTTTTCCTTAAAGGTGTCGTCGGAGGCGATGTAACAGTAACACCCTCAAGTGCGCCAGCCTAAAATGTTTTAAATATTCTCTAATTCTATTGAACATCGACAGGATATTTTCCCTAAGATTTATTTTGCTCCAGTGGCCTGCTTTTAGATTAACCTATTTCCCTTAAGGGAACTGCATGTATAACCAATACTCATACCTAAGTATTTATCGTAATAAATACTATGTACACTACTTTTATAATTTAAACATTATATTTTATGAAAAGGAACTGAGTTAAAAAGAAACTCTTACGGTTATAAAAATATATTTGGCGTAATTTCTTAGTTGAACGAATTGAATATAAATAAAGATATAGGTATTGAGGTAACTTATGAATTTGATTCATATTATAACATTATTTAGCGCCAGATGGAAACGGTTTCATTAACTGTAAACTTAAACAGATAAATTCTCAAGTAATATGCTTCACATTTGATTCCCAAATCCACCTGATATGGTACAATTATCATCAGAAGTCATTCAAATACAAATGTGCTACATGGATTTCATATCCAATAACTCAGCAATTTCCATATAACTTTCGATTCTTTTAATCACATCTATAAATATATATATACAATTGGGGGTGAATCTATTGTTCAGGAATTCTAATAACTATCTTACAGTCACTTCAATGACGAAGCCACAGCAAAAATCGAGCCGTTATAATTTAGAAGAAAGAGTGCGTTATGAAAAATGGCAAAGCCATGCCGTACACTATGCGATGCATCAGATTTTCCGAAATAATAAAGTAAAACTAACGGAAAATTGCTGAAAACCTTATCTAACACTGTAATTCAACTTGCAAACTATGTTTTGGGAAGTGTCGCTGCTTGATACATATGTCCGTATAAACTAAAGTGTTTTCTCACTTGAAACTAATCTGTGCATAAAATAAAATCAAATTTGTATACTCATATCGGAATTCGAAGTCGTGACTTCGTGGAATTGCAGAATAAAATAAACTTTGTACTTTTCCACAGAGACTTTGCTTGGCGACCGGTTTCGTAAGCCCACTTACATCTTCAGGTCTGAAGTAATTACGCTTTCGAAACCGGTCGCGAATTTAAGTCCCTGAGGAAAAGTACGAACTCTCTTTTTATTCTGCTTTATATAAGCGATTTAAAAATACATTGTACCAAGCAGCAAGCGTACAACAACAAGCAGCGGTGGCCGAGTGGTTAACGTGTGGTTAGCGTAATAGCCATAAAGTCCCGTTATTCATTTATTTTTCGCCGTGTCAACCACTAATAACACTGTCAAACGTTCAACGTGTGAACAAAGAACGCTGTATTGTATACAACAATCTTTAACCCGGAGGTGAACTTCTGCAATATACCGTAGCCTAAAAATGTCTTCCTATGTATTCACATTTTAATTAACACAAACGAAAGAAGAATACCAAAGAAACTGAGAGCATAAAAATAATTAATTAGTACGCGAAGAAAAGTCGTTTGTCTCCCTTGCATCTCATCTCCTTTCAGCATCCATTTGTGTCCCTCAAATTCCGACTTCCATTTGCCTCCACATCCACTCATCCAAATAACCCTCCTCCATTTTCCCGCTACATCTTCTCCTCTATTCTCCAACGCATTACCCTTCCCTTCAGTCGAAGCCGCAACTTCTGCCGTCGCCTTTTCCTCATCTCCCCATGTGTCGTCTCTCGTCAGAATCCTTCTTCTTCTCTCGCTAAACCATTTTTCCTCTCCTGTTTCGCGATTATCTCTCTCAAAGCAGATTCGAGCTCATCCTTTGGCTACGCCGTCGACTCGAAGATGCGCTGCTTCCAATCCGCGGTTTGTGATAACGGTGTCACATTTTTGAAGGTAGGTATCGATTGGATGTGCAGGACACGTTATGTGTCCCTATCGTAGTTTTATTATGCTTTCACGTAATGCGATTTCGAATTTTTCGACAACACGAAGACTGCCACGCTATACCATCTTTTTTTCTATTTTGAGACATCGGGCAGCGTTCAAAACCTTGAGAACCAAACCATATTAAACGTATCATTTAAGAAAGATGATTTTATGCGAAGATGGATTTGGTATTATAGAATTGTTCGGCAAAGGCTGCATTCGGACGTCTTGCTGTATTCCAAGATCAAATCTGAAGTTTTCCTCTTAGAAACTAGTTATGCACGTGCCAACGCAAGGAAAATTCAACAACGGGCAGCGACTCAAGAAGTCTTTGCGGAAACGGTCACACATGTTACGGCTGTAAAGGTAAAGGCACTTTAGCCGACTTCCGAGAACGAGGCGGATTGTTTACGTTTTTATTCCTTAATTGCCAAAAGTTTTAGAGGTCGGGAGGGTGTTCGTTGCTTCACTACTCTCTTGAGCTTCACTTCTGCTTTCCTCTCCTAACGTCATTCTCTGCCCAACTGTCGGGAATCACGTTTGAAATTCCAAATAAAATCTTGAAACGAAAATTAAAGAATCCGATATGAAGAGTAAAGATTACAGACGAAAGCGTGATAAACTATAAAATAAGAACAATGGGAACGTTTTAAGTCAATTACTTAAAAATAAATAAAGTTTTAAATGAGGCACTTTTGAGCAGACGAAAAGTCAAAAATTAGCAACACACAATGAATAAGGGTTAGAAAATCAATATTTTGTAGCCCTATTATGTAGAAACTGATCTTGATGTTATTGTAAACCAAATCAACCTCGAATGCTAAAAAGTTCCTAATACGGAAATTAATGATAACAAAACCTTCAATTCTAGTTAAAAATATTCCAGAAAACATACATTTCTTACCCATTTCTATTATTTATGCTTCTTTTTGCTTTATATAGCTTACTGAAAACGGAGAATATGACTGGAAATCGACTCTTTTCATCTGACTTGCGTAATATTTTCTGCCTTCATAATAAATTCAGTTTAACGTTTGAACTTCAGTTCAATTGTGAGGGCCTTATGGTATTCCATTACGAAAACGCGGAATCATCAGTTGGTATCCGGTACGCGGAATTGAAACCCGCTTCGTACCCTTTTTTTGTATTTGTGGTTTCATAAAAATAAATCGTTTCGGTTAACTGACTCTTTTTCTGATTTTAATTTAGCTGAAATTGTTCCCAATGAAATATTTAACTTAGAGATTGGCTTTCATGGAAACTGTTTATTTCCTTGGAAATATTTACCAAATATTACTCCAAAGATAAATATTATATATTTTTTTCTGTTTTGTATAACTGCAAATCTTTGTAATTACCTGTTTTCTGCAATATACAATTATTATTATTATTTTAAAAATTAACCGTACTTACAATCTCACTGAAAATCCATTTCTAGTAAGAATGAGCGGCTACTCACCTGCAAAGAGAAAATTGAAATGTTCATAAGGCATTTTCGAATCCAAAATAAATATTGAGTAACATTATTACATGTATTTCCTTCCTTATATATATGTTTACTCTCGATAAACTGGCTATCGTCACTTCAATTGATAAAACTTGAAGTAGATCTTGAAGAATTTACTTGATGTAAAAGGAATGAATAACAATAGTATTAATTGTGATCATAATAATCCTACAGATAAAAATTTAAAGGTTTAATCTAAGTACTATCTCCCGTTGTCTCACATAAAGGAATTTTCATGAGGTAATCAAGTTCTTTTTCAAGGTATGGAAGATTCTTTCAAAAGGGAGGGAAATCGACGTCATACTTCATTACATTCCTGAAGGTCGCATCAAAGCCGTCTTTCCCAATAGAAATATTTGTTTGCTTGACCTTCATCACTGTCCCTCCCTGAATTTCAAGATTATGAATCCTTTAACAGAATCTCCATTTGGCATTTTATTTGCGACCCTTGTCTCGTTTTTATTTACTCTCCCACTTTTCTGTCCCTTTCTTTGGCAAAAATNATAGAAATATTTGTTTGCTTGACCTTCATCACTGTCCCTCCCTGAATTTCAAGATTATGAATCCTTTAACAGAATCTCCATTTGGCATTTTATTTGCGACCCTTGTCTCGTTTTTATTTACTCTCCCACTTTTCTGTCCCTTTCTTTGGCAAAAATCCCAAGGATTCTCTCGAGAAAGTACGCTCGATATTTTGTCCCCAGTAACTCAGGATTAAATTATGCTAGGATAGCTAAAAGGAATATAACCTAGTTATTGCGAAAGCTAAAGAAGCGGTTACTTTGCAACAGAATGTAAGACTTCTTAATCGTAAACTTCGGGTATTAAGACCGAAAGAAAGTAATTCTGAATTTTTATTCCGCAGAAAAATCCAAAGCTATGACAAAGCAAACGCATCTCAAGTAATTTAGAATAATTCAATGGTGAGAAGCATACGATGCGATCAGCTATCTCAACTAATTGCATGTAGATATTATCATATTCATTGAGTTACAAATCGCACGGAAAATAGATTCCTAGGTTTAAAATATTCCGATAATATCATAATTTTTATTACATCCTCAGAAAAATGATTAGCTGAATAAATTATGTATGTAGCCTCGATGGCGTACTATTCTCAGCAAAAGTATTGTCTCGTGTTCGAATCCTGATTACGTAGCGGTATTTGTGATTGTGTGAGAAAGATTAAGAATGGTCCCCTTGGGCTAAAAATCGCACAATAAAGACAAGGTTAGTTGCAGGATTACTTGCCTTATCACGGTCCATTCCAAACCGATAATTTTTCCTTTTCATTTATCGAACTTTGGGATATAAATTTGTATTAAACTTTTAAGATACAGTAGATTTTGGCTACAAAGACTCGGTTGGGCGCACGCGAACTCTGGTCTGTGGGTTGAATACCCGTTTCAGATGGGCGGAATCTCGAATATGCATATCCAGTTTCCAAGGAAAGTATAGATAAAAGTATCTGTCTGATCTGAAATGCGTCGAGACTCTTTAACCATTGGATTTTTTTACTTATCGCAATTTTTAAGGTATCGCAATGCATCATTCTTTCTCGGGATCGACCGAACAGATTTCTTCCCTGTATTGCGATTTAAACCCGTGGACATTTATTGGATGAAAATTAAGGAAAATTCGGGTTTTCGATTACGTTATAAAGCGTGGATACTATTTTAAGCAACCATTCGAGGCGTTGCGATAACTTACCATAGAGTTTCATTTAAATAAAGAAGAGTAATCTCCTATAAAATCAAAGTTTACTATTTTGCCTATAATTTCATATACAAAAATCTTCTCCTAAAGGGAACTAATCGGCGTAAATAGGCATATTGGAAACGATTCTTGTCGATTCCCAAAAGAGAAATGGAAGAATCTTCAGTAGTTTCAAGTAACAATCAAGGGGGGAACTTATATCGAATGGATACCGTAAAAAAAGTTTAAGATCTAATAACAGATGGTTTTGAATAACACATTCGAAGAAGGATACATCTACATCTACATAAGTACCCTGCAAGCCGCCTTCCGGCGTGTGGCAAGGCAGGATAAAAAGGAATGAAACAAAAAGCAAAATCGTTCACCGTGAAAGGAATTCTACACAAAATGAATAGACGATTTATGATACAGCTACGCTCCACGAAGTGAAGGTTGAGGTTTTCGATTATGTCTTAAAATGCAAAATTTGGATTCATAAGTGTGACATTTTCTTCCTGAAACGTGGATAAAGAGCAAATAAAAATTCTTCCTTTCTCAGAACGTTCTCTTTGAAACGCTGGGTTCGACGATTTTTAGAATTGAGATTGTTTCTGAGAATATTTATCAATTTTCAGGTAAAGATAATATTTATTATTATTACTTCAAGAAATTTCAGAAAAATGTTTCTAAATTTTAGCCTCCTTGAAAGGATCGAGGATCATAAGTCTAGTTGAAAATAAACTTATCATTCCCCTTTTATGAACATTTTTAACTATATCTAAGCATGGTAACAATCAGAACAGTTTTACGCAACAAAATATTCACATTTGGATTGCTTTGTTTCTTTAACTACAGAAAACGCCACAAAAGCTGCAGTAAAGGTTTTCTGCGGTGGAGCTGAATCAAATAAAATTTTCAAATATGGAATCTGAAGAAAAATATTTCACTACAATGAATTTTCTGTATATTCCTCAGCACTTTTAACAATAAAAACACTCTGAACCGTGCAATCAACAATATTATCTTATTTAACTTTCTATTAGCAGACTCATGACTCAGGAAGGAAATAAAAGTCACCAATAAGCAAATCATACATTAAAACCAAAGAGTACTTCTAAATTATTTGAATGTTCTGCTTACAAAGTATATT
>KZ308992.1:3034647-3391030 GCA_000376725.2 Ladona fulva
TTATCCGCAAATAATTATTCCATTATAATATATATATGTATACAATTGTATATTAATATATAATAATTCTATAATGAATTAATTTTTAATAAATTTTGATGCGGGGAAGCATTAGCTGTAATTTTAATGTTTCTAATTGTTCCGTCGCATGTTACATTTCAATCTCCGTCAGAACACTGCGGGTATTTAAGACTCATAATAAGAATTCTGCATAAGTTCCGACTGATAATAAGATTCATTTATTACAGATTGCTACATAAATGTATCTCCATCAGTGTCATTATGAAAACGTCGGTTTTATCTTCTTTAAACATTCAATTTCAAACGTTTCAGTAATTTTCGAAATGGCACTCCACTTCAAGAGAGAGAAAAGCATCATTGTAGGCGAATGAGATGCTGAATTTTAGACTTAATAAGAGGTTTTTTTGTATGTAGAGTCTGTAATCGTTTCAATAAAATATGATTCTATACAATTATCTTCATCGTAGATTTTACTTTGTTTGTAGTAATACATTGAATTCGAGAAATTCTACGTAACAGCCTTCAATGAAATGGTATCCTCGATGACTTGAAGTCGCTGAGATCCTCCTAAAATCCGTCTTGCAGAAACAAAAAGCACGTTTTATGCCAAAAGAAAACATCAAAAATTCACGGAAACTTTTAAGTGGCAATTAATTCGTTGGGGGCGTATACTTGTTCGAGTAAACATTAAAGAGGAATTTGGTTTTCGCGATTCAAATGAAAGTCTTTATTCTGAATTATTTCAAAGTTCTGCTGACAAATTCGATTACGATTAATTCGAAAGTTGTGTCATTTGCGATATAACCATTATCGAATTTCATCGTTTCCACGTTCATACGACATATTCCACAAACACCATTTCACATTTCATTCAATGCATTTGTTACGGAGTTTATGGCACTTGAAATGACGGGTAGAAATAAAACCGTAAAAAAAGGTTTTTATGTCTGGATCCTCTAATGGAGACTATTGGTGTATTTTTATCCATGTATTTATTTATTCTTCTATTAGAAACGGGAAGGCCTGATTAAATCCATTTTAATTTATTTATTTTTAATCCAATTTATTTATGAACTCAAACTGCCATCCCCTAACCGGAAAAATTCGATTATCCGGGATTCGAACCCTGAACCTCGGAGTTGGAGCGCTCGCTAGCACGCTAACCACTCCTCACTGCACTGGCTATTGGAATTTTTCAGATAACCATAGACATAGATTTTCCAGATAACCACTGTTTTGCTGTAATTGCATAATGGAGAACTATTTAGCATGGAGATATCCATTGTTTTCTTAACAATAATGAAATTAGCAAATGAATCATGACCAGATTCTCGATGTGAACATCGAAATGTGAAGCATCGAACTTCTTTAATTTGGCTTTCTAAGTATTTAAATGTCACAAGTATCAAAGCAAATAGAATATTTCTCGCATTCGCCCTTTATCAAGTTATCAATTCATTTTTATCAGCCAAGAGAAAGGCCTCTTGAATGGAAAGAGCTCGCCAAGCTCTATGTGGAACGTGAAATTATTTCCTGGTCAAAGAATAATAATGGAATGAAAATAATTCCGGCCGATAAAACCAATGCGCAATTCACACCACATTCAAAGGCCTTCCCCCATTATCTGCGGAGAATTCTATTCTGTCAGCTGCAACAACTCGCTGGAATTGATTCTCGCTGAATTGCCGACGGCTTCCTCTAAAGGAAAATTACAAAGCAAAAATATTTTAATAAAACAAACATGATTTTCTGGGAATCTTCTCTGATATTATTGGGCAACGTTCCAGCACCAAAAGGAAAACAGCGCTTTTTTGGGAATTCCACGGTTACTCTCTACATTCCGGGAAAAAGACGGGGAAAGAAAAAGAAAGAATGGCCGACCCTTGATGTTGTTAGAGATGATGAGGAGACGAAATGAATTTAAAAAAAAGGAAAGGACGAGCGAAGGGGAAAAAACATTTCGTCGCCATGAAATTAATTGCATTAAAACATTAAGAAACTGTGGATACGAGGTCATACACGCGGTAAATTGGACGTTAGCCAGAGAAAAACCGTAAAAAGGAATTAATTAAAAATGGGGGAAAAAAAATTAGGGAAGGGTCTGTTTTCAATTTTCTTGATGATTTTCTTATTTGATGACTCTATTAAACGACCTCTTTCCTCATTAAACTTTAGCATTATAAGCTCATTAAACTTTAGCATTATAAGCATTAATAAACATCTTTTGTTATCACTCTCCGTTAACGTTAAGCAGACCTCATCGCGATTTATTCGCACAAGAAATGCGAATTTTCTTTCGAAATCGACGAAAAGATGGAAATAAAAGTGCTGATAACTTTTCTCCCAATGAGAATCCAACAAATAGCACAACTACTGCATTTGTAGCAAAATGGGCTTCTCTCCTAATTTCTAAATTCATATGGCTTCAGAGAATTTATCGAAACACATTTTTCCTTTCCATTGGCATAAAGCCATTACAAACGGCCATCGGTGAATACAAGTGTTTTTATGGGTATCCCTCTGCTGCGATGAATAATTAAACTTTAAAATTAACTTTACGATTAAACCTTCGAGTAACGAACCAAAAGAATAATGGGTCAAATTTAGGATAGAACTGTATATCCTTATAGTGAATGGTGGTCGTTTTGAATCTTTATTGGGTTAAATAACTACAAAGTTTTACTCAAAGTATTTATTTAGATAAATCTATTCTAAGAGAAATCACTAAATATACCACACATCTTAAATTTTTCAGGACAAAAGCGGAGTCAAAGCCAATGACAAAAGAAAGTAACGAATGAAATGGGTCCCAAAAGTTCAATTATATTATCCGCAAATAATTATTCCTTTCCATCGCCAGAAGATCACCAATGGTCCAATGAGTCGATATATCAAATTTTAGGTACATAATATTTGAGTTTATAAAATAATGAACAAATTCACAATAAGCCGTTCATTTGTATTCTAATTAAAAATATTAACGCTTAATTAAAGCTTCAATACAGTCATATAAACTCTATTTCTGTCGGATAAACAAAAGTGAATAGGATTCCCAAAGAACTACACATTATATTGCTATGCTATTTATTTATAATACTCAGGATCATTATTATACTGAATACTTGTGATGGACTTAACCTAATCTTCACTTAGGGGCCCCGTATTGCATTTTTTAAAATTATAGTGAAGAATAAATAGGTAAATCCTACGTTAATAATATTATATACAGACTGATCCGTAAAGTGAAAATTAATTAAAGTCCATTTGAAGACTTTATAACACAGAACTTCGATAACCTAAAACACCATTTGAATTTGAAATATCATACTTTTAATGAGCCAGATCTTATCATATTTTGAAAAGAATGAAACAACAACCATTTTTTTTCTAGCATAACTTCGTCAAAACAGGAAATCCTTACCCTCAAAACAGAGCGTTACTCACTATACCTGTTGGTTGATAAGCGACAAATCTGTGAGGAACTGACGTTAATAAAATGGAATTTAACTCCACAATATTTTTCTATTTCATTAAAAAACATGCAATCACCTTAGTATTACAAAGAAATTTGAGATTTGGTAGGAATTAGACACCTGCGACGACATTCCCTTCCTGTTTGCAAATACAAGAGGACAATAAATAAAATATGAGGTAATGAAGGAATCCTGAAAGCCCAAACGAGTTGTGGAAGTCCAGAAACGAAAAAATAAATATGGAGATTGGTACGAGATGAGAGAGGTTGTGATGGGCTTAGAAAAGTAGGTGGATTTGCATTTTATCGAGCCCTTACACTGTGTACCAGGATTCGAATTCAGACGCCGCTTCCTGCATTTCTTTTTATCCTACCACTTTATTTGCCTCCCCCAACACCAGAGGGTGCCATTGTGAGGTCTCGTGACCCAAATTCCTCACAGTGATGCGAAGAGCGAAATTCCGTCCTCAGAGTGAAGAAGGACCCTTTAGTCGTTTGGCCCTTTCAATTACGTACGGTAGCGGCCATCGGACAAAGAGCTCTTCAAACCATTTTTTACCTCCACCTTGAGGCCACGCCCATTGTCACATTACCTTGTGTAATTGAGTGTCTACGCGGTGATTAAGCCGCGAAGTAATTAGACGAAACGGGGATACCAAACAGCAGGCTTCGAAGTGACTTAGGGGAAGAATGGATTTAAAAGTATATTTTCGAAACAAACATGATCTGGGGAGGTATGAGCACTAGAAGGCCTTACGTTAAATCCGTTTCCTTCGATAGAAAAATGGTGCTATAATAGTACATCTCCCATCCGCCTCTATTTCAATAACTGCACATTAATAATTTTGAATAAATATAGATGCACGATTTCACATGCATGAAGTTTTGTTATACACTTAAGACAAGTATAAGAAAATAAATCGATAAACGCATGTTTTGAAATTTTGATTTAATAACGATATTTTCATTCGATTCTAAAATAGTGCAGGTTTCTCCTGATTTAATCGAGCTCATTCATGAATATCTGTATTAGCCTAGCGACGCCAAGTTCCCGGGTTCGAATCCTGGTCAGGGCATTGTTGTGTATGTTCGTTTACACAAGGTTAATTGTATGAGTGGTCTCATTAGACAAAATTCGTCTTAATAAAGACATGATTATTATTATTATCGTAGAGAACGAAGCGCCGCACAGTGGGCTAGAATCGAAAAAAGCTGGCCAAAAATACGAAAACGCTTTTTTTGAGTACGGACTATGAAACTTCGCATGACCTATCTGAAATAAATTCTACATACGACTATGGAGGTCATTTACGTTAGATCCTACGCATTAAAATTATACAGGGGGTCAAACTTGACTAACTTTTGCGAATTTAGCTGGCCAAAAATACGAAAAAGCGTTTTTGTATTTTTGGCCAGCTTTTTTCGATTCTAGCCTACTGTGCGCCGTCACCTTTAGGGCTAAATTTAAATCCGCTCTCATCATCAATTAATCTCTCGATCACGACCAAATAATTGAATACTAAATGTTCACAGAGTCCGGTGTTATTCGAAATAAGGTTAACTGCTATTACGATCGGTTAACGAGCAATCATCGCCCATACATACATACGAACTAACCATCCTTCCATGTTGATTGAGCAAGTAATTGTTTAAACTTTCATAATCAGATAAACTTTCATAATGAACTCTTTAGGTCCATTTGGACTAGATAGGACAACACTTTTTTTAGATTTTAAATTATTGAAGTACGATTTTCGGAAGATGCGAAAATCTAAATTAATTCTATATTTTACCAACTAGAAACGGGCATAAAAATGTGTCACAAGACCTGGACTCAAACCCGGATGTTACACTTTCCGGGTAGCTGCTCTAGCTATTTGAGCTACCGTGCCAGAACAATTAGACATGCCGTTCGAGAGACCTTGTGGGCGAGGACGAATGAGAGTGAGGCAACACGCCGGTGCCTCTATGAAGTCGTGGCTGTGGACGACGCTGATTTGTCAGACGAACCACTCGCCCACAAAATCTCCCGAACGACATGTCTAATTGTTCTTACAAGACAGTTCAATCGGCTAGAGCAGTCACCCGAAAATGAAACAACCGGCATAGAGTCCTTTCAAACTTTTTTCATATCAGTTTGTCCTGAGAAATGTTCTAAGGTGTTCAACTTAATGTGCATAGTTAACTTACACCCTTTTCTTCTATAATTTTATTAAAACTGAAGGAAAAAACAATTACGGCTAACAATAACCTTAATTTGCAATATTTTTGTAAATAAATGGTTTAATTCCTTGTAAATTAGCAGGGTAGTTAAGAAAGATTATAGTACTAATATAAGAATGTTATTTCAATTTCATTTTTGTATACATTACTTATTACAGTAACAGCTAAGGGAGTTTCAGAGAGAGGGTAGAGATTAATGATTGAAGTTTTTTTGTAAATTAGTGAAAAGGAGAAGATCTTCAGTGTGTAATGAATGTACTAGAACAGTCAATAGAAATTAAAAAACAATAGGTGAAGTAATCCCCCAATTAACTCATGCTATGTTTATATTTTTCTCCATCTTGAACGTTCAGAAGATCTATTAAACATAATCTATTTATTCTTAACTTTCAGTAACGTATATGTAATTTAGTCTTAGTTTTGGGTATTATAAGTGATGAATTTGTCAATATATTTCGTGGTTTATATCTTTGCATAGTGTTGTTGTTTAAAGTATGCAATATATTATAAATGATATTGATATATTCTCCCAATACAGGGCGGGTATTTGTCCAAAATATGAGAACAATATTTCCCCCCTTTTCTAATCCATCCGAATTCCATATTAGAAACAGAGAAAAAGGAAAATGGAACCCTGCAAGGATTTTTAAAGCCATTAACATGAAAATTATAGAGGAAAGAGAGAAAGATGAGACAGAAAAGCTCTAGAATAACGGGAAGTGGAGGTTTAATGGAGCATAAGGAGTGAAATATGAGTGTGATGTTGGTGAATAAGTACTTGGTGGAGAAAACTCCGAGGAGAAAGAAGAGAGAAAGAAAGTACTGGGCAAATGTAACACTGGACAACACAGAAAATGGAGCTGAAGATGGAGACCGAAGATGAGTTGCACTGAAGAGAAAGGGGTAGAGATGTATTGGAGTGCGTAAGCGTTCGTTCTTGTGTGTTAGCGCTCGCACTAACGTTAGGGTTCGTAAAAATTATTCTTTGCATTCTCTCCCTGTGGAGGAGAAACGGAGCCAAAGAGGAAAGGGCATCGTAACTTGGAGATATGTCCGAACGCGCAGCTGAGAGAGTGAAACAAAGAGGGCGTATTTGTAAAAGTATAGAGAAAGGCCTTGAAGTTGAAGAAGGGCGATTTTCATGGGAGGAAGTTTCCAGAGATTTGTGATACGTGAGTTTCCCTTTGCTCAAGGGAGCGGGTGAGACAACAAAAACGACCTCTCTCGAGTGTAAAAGATTGATTCGTACCCTTTTCAATGAGAGAGCATTCTGATCAGACGATTTAAACACTTTAACCATCTTAAGATGTTGCTATCGCTGGTAGTTATGATTTCAAAGTCATGGGAGTTATCCATAAGATTTCAAGACTGTGTGAATGACATCCATAAGATTTAATCATTGTGTGAATGATATTTGGAATTAGCAAAATCATTGAATTTATAGTTACATATATTAAATTCAGTTAGAAGATTACATGGCCCCTATCTTCTATTTGAATTGAATCGTTCGTTGTAATTTCCGTTCATATCAGTTACGCAAGCATATCTTACAGTCTATTGTATATCTCTATATTCCTCACTGTACTTCTCCCAATAGTCTTGGCATTTTCTTCTAACAATCTTTGTAATAAAAGCTTATCACTATAGGGATTTCAGAGGTAAAATAAATCAATAAATCAACCTTCCATTAATTGTAGGTTTAACTCGGTGAAATATTACGCTCTCTGCTTAATAAATCTTCAAATAACAAAGCTGATACAGGAACTAAATTCTTTTCTCCATAAGATTAAGCATTTACCCTATTTATCAATAAATCGATGAGCAGTAAACAATTTTCTAGTAGCCAAGAAGACCACTCACGAAGAAATCTACAAAAGACCAATTCAGACGACCATTGAATGGATACCTTAATTGATCGTGGCTTTTCCGATTGGTTTAGTCAGTAACAGTAAAATAAATAAGGTATATTCCATAATTTGATGTTATTGAATATTTAAGGCATTTATAAAAATTGAGAAAAGTGAACAAAAGTTTTCAAAAATTCAACGTGTCGGTGGAATGATGTAAATGCTTTTCATCTCATCAGTTTATCCATTTTCAATATTTAAAATCATACTACCGAAATTCAAACAAATTCGTGCATCGTTTGAAAACCGTATCGTATGAAAAATGTATCCATGATAAGGAAAACGTAGCAAGAACTCTTTGAAAATAAACAGTCGTTCTGGAATTTTTATGTGCTTAGAAAAAGGAGTTCTATTTCAAATCTGGAGTTATCACTAGAGCTAAATATTTGACAATTATTTGTTTCCTTTTAAAAATTAGATTTTCTCCAAATTATGTTTCATGCTCCCATTGCTTCGTGATTAGTCAATATTCACAATCAATACATGAACTATGTGAATTAAAGTAGGTTATTTACAAATGGAAGGCCTAAAGGAATGGCATTTACGGATCTCCTCATTTTGAAATGCCGGCATTTTGGTTGGGGATATGTATTAAGGTTTTAGATCGCTTTCCCCGATGCGATTTGGCTTCGAAATTTATTTTTGCGTCTGATTACCTACTTCTGTTGTTTTTATTCGCTTTCGTTGTCCTCGATTAAACTCCGGCGCGATAAAATGCAAATTGAACCTAACAAGTTGGGAATGGCGTCAAATCGAAGTATTCTGGAAAACTGCCCAACTGCTCCCTAACCGAAAACGTCCCTCTGGCAATCGATAAGGGAGTGTACACGGAATAAGATAAAGGTCTCCTTTGAGCGAGAAAACAAGGAGAAATATGGGGGAAATCGGTAAACAGATAAGAATGTGGAATGCGAAAAGGTGTTTTGTATAAATAAGGAACAAAGAAATAGAATTAGGTAGAATCTCACCATCGCGTCAGAAGAGTGACATCTATATCACAAATATAGAATAGCAAAATAGCAATGAAATTTCCAGACAGCATGGAGGATGTAGGCGAAAAGAAAAATCAGAGAAATGTGTCCAAAATTCGAGAAACGTTTGTATTATCTCAGTGCCACCTCTGAAGTAGCCCACAAAGTCCCCACCACCTTGGCCATAGTAAAGTCCCCACAATCGTGCAAAATGACATTGCATAGATTTGGCAATTTTGATTATTATTTTCAATTTTCTAAATAGCATTCCGTTTTAAAAGCCTTTTTTGTCAAAATTGATAACCCTTATCAATAAATAACCTTTACGAAGTAAAATAAATTTCAATTACATAATGGAGTTCCACTTATTCAAGCCTTCTTTTATTAATTATAAATTATTTGAACAACTAAATTGAACTCCTGGCTTTTTAGAGCTCTCATTTTTTCTGGTGTTACTAATTGTCTCAAAAAATTGAGTGGTTTTCGGTGCAAATATTAATATTAAAAATATTGTCCTAAGAACTTAAAATGTTTGGCCAAATACGTATGTCCTATGAAGCGACTAAAAATTTTTAATTAACTTAAACTTTCTCCATTAAAAAAATGCTATTGAAATAGTAAATGATGATGACGTTTTTAAGCTTGTAAACTAGTAAGTGATAAATTGAGTCACTCAGCATATTGGGCACTGTGATATTGATGTAAACCATTATTTTCGACTCTTTACTGAGAATTATATTGTCTATTTTACTCCACCCAAGTTCAACCGAAAATCCAGCTCATGAGCTTAATTTTGACTGCTGTACCATCCAATCTATGTAAGCTTGTTACGAAGATGCTGTAAAAACTACTCATTTCCAATGATATTCTCGCAGTTTCCTGTAAAAACCTATATCATGTAAATTATGATTAGGGGAGTAGCCAGAAATAGTTCAGAAGCAGGGAGTAAACACAAAATTGCCTGCATTACTGAGGCAGGCAAACCTCTGCCTTAAAAGTTTTGAAGATGGAATCAGATTTATATTTACATATATTCCCTACGAGTCGCCAGTGGCTTGTGTAACTTTAGATATATAAGCAATTACAATTTACCCTCCATAAACCCGATTTTCTAAAACACACTTTGGATCTGAGAGGGGTTAACACCAAACCCTCTTCTGGCTACGTCGCTGATTATGATAAAAGAGTGTGTATATTGTATTCCTGACAGATCCCCTAAGAGATAAGGGAATGTTGCAGATTAGCAGGAATCAACACTATGTGCAACGGGGGAAAAATATTTTATTCCTATTACTTCTCTTGGTCCGTAACGCTTTTCTACGTAAATTTAAGTTCTCACGCAATTTTCTCAACGCTTGTGATCTAATATATTTCCTCCCTTAGCATATACTCTATCAGTCATTTCCTTCCATCATTCTCAAGTTCACCGCTCCTCTTCGCTCTTTGACGCACAGTCTCATTCAATAACTCCTCTAATGTCCTGAGCGGAGTTCGGATGCGCCTCGGATAAGAAGAGACGCGGGAAAAAACGCGGATGAGAAAGGGAGATAAGACGAAGGGTAAAAGTAAAACGAGAAAATGGAGGGAGCGGAGCGGTTTGGCGTGGCGTTACCAAAATAAAGTTAGCGAAGAAAATGCAGCTATCGAGCGATCGCATCTGCGAGGGAAGAACGACGACGTAACTTGCTGCCGGAAATTATTCCCGAGTTGATGGAATGTCTTTGTGTGGAGTGTAGTCATGTTTCATAAAGATATACTTCAGGATGTGAAAGCTAGCCGTAAAAAACGTGTGGCTGAGAGCAGACGAAAGAACACTTGTGAATGAGTTAACCTTTAAGTTGCTAGGTCTATGAGACCCGAACGAAATCTTGCTTTTGAAATTTTTATTTTCCGAGGTTTAGTAAGAAAACAAGAGATCAACTTCATCTTTTATCTACATTTCTACCATTCTGCAGTGCCATCTTTGATGAAAATGTGTGCAGTTATCTAAACATACGTTCGGACCTGACGGGTGTATTTGTATCATTAGACCTTTAAAGCATTAAAAGTAAATATCTTTCGCTGAAAATAGTGTCTCTCATTTAAAAAAATTAAAACGAGTTCCAATTTGATTTTTTTTAATTCTTCAGTGTTTTCGATAAATGTAAAAACTTTACTAATTTACTGTTACAGCATCGTGGTATCATATTGAAATCCTAATCTAAAAAAGAAAATTCGTGCTAAGAAAATGTTACGCAAAACTCTTTTATACTTCGTGCATTTTCATAATTTTTGCTGAGAACTTAAAAATAACACTTCAAACAGTTTACGAGCTAATTCATAAATAGATGACAAAAGAAAAGTAGCGGTCGGTAACTTCTCTCCGTTGGTGAATTAATCCTTTAACATAGAGACTTTAGATTCTCTTCCACCTCATCTCATTACTTAATCCACATTTTGCTTATTTAGATTAGATCGAAAGCAAAAATTCACAAAATATTTTGGTTTATGAGAAAAAAATCTTCCTACGTAAGAAGAGAGGTAAAAAAACTGCAAAAAAATTGAGTCTACAAGGAAAAGGAACAAGGATGTGGTAAGACATTAGGGTTCGAGAAAAGCTCCAAATAGCCGTTATTTGCGAGCAAGCTAACAGTTGCAGAATTCTCACCAGCAGGGGTTAGGGTTGTCAGTGGCCACGCTTTGTAAGTATTGTTCTCAATACGTATTTCAGAAATTATGTTGCCATCTTCGGGAGAGAAGAATAACTCAATGGTTAATTCGCTCGTAAACAACGGCTTTTTGGAGTTTTTCTCGAATTCTAATGAAAAACCTCGAGTGTTTAAATTGAAATACAGTAGACTCAATTACCCGAGTTGATGTGGACCGAGGTCACCTCTAATAATCGTAAACTTGGATAATACGGAAGGGTCATCCTCCGTATGTAAATTATGAAGAAAACACGCTACTTTCATGATTGGCTGTAGTACGACGTGGGTTTAGAAGTATAAAATAACTATGGCGAAACATTATTTAAATAAAATATTTCTCCTTTCCTTCATGAGCATGATTCAATTATTCAGACGCAGTTATCTCTTCTTTTCTCCGATTATTTCCAGATTACTATTCCGACGTTTGCATGCCTATGCTGAACTGGCATTGTGCAGTTACAGCAAAAGTAATTTGTTTGCCGGTAGATATGTGTGTAATACATAAGGAAAAGCGCAAAAATAAGTACCTCGGATAATATGGAACTTCGATCTAGCGGGATACAGACAATTCGGACTACTGTACTTTAAACAATAATCACACTTTTCAATTGTATTTCATTGAAAATGTCTAAAATAAATTGAAATTTTGAAATGTTCGATATAATAAGGAATGTATACCCTCTAGAGTAATATTAACCATCAATCAGTAGTTATAACAGCAAAGTAAAACATTTCGAAGAAAAAACACTAAACTATCGTGCATGCATTATGCCAATATGGGGCAAATTGCCTCGAAAGGTGACTTATCGCCTACGCTTCCCTTGCGTAATATCGCGTAAAATACCTAAACGTAGAGGACGTTGACGTAAACAGGGCGGAAAGTGCAGCAGAACGAAGTATCTTTCGACTAAACTCTGCCCGTGGTACACTTGATAACGAAGCTCGCCACGCACTGGCGAAAGATTTATGCAAAAAGAGATAGCCTCGGCGGCGGCAATCCGCAGCACCCACGGAAGCCTTTCCTAAACTCCGCGGCTCGTGATTACGCCTCCTTTCTGCACTTTGCCTTCCTAGAAAAACCCTCCCTCGACCTCTCCGTCGCGTCATTTAGGGCGGCAGGAACGTGCCGCAGTGCATTGTGCGAGCTTCGTGTTCGCATTTGAGATTCAATAGAAGAGACTCGTCACACGGGCGAATAGTTGTAAAATAAAACTGCGTGGCTTAAATCTTCCTTGAGGGAGTTTCGAGCAAAGCCTATAAAAAAACGGTTGGTGCGCATGAGATAAATCAACATAAATGGGAAACAGCTCTGACCTGTC
Source organism: Ladona fulva (assembly GCA_000376725.2). Taxonomy (NCBI): domain Eukaryota; kingdom Metazoa; phylum Arthropoda; class Insecta; order Odonata; family Libellulidae; genus Ladona; species Ladona fulva. The sequence goes on from KZ308992.1 coordinate 3,047,248, forward strand.
TTTTATTTTTAAAAATATTTGAAAATTGGAATATAAATCGCACTTCTGAGATCAAAACTAACGGATTAACGGAAAATTTTATTCTTATATAGCACCAAAATTATTCTCATTACTTCGAAAAAATATCTCTTCACCTAATGAAAGGGTATTTATTTGGAAACTGAAGAATTGGCTATTTTTGCAAAACGACTTAGAAGTGCATTTAAAATAACTATTTTTTCTTTTAGTTTATTCATTATTATTGTATTTTATCGCTTTGTTTGTATATATTCCGTTCCTTTAAGCAATTTCCATAAAAATCCTTTTATTTAACATGTGCCAAAAAACTTTCCTTTTTATTAGAACTGATGGCAATCCTTAAAAAAAGCTTTCTTCAGAGATGTCCAAATTTCACCACTTGTTCTTTTTAAAACTTTTCTTAAGCATGCATCTTTTATGAAATTTAACTACAAAACCGTGGTTTACTTCCAGGAATCTCTCTGCTCTCTGATTTATCCCATAATGCATCTTAAAACCCTGAATTTTATTCGTACTACTGAGACACTTCATCACCTTCACAAGAAGAAAAACAAAGGAATGCTTTTGCAGGTCGACGGTCTCTGTGGAAACCGAGTTGCATATCAAATAGAACGGGACGGAATTTCAGCAGCGAAAATAATTGGCAGGAAGCGCGTGCGAGACGAGTGACGTATTCGTCCGCGATCACGTGATCAATCCTCACTCAAGGAACCCCTCCGATGCAATCACCATTTCGGCGCGAACACATTTTCAAGAGGGGAGGATGCAATTTTCGGGGAGACGCGCGCGGAAAAACAATTTTCCGATCGGAATCCAATTTAAAAACTCCCTTTTCTCGACGATACGGAAATCGATACGGCTGACTGATATTCCGTCGCATCGCGGGACGGAATCAACATTCCATTTTAATTGGCGCGGAATTTTAGGAGCGAGGAGCGAGTTAAAACAAGCGACGCGCGGAATACGACGCTCTATTTGTTCTTTCGTGTCAAAGTGCTCGAACCTCTTAGACATCTTTTCAAAGTAGGGAACGCTGTTCTCACGTTGGCTAAAGCGTAACGCCTTTCTTTTGCATAGTCTCCGTCGCGTTACTCCATAAAAATGCAAGGATAAAGAATGGCAACATTATAAAGACATCCATGCGTAGTTCGGAAATGTTAAGACCTAAATTTTTGGCTAAAAATTCGAGATTTTCTTTTATTTATACATAAATAAAGGTTGGTGAATTGCAATCATCGATATTGAAGTCTGATTGAATCCAATTCTAAAATTTCCTAATGACAAAATAATGTGCATTGTAATTCGCACTGAGCGTAATAATGAAGAGATTTCTCAATGACTCTGTGCAAAGAATATTACGATCTAAGATAGGGTTAAAAATAACACATCTCTAATTTAAAAATAATTTTAAGGGCCAAAATACACATATTCATGTCTTCTGACCACGTTCAAACTTAAAACTCCATCCCTACATCCGTAATACGTAATTTCTAAACCGACTTCACTTCTTCAGAATGACTGAAAAAGCATACAATGGTGTGCAGGAAAACCCGGAGGTTTCTAATTAAAAAGAATATTTTTGGGCCAATATGAGTAACCGTTGGTTCCCCAATTTCGGGAGAATTTGTGTTTATAAAGGCTTTAAAATGGTCATCCTCATAAATAAAGCCGGGATTTTGGTTATTATTAATATCATAAGCCTTGTCAACCTTTACTAAATCAATATTAAATTAAGCCAAATAATACTGAAAGGTAGCTTGAAGTATATAAGATAGGATATTTAAATTATTATTTCACATAGGTGCCTTCCTTTCCAAAAATGGCATTCTACTTATTTACAACAGCTATTTAGGATAACGTTTACATTTACTATTGTCTCTAAAATATTCAGTTCGAAAGTTTGGACCTCATCCCCTCTACCATTAGCTACAAAGAGCTAGGAGAGGGTAATGAGGCTTACTAGGATAAATGAGGATTTAGGTAGTTTGCCTCTACTAACCTCACTGCGCCGAAATGTTTTTAGCAGAACAAGTCCACGTCTGTGAGACATAATGACTATGTAAAATTTAACATTTTTCGTACCATTCCCATAAGGAGAAAATTTAATCTAATGCCATTACTTAGCATCGCCCATCCATTAGCAGCTTTCATGTTCACAGCCATGAACATAACTGAGACAGAAGCAAATGAAATATACATGTTTCTTTATTCTGTATCAAAAGACAGATGAAAAATATTTCATACATAGATATTGCGGCAGTACATATTCCTGTCTCTTGAAAATTTCGAATCCAAAACTTCGATAATTACTAAGCGTGTTCTCGGGCAAAAGTGCCATATTTTGAATAAAAACTAGTTCGCGATATCAATGCAGTATTAATAAACACGTTTCAGCGATGATGCGATCGGGCTATCATGAAATGAAAACTTAGATAGCCTTCAGACAAGCGAAGAGGAAGAGGGTGTAACCAAGAAAGTAGCGAGAATGATGTATAGACTCGAATGACAGTCGCAGAGAGAGAAAGGTATATGGCATCGCGAACCGATTTCACACCTCCAACAGTATCCTTTAATTGGATTCCACGTCTTGGAGATCTTTTTAAGTCCGCGGATATCAACACGGCGCCATTAATCTTAAAGCTTCTTCAGTCCTTTAATTCCTGGAATTACGGCCCCTTTCGGAGGGAAAGAGAGTATACGATGCAGAAAAAAGATAAGGGAGGAGAAGGTGGGATGCCCGAGGAATTATGGGATTGAAACTTGGGATGAGGTGGGAGAGGGAAAAAACGGAAGACAGAGGGTCGAAGAATCGAGGCGGGTGTAATGGTAAAGAAAGGAAGGGAGAACGTATTTAATTAGCGTCAGCAAAATGGGCCAACGCACGCGAAGGGGAAAGAGATACTCTTTTTTTGCCCTTGATAAGGTAAATTATATCGCGGCCAAGGTGAATATGGTTCCGAAACGACGGAGAAAAGTAATTCCGCGCAAGTGGATGTGACGTGAGCATCCAGACAAGGAAAGATTGCTCTAATTTGTCCGAAGTATACGTCTAGGATATGAATAGGTGACCCGCCCATGAAAATTGAGTTGGTGCGTAGATAACGGCGTTGGAGGTGTTAGCTCGGAAGAGGGAGTTAGTGTTTTAGCATCGCCAAGGTGAGATTACACGCAGAGAGGAGAAATTTATCCGAGGAAAAGATGAAGCTGGTAACCTGTAGCGAAGAAAAGTTAATTCCTTATTCCGAGCGAATATAGTTCGCAGAAAAAGTTTTTACTGGAGAGAGAATTAAATGAAAAATATTGCTGCCACTTTTGTCGCTCCATAGTTCCTTGTTTGATACATAGAATCAGCATAAATGCATTTCCTATGATGCATATTCATTTCGATGATTTAAAGTCCAAGGACTTTTAATTCTTCGGAGCAAAAGAGAAAATGAACATGATCTCAGATACAGTCTTCATAAAATTTAATACTCCTACTCCGCGATTGTGGCCATATGCTGTTTCCGTTTTCTATTCAACCAAAGTAATTTACGATCCAAACTAGACTTAATCCAGTGTTAAAAATGTATGATTCATTTAATTTCCAGTTCATTCCTCTACTTACATTCTATCTAAATTATTCATACACATGACCGAATCTAATTCCATATGAAAGCTAATATAATTTCTGTTGGTAACACAACTGTGTTCATAATTAGTAGTAATAAAGTGTAAGAAGCTAAGTATAGCTCAGTTGATCAGTAAATCTACGGTTGACGACAATTTATTTTACACATTTGTAACTGTCTGTCGGTACAGCCTTCAGCCTGAAGGCTGGTTTGACCTCATCCCTCCGACATCAGCATCGAAAAGCTTAGGAGACAGGGGATGAGGAGACTAGATAAAATGAGGAATGAGGTAGTTTGTCATTGCTTTCCTCGCTGAGCCAGAATTTTATAAGCAGAACAAGTCCACGTAGGTGAAGCACAACGACTCTACGATTAACACTTTTCGTAACATTCATAAGGAAAGACCTTAATCAATGTCATCATTCAGGATTACTCATACCTCAGTAGCTTTCTTAGCATCATAAAGAAAACTGAGATAAAAGTTAATAAAAATACATTTGTCTCCACCTCATACCAAAAGACTAATGAAAAATATTCTATTCATCAGAATATGTTAGCAGGACCACAATTGTAACCCAAGCAAATTATTTCAAGAAAAGCTTGATACACAAAGCTAGAACGCATCATACTTGCAATGCTGAATTTTTCATAAATGCCACTTAATTTCGATTAACATAATGAGCGATCACATTAATTTACCGAGAATACCAAACATCTCTTTTGTACAATTTTACCTCATGAAATATATACCCTAATTTTCAAGCAAATCAATCTTTGGAAACAGGTTGAGAATAATACCCTCACAGTTGCGAAGGAAGATAAAAACGCCGTCCGTTCCATGGCCCTAAATCCCCCGTCTTCATCCGCAACCTTTCTTTCATTTCTTTTCCATATTTTTTGCATGCAATGAATCGGATACAAATCCAAACACTCCAACCATTAGTTTTCAACGCCACCACTACGTGAGGTCGGAAGTTTTTCGAGATTTTTTTCTCTCGCCGCAGCTTCCACCTCCGTTTCCATCCTTTTTTATACGTGCCGCGACCATCAAATTTCGAACCCGCTCGTCGCTATGTACGTATAGTAAATACTTCGCCTGAAAGCCTCCATAACTTTCCACTCAGTCGCGTGGCTCGAGGAGGCAGAAAAAAAACGAGAAAAAAATACAGCGGCGAAAAAGAAAAAAGTTTTTGCCATTTTCTTCCCTTCGAGTATGAAAAATTCTTCCCTGGATGAGGAAAAAAAGGTTCTTAGCGAGTCCGGGAGCTGAGGTGAGGGCGGAAGACGGGGAAGGGATTCTGAAGCTCGGGAGAGAGAATTTTCGAAGGGGTAGTGGATGTAGGCGATGGAGTTGGCAGGTGAGGTAAATTTTGCTCGGCGTAAGATCGGAGGGGTAAAATAGAGGAAGGATAGAAAAGAAGAAAGGTGTATAAGGGAAAGAAAATTGGAAAATGAGACGAGGAAGGCGGAGAAAGCTAAAACTACTGAGAAAAATTGAAATAATAATATTAAAAATAAATTAGAAAAGACAAATGCTTTTAACGAGGCAAAACACTATAAAAATTGGAAGATTGACTAGTAGAAATTTAAATGCGCCTCGACAACTGATGGCATTTCGCACATTGAGCCTTCACCAGAAATCGAACCCCGAACCGATTTTATCGAAGTTGAACGCGTTACCCACATGGCTATCCGGAGACCCGGTGAGAACAAGCTTACAGAAGGTGAGTTCGCTTCATGAAACAAGAAGGGGAAAAGGAAATATGAGAGTTATTCGTGAAAAGCCTCTCTATAAAGTAATAAACATGCATTGAACTTCAATTGACATAGTCGAGGACGTGTAAATCGAGCTGAAAAGCAATGATAAAATGAAAAATAAATGGCGAGGGTATTTAGATTGAGGAATGACTCGAATATCACGGAGAACTGGTTCCATTATTAACTAAACAAATACACATCTTATATTTCAAAGGGCCTGAATAGTAAGGTTGAAGCTTACCGATAAGGAGAATTTCCCCCATGTTTATTACTCTCGGCCTGGTTTGCTACCGGAGTAGCATCGTCAGGTACAGGGAACGAAGCACACAGCATATATAAAATATAGGGGTGGGGAAGAGTAAGGGGACGGGTGGTTGGAAATTAAGGGAAAATCTCTCCCCCCTTTTTGTGAGAGAGATGACGGGGGAGGTATATGGGAAGGTAAATTTGTTTGTATGATAACTTTGGTCAGAAAAAAAATTCTTATCTTGACCATATGGAAACAGTAAGGGCATTATATGGAAAACTCCTCATATCTATTCCAAAATATATTTTGGTAATAATGCTCACATATAAATTAATTATGTAAAATGTGCAGGTAAAACAAAAGTATGTAGACTAAAATTAAGGTAAGGCATTTGCTGAGAAAGCGATATGTATATAAAGTAAAAATTTCAGCTGCAAAGTAATTATTACCAAAAACTATTTTGGTAAAGCAAGAAAGAGATATCAGGGCGAGTAATTAATCTTATCGACGAACAAAGAGAATATTTTGGTTATAATGACGAACATTACGAACTTTCGGTCAGAAAATAAAGATGTGAGACAAACATATATGTGAAACGTCGCTATTTTTCACACTTGTTATTCCTTTGGGATTTTCGTAGGTTTTACAACCTACTAAGTTACCTTCCTTTCCTTTATCCATAAAACAATATCTTTAGGCACTATGTAAATTGAACATTGGCCTTATTAAAGGCGTACATTAAAATTCAGACTATTTCAGAAAAAAATAAGTTAAACTTAAGGGAATAAACATCGAGCAATGGCGAAAATTTGATAAAAATAGTTACTTTGAAAATATTACGTCAAACAAATTAATCGTTAGTACAATGAGAATGGAGCGAAACGGTACAAGAAGCGACATAATGGAATACAAACAGAGCTGTTGTGTAATAAAAAAAAAAAATTTGTATAATGGGAGTGTGGTGGGACATGGGAGGTTAGAATTCCTCTGTGACGCTATAGCAGTAGTGTACCTGCGATGCGAATGTAATAATGGAACTTTAGATAAGGACAGTAATATTGTATGACACAGAAGCATAAAATTGGGTAATGGAATATGTGACCTGATAGGCACCGGAACTCACCTAAGTGGTATGAAAGAAATCTAGGTCGGACTTAGGCAATAAATGAACGAAATGCACCATGATATACAGAGAAAGGAAAAATTATGGCGCAAAACTGATAAAATTTAGGAGCAAGTGTAAATTAGAATAGAATTAATTTTTTTTATTTTTCGATGGATAGTGTTCATTTTTATTTATTTTTTTCCAGATATATGGTCCGTCGCGATAAATAAATCAGTATGTTCTAGAACTTACTACGTGAATCGAAGGGAATAAGGCAGATTTAATCACCATTAAAAACTTATCTTCCATTTCTGAGCGCAGAATGTACCATTGGGATACTTTTTCACAACAGAACAAGCAATGGGCACAAAAAGGTCAGAAATATTAGTTAGTTAGCATCCGCCCGCCAAGAAGAGGATTTCGATTCCATTCCCAGATACGTTAACTTAGTTCATCTTTGACCACAACTCGTTTGAGACAGAGTGACACCAACCCCAGAGTTATCCTCACTTCACACACATTTTCATTTCTCTCCTGCATTTTTGGCAGGCTCTTTAGATTCCTTTCTCTTTGTGGGCTTTCCCGCAGAGGAAATATTTTCCTATGATCACAAACCATGAAATTCTGATTTTTCTGCGCAGAAAAATCCCTTCCTTTCTTCTTTAATATAAATTTTATAGTTAAATAATATATTAAAAAGTTAAACATGATGCATTAAGTTTGTATACTATTTGCCTGCTTAAGACATTGCATTGCTAGAACTAGAACAAGTTGTTACTAAATTTTTTAAGTATGTTTTAATATTTTATACATCTTATTACGATATCTATTATTAATAATAGGTTGCTGTTTTCTCCTACTATAGGTGGAAATCAAATGCGTCAAACTGTAATCATACTATCAAAATAACAAGTATTTTTGCAATCAGAAATCAACGTAGGTAAAACAGAAAATCGCAATATAGGTGAACGAGAAGTGAAAGTAATCGATCCTAACTATATGTAAACAAATTATAAATTATGCTCAGGAAAGAAGGGAAGGTAAGGAAGGACGTATAAACGAGAGTAATAACAAATAATGCGACTCGATTATTGGTAACTTCCCGTTCATGTACAATCCTCGGAAAGCGTAGGTATGGTAAGACTTTTCCACAAAATAATCACTATCGGACAGAATCCGAAAAGAGATACTTAGGATAAGTGCAGATTCTTAGAGCAAATAAGAAGAAAGGTGATGAGCGTTAGAGGATGAAAAGTGAAAAGAAAATGAATAGTACTTCCATGAAAGTATGAAGATTACCAGAAAGAAATAAATAAAGTGATGACTGAGACAGCTAGTTGACGTGTTCCATGACAGGAAATACTCAGAGTGCTTCACAGTTTCCTGTATTAAAAGGCGGTCTATATTTTAAAACGCTGTCAGGAAAGAAAACTCGAAAAGGAATACAAAAATAACGAGAGGAAAATAGACGAGACTTCTGAGGTTAAACGTCGCCTCTGGCTGAGCAGATATTTGTCGGCCAACAAAGAATCGATTTTTTATTGAGTTTTATGTTCTTAAAATTCTCGTAGAAAATGAGAATTTCATGGTTTGTAATCATTGGAAAATTTCCTCTGCGGGAAAACCCACAATGGAAATAAAGATCGAGTATTCGATACAGATGAATGTTACCCAATATCAAAGTAAGCATTCGTCAAATGTCAGATGAAGTTTCACTTCTCTACTCAGACAATAACCCGGTGAGTGAAATTAAGATATATGAAGAGAGGAAACAAATAGATATAAGTGATATCGGTAGGATCTCTCGCTATGTTGAAATTCTTTCATTGAAAGTTATGAGAATTCTTCTGCGATGGCAAAGGTCGACAACGCAAAATTTTCCTTTTAATTTTAAATAACGTTGTCTAATGTATTTATATATTCTGTGATTGAGAGAGCTCTCTAAGCTTATAAGAATGATGAATGTAAAGTAGCATTTGTTGACATGAATATGATTGAGGTCCTTTCTTGTGTACTTCCTACGCATTCTTCACTTTTAGGTGAGAATAAAATTATTTTTATATAGAACTATTACTACACGCCGTAAGGTGGCTAGTAGCGTTCCACTGTAGATGCAGATGTAGAAAAATTCTTTTAAAGGAAATTCGAACCCTAGCAATAAACTTCAGCCTAAGACTTCAGCTAGTCCGAGAATCAAACCGAGAGCTTCAACAAATCTAAATAATATTCCCAACATTTCGCAATAATATGCTATTCACCACAAAGTGTGAGCTTTTCTAAGGAACTCTACGATGAATAATTCGTAAATCCTTCGCAGAATACTCTACTATTAACCATACTGACTTTGCATTCAATTGTATATAATTTGAGGAAATTGAAATTCTAAGTGAACAGCATCGCAAGGGGCGAATTCGCGAATGACATCTCCTCATCCACAAGAGCATTCTATATATCTTGGGTCTCATTCATCAGTCTTAAAATGACATTCTCTAAGGAATATAAGTTTATAAAATCCTTCTCACGTTTATTTTATTTTTGAATTCATCTCTGTGAATATATTTTCTTGACTAATGACGCAACGTTAGATCCTATAATTCACTACTTAGACGCTACATTTCAGTCCCGCTTTTCAACGTACACGGCCACCTCCGTTTCCATTTCAATTAAGAACTTCAACAGAGATAACGAACAGTTTCAAAACATTCTCAAGGCAGTGTATTTTAATTTTGGAAAGAATTACAACTAATCGAAATCCAAATATTTTTGACGTCTTCAACTAAGTATTATGATTAATATATGAACTTCTATCAAATAATATTGAGAAAACTGATAACTAGTAACGAACTCATTAATTTTCCTTATCTTTGCGATTGGAACTTTTATTACTATATCGATAATAATACTGATATGCTGATTTGGTCGCATCGTTTCAATTCTGATACGATGGCACACGCCTTACATAGAATGGCAAAACGCCTTAAGGTCTTGTTATAGATTAGTCATAGTAGTAGATAAGAAATTATAAATGGCGCAGTACTATCTAGCATCACTAGAGATAAAATAAAGAAATCTACTTATTATCAAGAATCCATTCGTTCTTCCAACACCAAGTCACCAGATCCTTTACGTTGTGAGGCGCACGGTCAAGGTCAGCTGAAGACACATGTTAATTTCCACCAGATATGACATCAGAGGACGATCAGATCTTACAGCGTTAATTTTAATGGAATTTCCGCATCTAAGTGAAACGTGGCGAGTTGCACGTGAACCTACGTGTGTATTTACGTTCGTAAATACATGGATAACTTCATACACACGAATACCTAAGTGCTCCAGAGCAACTTCTCATCTACCGCTGTTATGCGGAGCTTTTATCAGAGTGAAGTCCTATTCGTCCAGAGCCGCATTCAACGAGGTCAGCGAATGAGACCGGTGCGAAAATGGAATGAAAAAAGCCTGAGAAAAGGCAGAGAAAAATAGCGTCGCTAGGGGAGGCGGGCGAAAGGAAATGATTTTTAAAAATATATCTGGTAGGTAGGAAAGAGAGAGTTTTCCAACAGTCTCGTTTTAAAGGGTATTTAAAGTAATGTGGAAGATAAGGAAAAGATAGGGAATTCATAGATATCAAAACTAGAAGATTGTGAAGTGCTCTACGAATGGTGAATGTTAATGTGAGTAATAATAGTAAAAGTAGAACTATGAGAAGAATTTAAATATACGGTAAACCCCATTCAGGGCAACGAACCGAATTGACATTCTTGAACCCAAACCGTAACCGAAAACTGTTATTTATTCCGTTACAATTTTCTGTATAAAGCAATACACATTTTATTTAACTGTGATCGGAAGAAGGATTACTAAAATGAGTAACTACGACTAGAAACCAGCTATTACTAAGTTTTATTCTAAAATTTAATGTTATGTGAAGTTTGTGGAAAAAGGCTACAGAAAATAATACTACAGAAAATAATGTGACGCATATGGAAAACAGCTACAAAAAATAAAACAAAATTTCTGAAGAATATTATATTACATAACACCGGAGAACAAAAAATCCGTTTGAACCGGTTCAATGTTGGCAAAAGGAGGGGAATCGGACCGGAATATCAACGAAATTATTATAGTTTGATAATCTTACCGTTAGAAAAAGCAAGCGCTAAATGGAAATTAAAATGGTTATGATTTAAAAGGAAATTCATTATGTCTCTAATTCTAATTACTTAAAAACTCTCTTAAGCGAAAATGAAGGGAAATTAAAGGACATAAGCGAGGATTAATTACATAGAAAAACATTGCACGTCTAATTCTACAGTCAATCAAAGTATAAAAAAAAGATTACTCAGAAAGTAGAGTAGATGTAGATATAAATTGAAAAAGGAAAATAATATATTCTGTCCATTAAAACAAATATCCAAGGAATGTGTTTAATCTTGCACGAGGAGGCTTAATTGCTCATAAAGCACCCCGAAAGCAGAAGAAGAATCGACGCGGCGTGGTAGTTTAGTGGCTACCTGCCTGGGAAGAGGGGTATCTGGAGGGGGGTAGAGTACCAGTGACGTCGATATTTTTTACTTATTCTTATGCTTGGATTTTAAATCAAATTTCGTTCATTGCTTGTGTGAAAATTGTTAGAAAAACTAAACTTGTCGAAATTCAAAGTCATCCAACAGTGAATGAAAAGGAAAGCCAAAAATAGAAATGGGGGAAGCGCAAAAGTGATATTTTCCAGATTCCCTCTTGAAATTTGCTCTGTAGCGGAAGTTGAAAACTAGAAATCGATAATAAAAAGAAAAGCAGAAGGAGCCAGCTGAAGCTATATTCGAAAATATTCACTATGGTACATGAAAATTAGAAAAGAAAATAGATAATGGCACGGAAAGCGAGGAATAATGGCATTAAAATTCAAAATACGAAAAAATAGTAGTACGATGAACTACAAGCCCATTGTGTATGAGCTATTAACACATATAGAGAGAAATAATCGAAAAAGGGCGAAAAAGTGGCAAATTCGCAAAAGGAGATTAAAGAAGATTGAGTGAAACGTGGAACATCATAGCTGTATATCGCTTTAGAGTTATACTTCCGAAGATCATCTCACACGATTATATTTAGATACATACCTTATCGAAAAATTAAGCAATAAATCTTTAAATAGTAGAAGTTCAGAAAATAATAAGCATTGCTTCATAGTAGCAAGGAAATCTTGTAAATATTAATCAATCATACGCATTGAGATAAAAACGTAAGTCACTGCATGTCACATTGGGATCCTTCGAAGGGAAGAAATGCGGAGTGGGGAGTAAACATTTTTTTTAATTTAAGAAAACTGTCCCTAAGAATAAGTTAAGAAAAGTGGAAGGCTTTGAGACACGAAAAAACATGCAACGAGGGCACGAAGCGACCCTTTTCCATGCACCATCCCTCTTGCCGGCTTTCGCCTTTACGACGCGAAATCGATCTCAACCCGGATAGTGGTATAAAATACCAACAAGAGTTTCCCCATAACATATGAGCAATTCTTCTTGGAAACAATGTACGGGGCTAGGATAGTTCCATTTATCTAGGCTGTACTCAGTGAAAGTATTAAGGAAAGATATACCGAAGGTTATCGAGAGAAATAGAAAGTGGCGGAAAACGGAAAACGGATACAAGAATGCGGCGGATGAAGACGGATAAAATAGATGGGGCGACATACAAGATGGATTATTCGATGAAATGGAATGAGGAAAATGTAATGGAAGGAAAAAGTGAAAGGACGAGAGGAGAGGAAGAGGGGAGAATTACAAGAATCCGAAGGAGTAAGAATGAACGAAGAATTACTTAATGAAAATCAATAACTGATTCTATTTTGAGTCAAATGGAGAAAAAAGAAGAAAATTTAAATTAACTTAATTTAATACGTAACCAGTTAACATTCAACTAAGAGTAAGGGTGGGTTTTGGGAAAAATTGTTATTGATATTGCGGTTACTTTTCAAAGCAACCCAAGAGAAGTGATTTTACATTAATAACTGATTGATAAACACACACACACCCTATGACTCTACTTCCCTAATAAATTACTTTCAGGTATCGTTTGCGAAAAAAATAAATTTTTGAAAAGAATAGTTTTAGCATCTATTTCTCTGATTTTTCTCACAGTATTCTTTCTAAATATTCTTAGAATGTAGTTTATCGGAACTTATCAAGTAAATTCAATCTCTGTTTAAGTATTCTATCTTCTAGAGATCCCCACATTGCGTCATGAAGCATTTGAATACGATCACTGATCTTTCGTACAATTTTTCACGAAGCGTATCGCCTTTCGCTGTACTTTTTCTAATTCCCTGATAAACACTTTTCGACATAATCCCATACACTACACGCATACTCTAGGAGAGCCCTAACGAACGCAACCTAACACCGCATAGGGACTTTTCTTCTCTACTACCGACATTTCTCTTCAGGAAGCCGAGTTTCTTAAGTGCTCGTCCATATACATTGCGCATGAGGGCACCCCATGTTAAGTTATTCGTGAGGGTTACTCAAAGATACATCACCGATTCTACTGTTGATAAAGTTGTCCCTCGGAAGCTGTACGAGTAATCATTGGCATTACTTTTCCTTTCGAAGAAGTTGGTTACCTGACATTTTTTACTTTGAGCTCTAATGCCAATCATAGCTCTATATCCCAATTCTATCTAAATCATTATATAGGTTTAATCTATCCTCTATACTTCCGTAAATTATCGTGTTGTCCACAAATATCATAACTTCACTATCGATGTTATTGCTAAGGGCCTTGATGCATACTAAAATAAATTATATTATAGTGACTAGCGGCACGTCCGAGGACGCTTTAATCAGGTCGGAGCTAATATCATCCAATACTACTCGAAAGGATTACATTTAAATTAGTATAATCACGGATAAAAACGTATTTTTTCCACGCGAGGTTACACGAAGTGAAAGCTTAAGTAGTCGATTAAATCGTAAATTTTTATCTTGATGCGTTCATCCTTCATAATATAAGACCCTCCGAAGTAATGATACAGGTATGTGAAGACCTAACTAAGAGTGAAAAGGTAGTCGAAAGATAAGAAAACTCGCTAAGGGCCTTGGGAAGAAAGGAGAGAGAGACATGGGTGAAGGATTACAGAGAAAGTCTTCTAGAAAAAGGGAAGTCTAGAGACGCCCTGAAAAACTAATTTATTAGGGTGAAATTACGGCTAAATAGTTCTCCCCTTGCATTTAATCTTCGAGAATGAGATGGAAGGATGAATGGCGATGGAGACGCAACGGATGCCCTCTCCTGGAAGCGAAGGAAAATAACGAAGGTCTCTGCGAATCGGGCAACTTGTGGGGCGAAAAAGAGATAAACGGGGGGACGAGTGATAAAAGCCGATGAGATGGGGTGCGAATAAGCAAGCGAAGAAGAGATCGGAGGGAAGGGGTGGAGATAAAAGGTCGCAAAGGGTGAGGGACTTCCTTAGAGCGGCGGGGAGATGGCCGAGGAATATTTAGTCTCGAGTTGCGTGAGGGTTTGGAGAAGAAAGATGCGTCGGTTTACGAAGGCGAGGGCCCGTCTGCAGGGAATTTAAAGGCATTTGCGGAATCCTCAAAGGGATGAATTGGGGTGAGTTGGGCGATAGATTGGGATATGACGATAATAGAGGGGATTATCGAGAGAGAGCGTAAAATAAAGGATACCGAAAAGCTTGTTTTGAGAGGAAGCCTTCATAAAATGCGGAATTTTCAAAATTAATCACCCAAGACGAAGCTATTGTGAGTATCGCGTGTGTCTAATAAAATATGGAAATTTCATGTCTAAATATATTGGCCTATCGGGTGTACATATCCTAAGAAACATAAACCACCACCGTCTTCAAGATAATTCAACATTCACTTTAGTAAAGTATTGTTTAATAAAATTCATCATTTGTATTTGGGTCCTTTCAGGGAATCGAATCTGAGTCGGCATTCTCCTAAGTCGAACGCGTTACCCACTTGACTATTCAGGAGCCCTAAATATTCATTCACATTTATTGGCGACATTCTTTATTTCACTCCGAGGGAAACTGAAACATTAATGAGATGAGTAAATACTCAAATTAAAGAGATATAATCATCTAACGGGTACTAAAATCTACTAAAAGTTGCACAGATAGGTTAAACAAGCTTGTTTGGTCGATTTTTTTTAATTTGGCAGGCACAAGGATTAATTTTTTAGGCGTTTCACAATAGGTGCGTCTACTCTCTTCTAAGAAGGGCCAGCATTTGAAATATTACACAAAAATGTCAAACGAGACAAAAAATTCAAGGTCAATTGAATATTAATGGCGTTTACTTACATGTTATTACTATGTCACTCATACATACGGGTTAGATGAGAATTACATGCTGTTGCAAGGCATAAATCCTGCAGGAGATCGTCTCATACATACAAATTCTATCCTTCTTGTTTTCCATCGTCCATCCTTGTTTATTTATACACCGAGCGTGATTTTAAGTTATTGAGGAACATAAACCAACTGTTGGAAGGACAGCAGAATTTTAATGAAAGTATTATAAATACTAAGGATCTCAAGACACAGATAAGAATAGGTCACGACTATATTAGACGAAATCGAAAAAGGCTGAAAAATATCAAGTGTAACTATACATAGTATTATAGGGAATTTATATTATTCAAGGGAATATTTACGTAATAATAATTCAACCAGTGTATACCAGTTCTATTCTAGAGTATGTATACCAACAAAGAATGTGCACGCGTTTTACACAATTTTGAATGTGGGTTTCTTCAAAACCGATCCGTTCCGTTCGAACAGATAAATACCGAATGCCTCACAAGGTAAAATCATCACACACAAAACTCATGTACAGCATCTGCATAAGGAATGCAGCGATAAGGTTTCTTTCGAGTCAAAGTGAAAGAAGCACAAAAAGATTCTGCGAAGAAAAAGAGATGACCAGGGAATGAAAATTAAGATAACCGCGAAGACCCTCATCAAATGACCCAACTGAGCAAAGAGAAGATTGGTGTGAAAGATAATGGACGGATAAAAAGTGTCTAGACTAGGATCGGAAAGAGAGATGGTGAAGCGAGAGGGAGATAAGGAACAAAGCGAGGTCTGGATCAAGAGGAAGAGTAAAGCGTGGAGATTAAAGATGAGAGGAGAGCTCTCATTCACCACCTTATTAGTTATGGAAACCGGCGCCCATTATCTGACAACGCTTTCAAAAACTTGATCAAGATTTTGAGTATATCGAGTCTGACGGAAGCTTCGCGGATGAGCAAGTGTGTCTGAGGGAACAAGCTCTCCGGTGCTAAAGGTTTTCCGAAAACAAACGCTCTCCGATAGTAAAGGTTTTCTGAAAACAAACCCCTGTCGTCACTGATATAATCGAATGGAATTCCGCGTACCCTTTCAACTACTATCGATCGTGTATATTCCACGGTTATTTATCAGGTTTCGTAATCTGCTTAAGATGGGAAGCTTTCCGCGATGACGCAATCGCTGGATCTTAAAATTACAGCCTGAGAAACCGTGGGTGAAAATTTTCGATAACTATTCAGGAAGTTAGTCGTAGCTCTTTAGGGAACCCAAGGGGATTGCTATGGGGCAATCGTCCTCCCCCTTGATGACTTTGTAGTACTAGTAGTTTGTCTAGGATGTGACGAGGATCTTGAATTAAAATATGATTATGAAGAGTTTCCACGATCGCTTCACGGCAACGCAGTTTATCACAATGGTTTTTTAAAAGTTTGCAGGAGATGAATTTATAAGGAAATTGTCTCAAAACGTTCCCTTTGCAAGTTCGCCCCCCCCCCTCCCCCCATCGTCCCCTCGTAACGTAACCCTGTAGCCGTAGGACCTAATTCGACCGTAACCGTATTACCGGTTTTCATAGAGCTCACGTTATCAAACCCAAAATAATGCAAACTGAAGTTGATGCTTAATTTAAAGTAAATTTAATTTTGATTTGCCTTTAAAAACCGGAATATTCCCTTCTCACGATTAGATTAAAATATCAGATGTTAGACTCCTACACTAGGAATGCTATCACACAACGTAATACTTTTATTTTTAAGATTGCTGTAATTCACATTTGTAATTAAGGTATTAATCATACCATCGAAAAAATTACAAGCACTAAACCCATGAATACATTTTTATTATTCTCAATCCCTCCACCAGCTATCAAAAGTTGTGGAGATGTACTGATGAATAACATTGGGACTGAAGTAAATGAAATAAACATATTTCCTCTATTCTGTTAAATATAAATTAAACAAAGATAAATTAAAATTAATTCATTCATCAAAATAATCAAGTAGAAACGTAAATGTATATAATTCAAAATTTTAACCAATTAGTATTATACATCTTCAAGCAACTCTGCAACACTGCTGTAAATGTAACATATATTAAATACTAAGACGATAGATTATCCTGGTGAATCACTCAGACAGGAGCAGAATTTAAAGGCTTTCTCTTTGGTACATCAACTCATTGGGAAAGGGTAACATGCTTGAGGCATCCCTTATCTCGCCCGAAATCCCGCATCCGCGTGACGCATTCGGAAAGAGACACGAATGTTACGAACCACAAATACACGACGACATCGTTTGCAGCAACCCCTCGCAGATAGCGACACTTAGAAGCCACGCATGACGTCTTGAGAGGGAGCGAAATGGAATGTTTTTCGGGGAATGAAATCCTCCACAGAAAGAAAAGCGGGAAGTGAAAATGTGCAGCCAACAGACGGAGAAGTTTACGTGAAATATAGAGGCGGGAGAAAATGAAAAGGAAGAGATGTAAGCGTAAAAGATTTGGGAGGAGCTGCGAAGAGGGGTTCTTTTTTTTAATGGCTAAGAAATGGATGGAAGAGAAGATGGTTAACAAAGAATGCTGATAGAGGAGATGAGGAGAGAGGAGGCGCGAGATGATAAATTGTCGCTCTCTACTGCAACTTTTTGGGTAAGATAGGGGTTTTACGGAGAGAAAATTTGGGGAAAAGGGGATTTAAGGGAGGGAAAGTGAAGCTGGCATATATGGAGGGGGCGGATAAGAGGTTTTACTGCGACACAAAGAACGGGAGAAATACGGGCAAGCGAGCGCGTAAAAGGCGAATTTTTACTGCAAACTTTCAAACAGTAAACTCCCATCTTTTCATCACGTATTTATTTAGAGAGGAGTTAGAGCACGTCCTTTTTTGCGGAAGTAAATTATGATTACCAACAAACGTGAAAACAGTTGCTTCATCATTAATATTAACTTCCGGAACAAGGTCCATGTTTCACCATGTTCTTAAATAATTCTTCATATTCTTACAAGTAAAGAAGCTAGAAACGAATTGTTATATGTACGTAGTGTTATACGTAATCTCGGCTCTCCTGTAGCTCTCCTGTAGCTCTCGTATAGCTCTCGTATAGCTCTCGTATAGCTCTCATGTAGCTCTCTTGTAACTCCTAATTAGAATTATTATTTTTTATTATTTATTTTCACGGCGAGGTTAGGCCAAAATGGCCTAACTCTTCCACCTAACCTCTGGAGATATTACATAGTATTACTAGAATTGCAACAAAAAACTGCATATTTATATCAAGTGAGATTTAAGTAAAAGAGGATTGTAAGGGTTCATTATTCTGTAAGCGCTGGGAAATTATAACAACTAGCAAACGCTTTTATGTAAGATATAAAATAAAAGGGGATATATAATAAATAGAAATTAATTTCCTGATTTCCTTCATTAGATTTTATAAACGGATTAAATTGCTTTTCTCGATTATCAACGCGGGAAAGGTCAAAATGATAACACAAAGTGAATCCTCGGCTTATGCATTGAATGTGCGTTGGTCGTGTACGTTCTCAATCCTCTAATCTTATGGAGGGCTCCTGAAAGTGGGTTGCACGTTTGTCTTTGGATAAAGTGGTTACGGGTTCGATTCCCTATAGGAGCCCAAATGTGCTAAATGTTCTCAGTTGTCGAAGCTCCTTCGGCAATACAAGTATAGTGTAACAAATTTTGGTAGATCTCTCCTGGTTGGCATTTCCATGCATCCTTCACTGAATATGGTTCAATTTTTGTGCGCAAATATTTCATTTATTTGAATTCGGATCTATTCGTGTTTGCAGGAAAAGGCGTGCACCTAATAATCCCAATGAAAAATGCCTGGCAGGACCAGTACTAGGACCTGGAATCTTCCACGCGCTTTGTGTTGTTAGTTAGATTCCTAGTCCCGGCAGACTATTTTCATGTCGCGTTGATAAATATTGATATCGACATTTTGTGGTGTTGTATAAATTAAAATATTAGTTCTACTATCCTTTTTTTTCATGTCCATTTTTCCATGGCATCTATGGTTTTTGTTGGGTATCTATACATATGGTTGATTAATGTAACCTTATATAATGGAATCAGTTGGAATGATATGGAGCTGTAAATCATGTGAGTGATATTTCCGTAATGGATAAATATTAAATAAAAATTGTAAACTCAAGGACTAAAGATGGCCGCTGTACTGAAACAAATGGTCAAAATTACGAAGTCAGCCAATAGTTGACAGTATATTCAAAAGCACGAAGATGAATAACTTTTCTAATTTTGCATTCACATCTTTAAGAAATAAGTTAGCGAAAGGATCAGATGCACCAGAAGGTTTGGAGAATAAGTACGAGTGAACGATGTTAATATGCTGGAAATTGTTGCATCCATATTGCTGGGAATATTTGAAAAGCAGAAGGTTAAAAAAGAAGAAGCATAATGTTATCAAGATATGCATTTCTCTAGACTGTGTTCCAGAGGGTAAGATGGATAGAGAGGATGGAAGAGAAAAAAAATCACAAAATCCACGCGTCGACAGCTCTAATTCAGACGGAAGACAAATCGAGTTGCGTTTATCCAAAGTCGTGTTTCGGTGCACACGATCTGAAAAATGGCGACTAGTGACTCGAGTTACAAATCTATGGTGTGAAGAGAAAATCTTGAGGCGGAAGGATTGAGGTTATCTGGATTTTGTGAGAAACAACTGAAATGGGCTGAGGAAACAGGAAAGAAGATGAAGCTAAAAATGTACGAGAAACAACGTAAAACTATTCAAGTTCCCCAGAACGTTTAAAAACAATAGCAAACAAGCTCTTTAATTCAATAAAATGGATAGAGTCCTGATTTCAACTCGCTATAGGAGAAATGTTTATTCTTTCGGATATTTTGACGATAAAATCGAAAGATAAATTGTACACTACACTATGCTTTGCCATCATTGAGGGTTTGCAGTTCAGCTAAAAACGCCAACTTCAAAGGGACATCTTTAGTTTAGATATTTCTATTGCATATTCGTTTCCGAAACTTTGGAAATGATAATTGATAGTTTTTTTTTTATTTCGCCAGGATAACAGACACATATAGCACATAGAGATAACAGAATTTTAAAGTTAAAATTGTTGAAGTTAAACTTTTAATGAAAAAGTAATTTTTAAAACTGTTAAAAAATCTGAAATGGCATGTGTTATTGGTTTCTTAGAGGCAGTCACTTCAGTTAGAGTTTACAAGCAAATCAGAATGCATATATTACATGTATATTTTTAACCTCTAGTTCTATGTTTGTACACTACGTACTTAAGATACCGGATTCTAAACTCACCGATTCATTCCTGAATACATTTTTAAGGCATGAAGTGGTACCTGAACACCCACCTGCAAAAGATTAAAATTTTATTACAACCAATCAATGAAATGAAGAATGCATCATATCTCTACGGGAATCGTATCTCTACGGGAACAACCTCGTTTGAAATGGACCGAGAAAACACGAATGAATAAGAAACCGTAACTATTTTGTAACAAAAATAGCAAATGTAAAAACATAAGTTCCCATTCCAAATTGCTGTCGTTCCATTTAATGAGTCAAAAAACCCTTCACTAAATAAGCGCAGTGGTGATCCTTCTTCGACTCGCACAGTGGAAATAATAATCTCGAGAACACACAGTTATTATCTCTCAAAACATTTGCATAATGTTTACTGTTTGGTAACAGCATATGGTTCCCTTAACTTTAAGGGTTTAAACTGGTGAGTCATATCCTTAGAACTGGTAGCTATATAAATAACATCGATAAAAAATCCATATGAAAGATCTTTTGAAGCAACTTGCTCCGAATGTATTGAGGATGATATTTCTTCAGATCTAACTTTCAAATTCACAGCAAAATGTCATCAGTGTTCAGAAGGAAAACTTTTTCTATTCTCCGCATAATGTGTATATGAATAAAATGAAAAAAAATCCATCTCAGGCGTACTTCGACTGAAATGACTCAAGTTTGCAGATCCTGTAAGAAACTCCTTATCCTTATCACCAATCAGAATATTTTGTAAATTCTCTTCTTTCTGTATGTTTAAGATGATCGAAATAATTGTCCCTAGTATGTAGCTATTACTATCAGTAGATTTACCCCACTTCTTGTGGGTATTTTCTTAATGGGAAAAATTTTTTCCTAAGCTCTCGAGTTTTCTTATCCAAAAATAATTTCTTCCTTTTGTCTCCTTCCTTTACTGATCTTCCCTTTCCTTTCATTGAAATTAAATGGGTTGGATTTAAAAGGGAACCTCATAGTCCCAATCTCGCTCACAATCAAGACGTTTCTATTCTATTATGAAAAGCAAAAAAGATAAGTTCAGTGTCCAATGAAAGATGATTTAAAGTTTAACATGTAATACTTACAGCTGCAGTTCTTCTTAAATTTAAGATCCGACGTCCATAGAATGACATTCACTCAGGAGGAGGAAAGTACTCTTCCCCGCAAATTCCCATCTCATCTGTAGCTCCACTTCCCTTCACCTTTTCTCCGCCCCTGGCCATCTCTAATTTCACGCTTCATCAAGTGCATGCCTCCGTCTCTTGATCTTGACCTCAAATCTTCAAGAATTCCTCATACGTCTCTCAAGATGTGTATGTCATCCTTAAAGGGTGTATGGGATGAGAGCTGTCTCTCACAAATTATTCAAAATTACGTTACTTAAAAAAAAACTTTTCTAACGCGGATAACGATGTTTGCCTAACATTTTGACCTTTAGCTAAATTAAGTTTTGTTTCCTAAAGGTTTTCGACTACTATCAGAAGTCAAGAATGAAAAGGTTAGAGATGTTTACTTATAGCTTCCTCGTTATTTTAGGGTGTGCAAAGTTAAAAGTATTGGAAATAAAACTATGTACCATTCTCCAAATATGATCACATTTCTAAGTTCTAAGTAGTGGAAATAAAACTCTGTACCACACCAGATATTCACGTACGTGTATTTACAACATTTTTCGGCCAAAACTTTATGCATTGCATATTCTGAAGATTTTCATTCCCATGCAAGTAGTTGAATATTCACGCAAAATATAACTTTTGAAGTGTGTATAGGAACTGTTACTTTTGATAGTATAAATTAAAGTCCTTTCCTTTACTCCTAAAACAAATGCACGCATAGAAATAAATTTATTTCCTCATTTCGTTTATCAGTTCGAAGGAAAATAAAATGGAAAATATTCTACTAAAGTGTAATCAACATTTACTTTCCTTTCACTTCATACAAAACGATGCTGAGTTGTTTGAATATAGGCAATGCCCCAATTGAGTTCTATCCGAACCGAAAAAAAAATTCAGTCATTTTTACCGGAGGGAAATCCGAACGCGAGCCGACAAATCGAACTCTTTGATTTATTTAATCTTTCTGTATACCCGAACCATATTAACTTCTGTGTTTCTAAGTCATCTACTGTTGTATTATTTACTTGACTGATTGATTAATAGGTTGTTTACAGCTAAAATTTAATAAGAGGAACTTCTATTTAAAGACCGCAAAACCATGCACATTAACCAATTTATCGGAGCAGAAATAACGGTTAGAACCTGTTTTGACGCTTGCTTTTGCAGCGAAACCGAATCAGACCCGAAATTCTGTTTTCTTATCGAACGGGAGCAAAAACCGGAACGAAAAACACTACCGTTCGACGCCCTGGTTTTATGCGTGTTCGGTAGATGTCATTTTTTGCTGAAAGAAGTGCCTCGTCTCAAATCTACGCTTACTAATCTGTCGAAAACCTTTAAAAGTGTCCTCAGTACATACAAGATGCCTTGATTTACACTGAAAGCTTCGCAACATTAAAGAACGTATAAATAACTTTTTCTTCGTCCATGTCCGCACTTTCCATCTCTCTCTTCCAAGTACTCAACTTCTCCTGTTACTAACGTTTACGACGCTTTTTCTCTTCCTTCATTTCCACCCTCGGCACTCATTCCACACAGTCACATTCAGTTCTTCCTTTTTCCTCTGCATCCCTCATTTCCAACTTTCGCCTGTTTCCTATACCACTTCCAACCTGATGCATTCCCGCGCAATTCTCCCCGAAAAAAAGAAACATTTTCCATCTCCTCCTCCGCGGTGTCACTAAATGACGGTCATTAGTGTTGACTGACTGAGCCATTTTGCGGCCAATTGCTGGATGAGGGCCATCAAGGTCTGCCTCCTCTTTTGCCAACTCAATGACTTGGAGAAGAACGTCTTAAGGCCTTAACCAGCAATTTTTTAGGAGAAGAAAGTTACGTTTTGATTCCAGCGAGCCTGTCCTAACAGCTGCCCGTTATTCATGCGCCATGACATCTGAGAAACAGTGCATTATTCTCTTTTACGAAATTAAAACCTTCAAAAACACAAAATATCATTCTTTTTATGATTTATAGAAAGGTTTCCATGAGTTACACTATTTTCTTATTTTTTTCCATAAATGAATCTAGAGCAATTTGCCACTTCGCAGCGAGGTATGTTTCGCCGCCATTTTGCCGCAACAAATATATAATCATTTTATCGATGCATCGATAAATGAATATTATCCCATATAGAATTCATAGGGGATTCTAAGTCTTCCAGCCATAGATCTCTCATGACCTACAAACATTTACGGTCATCTAACGTAACCCGACCTAACCCACTTAAAAATTAGACCCTTTCGTTTCGAAACAAACGCTATGTTCACGGTATCTTCATGTATCAATCTTCTTCTAGATTTTTTATCTTATCTCAACAAAGTCATACACAAAACTGAATGAAAATCACAAATACTCAGTAAGCGCGAATAGTATTTTAATTCCTAAAAAATCGTGACTGTGAAACTTTGGCGTCTAAAAGTACCTTACGGAGAATTAGTGATGGCTAAGTGACGGCGGCGAAACCTTCCATCAAAACCTTCCATCAAAATTCCTCAAAAACAGTCGAAAAAAGAGCTTATGCTCATTGATGGTTTCCTTCGGCTATTTTCAAAATATGTAAACCAAAATAACTTCAAGCAAACAAGTATTTAATTAAAAAGCGAAATGACCTCAGCTGTCGAAACACGTTTCACAATACTATTACTATTTCATTAACGTACACTTCGGATGCCTTCCAAATTCGTCCATCAATAGTCTCAACAAAATATCTACAATAAACATCAACGAATAACACAGTATATAAACTTAAGTTTTCGGAGATACGTATCCAAAATCCATCGACCGAAAAAAGAAATCTTTCGACGATGAAAATAATCCGTAACGGATTGTTTGAATGAGTAAGTTTATCCTTTAGCGGCTGTGCCTGCTGATACGCGTTCGTTAAAATTGTGCTGTGAAGCGTAAAAAAATCGGGAGGATTCACCACTTCCTAACTCGGGTCTTGTTAGATTTGCGGCTGCGTTCCACCTATTCCCAATGTTTTCCTTCGAATTAGTTAGAGGAAAAAATACTAGGTTAATATTTCCTCGCCGAATATAATTTGTACAATATTTATCGGATATCTAGATATTTCACCTACCTCGATGTCCACATTTCACTCGATTTTTCACCAATTCCCATATTTTCCTTGGAATTAGTTGGAGGAATAAATGCCAGGTTGATACTTCCTCGTCGAATATAATATTAAAATATCTATCGGATATCTCGATATTTCTTCGGAAAAAGATTAGGAGAGGCGTAACGCGCTTCTTCGCAGGTTAATGAGTATGAACATAGACCGTGGGACATTCTCATTCACATTTTACTTTGAGCCGAATTAAAATACACAGCGAGAAAAGTACATATGAATTGAATGTACTTTTCAGTGTAAGGCGCACGGGAGTGGTCAAATTTTTACAACAGCCCTCATTATTACGGCCTCGTGATTATACTTGAAAAATTATTATTATTTAAGTTGCCTTAGAATTCATGTATCAGCAATAGAATTGGTAGATCGAGCAATCATACGTTTAAGTAAATATTTAAAAAAATAAGTGTGTGTATTATAGTTTCCTCTTTGATTATAAGTTCCATGAAGAAAAAACTAGTCATAATCCGTAATTTATAAAATAGCTGAATTCATTTGAGGCGGCAATTCTTCGATATAATTTTTATAGCTTTTGTGGACGTCTTGGAACCTGATAAATAAAGACAAAATAGTAATGCAAGAACGTTTGATGAACTAACATCGAACCATGGCAATGCGTTATAATTTCAGAATCAAAAGTTCAGAGTATGTAATATGAATAGGTATAGATTTCAAAAATATTTCGCAAAGTAAATATCAATTATCATTATTATTATTCTCTATAAATTTGTATTATCTCTGTAAATATTACGCGACAATTCACGTATAAGCTATGAAACTAATTAATAAAGTTGTTTCAGCTGCGTATCTTTCTCATTTGGTAATGATATTAATTAAAATGCGATATTAAGCTCATATGTAATGATATACACATAAAATAGCTTTTATGATCTTTACAATTGTTGTTTCATGAGTTTAATAGTTCGTGTTATGGGTAGTTCAAGCTACGGTTTCTAAAACTCAAATTACCAGCCAAAGAAAGGCTGGTGAACACTGAAAAGGACAAAATAGATCTAATTTAGAAAGGAAAAACTAGAAAGAAAACAAATCATTCCCTCTCTCACAAACGAATGTCTGCTGTGTTAATAAATATTAAAAGGGGATGTAGGGGGGATTCTTGGAAATAAATATTTTACATCTACGTAACTACCCTGCAAGCCGCCTTTCGGCTTGTGGCAGGGGATTTAAACACAATGAATTCGAGTTACTTCTTTAGCTAATTGTTGTCGCGTATCGTTCGCGGAAAGAATGAGTCCCTAAAATGAAAGTATGAGTCCCTTATCCTTTAATCTATTTCATTTATTTTCCGCTCATTGTCCGATCGGCCGAAGTAGCAGGGGCACCCCTATATCGACCTATAACACGCTTTATAAAATCGAGCATTAGGTTAATTTAGTTTATTCACAAAATTCAATAACTAATTCCAAACGCTATGCCGTATATAATACCATTGTATGTTCATCAATAAATTCGATTGAGCCAAATAACTTTAGAAATCATTCGATTTGGAACAGCAACTCAGTTTACGGAAAGAGATAATGAGCTTTTTCTGAAATTATTTCCGTTACTTCTTTCGTAAAGAGTTCCCTCCCTTTCAAACTCAACCCTCATTTGTTTTCGATCTAAATGGTAATATCCCCGTCTTCCTGCGCGAGACAATTCTTTGAAGAATTTAAATTATAATTAATGTAAAAAATGGCGAAGAACTACTTCCGTCAAAGTAGCGATTCCCTCGGGATTTTTCAATTCCCTTCCGCCGTCCATAATTCTTTCCTTTCTTAATCCTTTTATATGCTTCGAGTCTCCTTCCGTGCCAAATTCTAGAAATCCGTCCAATTCTCTTACAACGCAACCGGTACCTTCGAAGTGACACACTTAGAGCATAAAAAGGAGTAAAATAACTTCCATAGAGATGTCGATTTTCTTGTTTCCTTCTCTCGTCGTAATCTCGTTAATTGGAAGAGTTCCTAGTTTCTCTATTTTTTCGAATCGAACGCCGTCGACACGTTAGAAATTTATTTCCGAGAGGATATTGTTCCCATTTATTTTCAATATTCCGAGAGGAGGAGAAAGGGACTGACGTCGTAAAATCGAATATTCTTCCAAATCGGCGTTCGCGAACTCTCGCGCCAAACTCAATATCCGGATCTGACTCCGTATTTTTTGTGTAAGTTTTTACAACAGATGCGCCCTTCCTTTTACTCTTTCGTATTTATTATCGGAGTAAAAACACGAACTCGCACACAAAAAGGTAGCGTGAGTTCATGCATATGTATCCCAGTTGAAAACGCGAGAGTAATGGCCCACTTACCAGGTGTTAAACTAATACTGTTTTTCAAATTAAATGGGAGCATACAACTAAAAACTCCATTAAATACATGATCATCATCCACGTTTTTTCGTGCTCACTAATCTAATTTCAAGCATTTGACAACCTACCGCCATTATTATTCACCCACAAAATAATCTAGATTATCGTTCTAAGGTTTTCATTACCTTACGTGGTTTATAGATTTTTCTGGCTCCATAAAATATGTCAATGTACCACCGATCATGTATTTTGAAAGATAGCATTTAGTTTCTAATCCTCGTTGCTAGGATATGAATCGATAAATAATCCATTTCATTAAAGGATTTCCCGAATTTTCAGTCGAAGAAAGATTCATAGATATCTCTTCAACCTTTAGGAGTAAGCACATCGTAAACTCGAATAGCCGAGTGGGTAGCGCGTTCACCCTGGGTGAAAACGGCCCCGAATTCAATTCCTAGGGGGCCCATATGTACGAAATGGACTCAGCTGTAGAAGCACTTTTCAGAATACTACTATACTAGGAAGCACCTAGCAGGCCTCGTTTATTCAGAATAATCCCCTGTTCTTGCGTAGGACTTTCGCTTCAGACATACTTGCAACTTTTCAAGTATCAAATTATTCTTGAATTAACGTACATCTAATGAGCACTGAGGCTGATACTGAAAGTTACAAAGGGAGGGTTGGTTTATGATAATACCTTATGCAGTATCGATCTTTGAGGAAACCATCAATATTATCAATTCCCTCCAATTAGCTGTTAAAACTCCATATTGTAGATAGTAATAATTGAGAAGTAAAGTTATCGAAGATACAGTATACTTTTAGTTTCTCGTCACACCAAGTAGAATGTTTGGTTTGCAAAATCAGCAACGGCCAGTCGATGGTACTCATTGCCTACAATCCGATCCTCTTTTGCAGTGATTTTTAAAGGAATGCACACAAACGTATTCAAGTATTCACAATTTAAACATTTAATTTTTGAAATGCATTAGTTAAATGTTAAGAACTTAATCTCTGAAAAGAAGATTTAAATCTGACAGCAAACTATACTTCAACTCAACAGGACACTGTAATCTTACAAATAACTCAAAGTAATTCGCTAATAAAAATCATCAAAATAGCCTATATTTCCATTCACAGAGACATACCTAAACAGCCATTTAATCTACCATTACCTAACAGAGGATAATGGGAATCCATCAATCGTTGCCAAGCATCAGATCTCTTTTATTGCCACGGCGTAAATTCTAGAATATGTTTGAGACCACACGATAAAATGTCTATGCAAGTTCGCGAGAGAATAAAAGTCAAACTATAAAATCAAGAAAAAGTATCTTCAGACGATTTTAAAGAGCCCTGTAAACTACTCCGAATTGAATTAATGACCTAATTTTGAGGGAAGACGTGAACATTTTTGAAGAAAGAACGGTGAAAGTATTCCATAAACATTTATAGCCTAAGAAACATGAGTTGTAGATAGAATGAGAGCGTGGAAAACATCGTAACCCAGGGACAGAAGAAAAGCGTAAAGCACGCGGAGGCGTGGTAGTAAGCGGGAAATATATTCGGATCACGAAAGAATGTAAATACCGAAGGTGGATGGGCACAGTCTAAGAGGGAGATTCCTAGAGGAGTCGGGGAAGGCAGAGAAGGAAAGGAAAGGTATCTAGGGAAGGGGATTAAACGAAAGAAGAAAATAGAAGCGAAGTTGATGAGATATATGGACTGGTCTGGAGGAAAGAGAAAACAAAGACTGTTCTAAATGGGGAGACAACAGCAAAAAAAGGTCGAAAAGGTAGATGAAAACAATTTGAGAATCGAAAAAGGTTGCAAAGGAGAAGGATAACAGTATAAACCTCAACGTTATTGGAGTTTTACTTCGAAAAATATGGAGAGAAAGTTCCAGACCAATTGGAATAAATTTAACATTTCAAAATAATAAATAATACTCCTAAGAGTTTCCTTGGTTTATTTTATAGATATAAGTACACACAACTCCTGAAATAAATATCCAGCAGATGATATGAGCAATAAAAAGAAACTCGAAACGAGAAATCTTCCGTAGCACAGTCCTTTGAATATTGAATAAAGATTTCTGATTATTTCAGAATATACGAGTAAGTGTTGCCATAATAAACTTCATATATTTTTGTTCAGCGGAAATATTGCTTTGCCGTTGCATAATGATTTACTAATAACAAGGAAAGGAAAGTTTGAAATAATATTTCATAAATCGCGGGGATTGTAGTCTCTCTGATGTCCTGCAAAATTTGATCGTTCTGAACCCTTGAGTAAATATGTTGATGGAATAACAAAAAGAAA
This sequence comes from Ladona fulva, assembly GCA_000376725.2. Classification (NCBI taxonomy): domain Eukaryota; kingdom Metazoa; phylum Arthropoda; class Insecta; order Odonata; family Libellulidae; genus Ladona; species Ladona fulva. The sequence goes on from KZ308992.1 coordinate 3,076,482, forward strand.
AACTAAATTAAGATGAAATTAAAAAGTAATATATGAATAACACAGTTGACAGGTGTATAGTTCTGTTTCTCTAAAAGAAAGTTATTTATTGCTGTGGTATCTTTCTGTAAATTATTCAGTCCGAAGGCCGGTTGGGATCTCATCTCCTTTACCATCAGCTACGAAGAGCTAGAACAGGGAAATAAGGCTTACTAAGCAAGATGAGGAGTGAGGTAAAATGCCCTTGATCTCCTCACAGAGCCAGAATGACACAAGCAGAACAAGCCCACGTTAGTGAAGCACAATGACTCTACGAGTATCACTTTTCGTGACATTCCATTAAGGGAAACCTTATTTAATGTCATTGTTCAGCATAACCCATACCTCAATAGCCTTCATATAATCACAGCCATGATGAACAATCATAATGAACAAGACTGAGACAAAAGTAAATAAAGTACACATTCTTCACTATTCCGTAACAAAAGGCAAATCATAAATATTTCATTCATCAGGATATGGTAGGAGGATCTGCTATAATATACCAGCTGGGGAGTAACTTAGCAAACGAAGCGTTCAAAATAAAAATTTTAACCCATACTGTTTTCATACCTCAGATATTGCAAGAAAACATCAGATAGTGCTTCTACTGCAAGTTTTATCAAGAATTATTTTTTTTTTCTGCAAACGATGCGCATCAGTAGCCTACTAGGAAAATTGGTAATACAGAGAATGCACCCCCTGTCACACGCCGAAAAGACGGCATGCGAAAAATATATGTAGATTTAAAACAAACAAAAGCGGCGATCCCTTCACTAGGGAAACAACCTGGAAACCTGAGAACACGATTCGGAACGAAGATCTTAGCCCGCATGTGCCTACTCTTGTGACGCAATTCCGAATTACGCACGGCACGCATAAATTTGCGTCTGTCATCTTCCACTAACACAACTAATTGAACGCCATCTCTCCGTTAAACTCCAAAATTCGTAATTGGCGCAATTACCGAGCGCGACCAAAAAACGCACGGAAGATGTCCTTAGAGCGTGCCGCGATTCCCCACCCCGCCTCTCGCTATTCGCTCAAATTACTCGCAATGACTCTTCGGCCTAATGCCACTGGCGGAAGCTACGGCAAACAGGAGCATCGATTCGATGGAGAAGAAAAAACGCGTGTAGTAAGAGAAGTTCGAATAGGATTTTGAAACTCGTGATGTTAAGGGCCGAACCACGGAGGGAGAGAAAAGGGAAAACAAAAGAGACGATATATAGCGGGAGATGCATTGCACCGGTTGGGGTTGGCTGATCTTGGAGGGGAAGGGGTACGCTGGGAGTAAGGGCAAGGAGGTGGGCACGTAGAGATGTGCGTAGGGGAGAGGTAACTCTGATAATCGACTGCTAACGACTCTCTCATACTCCCGCACCAACGACTGCTGTCTTGGCCAGGAACAACACTCCCTCCCGGTTCGAATCGCTATTCCCCGCACCCCGCCCACCGCCGGGCTTTAAACGCCCATCTGCTTTCCCCACCCATCTTCAGGGCCATTATCCCTTCCCCCGACAGCCTCCCTAAGGAACCCCACATTCCCCTTTCACTCTTCCTCTGTTCTTTATTGTGCTGTTGACTCTCGGCCGGGTTTTGAAATAGAAGAAGGGGGAACCTCTGGCGGAGGTGTCGAGTGATTACCGTAGTATTTCCTACCATCCTCTCTTCCAAGAATCTCCTTCCGCCATCCTCCTCCTATTTTCTTCCTTTGTTTTTCGGACCTCTATCTATTTCACCATCATTCCTCGTTTCTTTTTCCATTGTCGTCGCTGTCAACTGTGTAGCTTTCTCCCCCGTTTATCTCCCGCAAACTTCCTGTTTTGTGCAGCCGTTTTTTTCTCTCCAGCTTTCCTCCACTCACCGTTCGCTATCCATCTCCCGACCTCATTACCATCGGCAGCAGTTGCGCTCTTTATCCATCTCCTGTTTCAATTTCCTGCGCCATTCCAAGAAATGGATCACGTATTTTGACCTTCTTTTATAAGAAACGGTTTACTGAGTCCAGATGAACTGACACTATCTCTGAATCGCTGTATTACGCGGAAATTTATAAATTATCCACTGATGACAATATCGTTCCGAATGTAACCTATATAAAAGTGGAATTAACGACTAAACTGAATTAGTTAATCAAATACAAAATAAGGGGAAATTTAAAGATGCTAAAGTAGGAAACAAAGATTGAAAAACTTCACAAAAGATTTGAGTTGTAACTTCATAAGGACAGTTCAAGTGCATAAGGATTGGGGGACGTTACTTCGTTGAAATTAAGCCAGATGACGATGAATTGTTTATAAAAATAAATATATCAACCAAAATGACCCAAAATTTTCGAAATATCTGTCAAATTTATTGTCGATATTAAAAATAAATTCAATAATTTAAAACTAATTCATTATAATAAGTAATTGGGTGCTGATGGTTGAAGTATCAGAATCATCGAAAGTAAACTTTTCATGGTTTTAATGGTTTTTGGATGTTTTTCTTTATTCTGAAAATAATTCAATGCAAATTCGGAAGAACTGGAAATCCGTTTTGTAAGGAATCTACTCGTTAAAATTAATTCACTTAGTGATAACTTTTCATTAGGATACAAAACATTTCAAGGTTAGAACAAATTTATATTTACCCTTTGCCACACGTGGAATGGTAGCGGTCATATGTAGATGTAGACTGTTCAACGAATATATCGCCTAAAATACGACACCCTGCCAATTTCTTGGAAACTTCGCAGCAATTCAATATTAAGGAAATCGTTGTTTTTGACTAAACAGATATTAGCGATTACTGATTACTATAAAAATGTTTACAGAACATATGATAACTTTGTCATAACTTGCGAATTCGTTCAGTTCAAAATTGAAATTTCCTTGTCAAATATTACTGACGATGCCCTAACATTCAATTAGCCTCAGTCTCTAGAATTTCATTAGCAATTCCTTTTTCTTTGCGCATAATTTCGCAGAATAGCTATTTGAAGGTTAAAAGAGAGGCTCAGAATGTAAGTAATATCCATCACAGATTCTATCGCGCCATATTGCCTTCGACCCATCCCATCGCCTTTCTATACGACGGTTCAGGGACATAGTAATAAATCGATTCTATTTGAATATAAAAAACTCTACTCAATACCCGTTCATTCTATATTTTCCGCCTTTATCTTTCACCTCTATATCACCTTCTTTCACTTTCAATTTTCCCTGATATCTTCCCTCGGCTTTTTTCATCACATTTCCTTGCATTCTTAAGTAAAATCTTCCAAGTTCTCATCTCCAAACTCCTCACAATCATTGATTCTTGCATTTTTTAATTTTTTATGAGATCCTGGATATTACCAGTATCACTGTGTTATTTCAGACAGATATATCGAATCGCATACATTTCAGAACATTTTTTCATCCGTAAAATGTTTCAGAATTCCCGATTGATAATTCTATAAGCTGTAATTTGGAACATCGTATTCATACACTGAGGCTTAATCTAACAGTTATGAACGAGAAGAAGAGGTTGTTTTTTTCAAAAAACAAATCAATTTTCGGTAAACTAGATCTTCTTATTGATTTTCAATTTGGAGTTGCACAAATTCATTCTTACTTCAATGAATTTCAAAATCAAGAAGTTTTATCGTCAATCTTCCATCACTCAAGTTTCCCTTTCTTTCATGGTTTTAATTTATGAAATGAGCTAAGAAATATTTTGTATCATAATATCCTTGTTCGGATTTCTTATCCTTTTCGAGTTATCTTTTCGTTTGACATGTTTATGACTGTCTTTAATACGCATATTGCTCTTAAACCTTCTCAAATATTCGATAAAATTTTAAAAAAAATTCTCTCTCAAGAACTGGAGATTATTTGCGAAGGTATGTCTTCCGCAAAAGCTTGAACGGAAATGAATAAATGATTTCATATACAAACCTTGCTGAGTATAATAGCGAAGTATAGACCACTTAGCACATTGGATAGCTACATTAATTACGTGAGGGTGGCTTTTGGTTGAAAGCCTTTGAATGCGTCTTTGAATAATCTCAATAAAACTTAATATTGTGGAAATTCCGAACATAGCTTGAATTAGAAAACGTTCACAAAAACTACGATGCACCTAGACAAGTGTTTCCTTTGGTTTAAAACCATTTTTTGGATTGTTTAACAAGGTGAAATATAAAGATTAATATTTTTGAGGGAAAAACCTATACAATTCTGATATAATGATTGAAATGTTTACTATGTTAACAAACTTCTTGGGGAAATAAAGCCAAAGAGTACAGAAAAAAAGAAAGAAAGCCAAAGTTCATCTTCAGGCTTAGGAATGTCTGACGATGAACTGAAAGTTCGAAACCATTGGTTGCAAAGACAGAAATATATTTGTGAAAAAATACAAGTTGTATTTATTATTTCATTTATAATGGAATTCCACCAAATCTCACTAGAGAAGATTAATTTTTTTAAGAAAGAAGTATTTACAGAGTNATTTGGTCATAACTTTTCATTCCAAACACTTTGGATAGTTTTCTTCGCAGTTCCCAATTGGGGATTCCTCAAAAACTTCGTCTTCCAACTGTCCCTCCAAAACCTGCACCGTTCAGTATGAGAAAAAAAGAGAGAGAAAGTTTCAGTATCTTGCCTTCAGGAGAGTGTTTGCTTGAGTGTGTAGGGATTTCTCGAAAGACGAAGTGGAGAACTAAAGCTTAAGTCTGTCCCAAGGACTATCGAATATCGTAAGCAAGTCCGTGGACGAATGCTTTAGGGACAAATTCTCTTATCTTGGCTGGGTGAATGGTGTAAGATGATCATCTTCTCCACTTCTCAAGCGATAGTCTACTCGGTGAACTGGTAAGAATTTCAGAGCGAAAAAGCGGAAGATACGAGGAATGTCATCAAAGAAACTCACTGAGAACTTTTTTAAGTTATGAACTTCTAAGGTGACAATTCATTATATAAGAAGGATAAAGTAAGAATTTAATACATTAATTCTCCCAAAGGAAAGTAACGGTTTAAAGTTTTGATTGCATTCAATATCTGCGGAAGACTGATTGAGTTCACCTCATTTGCTTGTTTACTGTTTTAGTTTACTAAATAGAACTGTGACTCAAAGTTTTGCTGCTTGTTTGACTTTGCTGATATATTGGGTTTATAAACTAAAAATGTTATTCTGCACGCAAAAATGTACATGATAAGCAATCGTGTATGATAACACTATAATCTCCTCCGATGAAATTTAATTATTTCTAAAATCAAACAAACTAATTTAATCTAAAATATAAAATCTACCAAAAACTAATATTTTTTCACTGTGCTACAATCTCTAAAATTCTTCCAATTGCACAAAAAGAACGGTAAGCTTGGACTGAACAAAGAAGAATTTGTACATTGCTCGTGTACGAGTTATGCAATAATAAATGAAAGGAATCCCACATACATAAAAAATTTAAATTTGGAACCAAATTGTATTGTAATTGTATATATAATGCAATATGAATATAACGATACAATGAGCTGTTTCCGTAAGCGAATGTTTAATCCTATTCGAGATATGATTTGAATTTCAAGAGTGAACTTATAGGAGAATTAGCATGAAAATGACGCTAGCAGCAATTAATCTGCAAAATATGACACGCAAATATTTTCTTTAGTTCTTCTCTATCGAATAAATGGTTTCGTCGCTGTTTGTTGAAATCAAGCGCGGGTCCGCTGCGCTGCCTGGATGTGATTTTTTCCCCGACACCAAAGTTATGGAAAACTTCGCTTTCCGTAATTTCCGATCGAGCTACGTATTCCGATGAAGTGTTTTTGCCATTAAGGGGGACAGATATTTCAATAAGAACTATCGGGCGCGTGAAGCAGCAATGCGGCAGCCTTCGATGAGTGTGCCCTCCGTGGGAACCGGCTCTCGACCCGAACGAATTTTGATGGAATTGGCAATTTGAAGCCCTTAATAAAACTTGCGGATTAAATTCAATTTTGCCCGTATCGGCCGAGTGGACTCCATTTTCGATGCAAAGGCTGAGTGTAAAAATGCCGAAAGTAAAGAGGCGAAACGATGGCAAACGTAATTATTTAGAACTACTAATAAATAACTGCCATAGAGAGGAAAAACCTGAAAATTCGCAAAAAATGCTTCGGATCACTTAGGTGAACTTAATCAATGTGATTTACTCTCTAAATTCTTCGTATCACAGCCCATTTTCAGCATTTGTTTGAGAACGAACTTTAATTAATCTGTGAGTTACATTAAAACACAATAAATGGCAATTAAACAATTACTTGTCTGCCACTTTAATCGTGTTCTGCACATTCGTCAATGCGGACCTAAACATCGCGAAAAATACGTATCTATCTGAAATCTCGGTAGGACGAATGAATATGATTCTAATTTGATTGCAATAAATATATTTGACTTATTTTCGCTTTTAACCTATTTAAGCTTTAACCATAGATAATTATAGATAGTATTTATTTAAGGGTAATTTTCGATCGATAATACTTTTTCCAAGTCCTTGAAATTTACAAACTGCATATATCTTTCAAAATACGTTACTTTTAATTTACGCGGTCTTTCGCATTCTAAAATGTTCTATGTAAATCTTTGCTGTTGTGACCATTTATTCCAAAGTTAATAGAATCAAACTTTCCCTGATATAAGTTTGAAATTATTGTATCATTTCATTTATGTGCTCCTAGTATAAATAATTGTATACTGACATAAAATGAATAGTTTTAAAAATTGTAAGGAACGATTAAATATCTGTTTAATTGGGTTGCTTTCATAAACTAAATTACAACCAATATATGAAAGCAACGGAAATCTCAACATCGCGTAAATATGTATTATCATCAGCCAAAGTAAATTAGAAAGAAAAACATGCACTAGCATTAGCCGACTATATACAGCGCGATACCAAAACAATATGAAGAATAGCATTATGTTTAGACTCTTTAGTCAGCATCTACATTTTCCTATGCATTGAATTTCAAATAGAAAAATCTCTCTTCTTCTGAGCTTCTTGTGAAGAGGTAAGATTTTTTAAATAATTGATAAAAGAATTATTTTACCTAGGGAATTCTGAAAGAGAGTCTGAAAGAGAAAAATTATCCGCAATAAGCCGCGTGGTTTATAAGCGCGAATTTAAAAGAATTGAACGCGGAATGGGAAGCCAAATAGGGGAGATTAGATCTTGTCACGTACTTCCATCAGAAAAATATTACCCCCGGATGGGTATCGATTCCATTGAAGGCATTAAAAAAATACAAACGCCCCTCGAGCGAAAATGGTTCTTGAGCGAAAAAGCTATTTAATCTTTCCCGTTTTTTTCCGCTAAACAATATCCATCGACGCCAAAAAATGGGTACAGTTTTTATGTGTGTTTACGCTGTCGCATGTCCCGAGATGGTTGTCATCACGACTCGATCCCGCCGTTTCTACATAAGTGCCGGGATCATATTCAGAGCTTCTCTTTTCTACCGATGAAATAAATGAGAGTCATAAATCGCCGCGAGAGGGAATGAGAGGGAAAAAGAAGAGAGAGAGAGAAAGAGGAAAAAAACAGCTGCAATGATCGGTCCGCCATTTCCAAAGCGCGGTTCGGGGGAGGGAATCCAATCTACATTGAGACAGGACCGTGATGGGAGCCATTACGGATAGCAATCAGATGGAATAAAAAGAGAAGAGGGAAGGGGGAATTCCTCCCCATATTTGCTCCCCTCCTTTCCCAATCGCCTAGCAACTCGGTCTAAAACCTTCGCCCACGAATACAGCGGTAAAAAGGAGAAGGCAGAGGGGCGACGCCGCAAAATATAAAAAAAGCTGAATAAGTTTATGAGGTGAGCCGTCTGTGCTTGAGTTTTAGTTGTGGTTGTTGGGTGACCCTGTCGTTCAAATATATGAGTATGGGAAGAGAAGGGAGAAGACCACGGGAAAGAGGAGATGGAGGTTACATACGGTGGTACAAGCAACGCAATAATAAGGTACCCTGTTTCTAGTGCATACTTCAAACGAAGTCTGATCCAATTTAGAGGCTAATTTTATTTGAGGCGAACTAAAGCAAATCCAAAAACAAGTGATTTAATATGCTCCCGCGAATGTCAGAATTGATTGATTCTGTTTGACTGCTGATTCGTAAAACTTCCTCAACAGTCAATAATATTCGATTAAGAATCTCAAATCAATTGGCTACATGCAAAATACAAGCAACGTTTATCGAATCCCCTTCCTTGCAATATACTCCGCATTGATTTCCACAGTGAACTATGCTCGGGTTAACTCGGAATTGCGTAATTTTGATGATACGTACCCTAATTCAGGATAGAAAAATAACGTATTTTGCGATATGATCTGTCACAAGGTACCTGTCTCGCATTCTCATTGATTTTATAATCATGTTCAAAACTTAAGAAGAGTTATTGATCAATTTATAAACCGATGAAATTAACTATTTTTCGAGTATAGCAAGGAAAGAAGGATTATTGCTGGTATAATGAGAAAATGTGTGATGGGATGTCCGTTACATTTGATTTTTTAGTATCACTTATCTTAGGGAGTGTCTGTTTTCTCTACATTAATTTTGATTTCAAGCAGTTATAATATCCAAGAAAACGTTTAGATTGAGGCAAAGGAATCATAACATAAAATTACAGTGAATACGAAAAATGGTCATAAAATAGATTGCTACACCTTTGAAAGGAGCAAAAGAGGACCTACATCATAATATCCAGAAATAAAGACAAGTAATACTAAAGATTAGTTAGTTAATGTTGAACTTAGCATAAAAGGTGTGAAAGTGATACAGCAAGAAAAAGATTGTAAAAGCGGTCGTAATTATGGTATATAATAACTATTCGAATAAAATAATTCGTAAAAACAGTGGCAAGTACAAAATTTACAAACGACAAAATTATGACAAAATTGTAAAAGCAATTCTGTTCTTAGCCCAATTCAACCCATTTTCAGGAATAATTATTCAAATATACATGTAGTGCATGAGCTTCTCAAGTGTACATTCGTCTTTTGGAGGAAGCAATATAGAGAAGGAAAAGAACATTTTTTCGGAATTAAAAACATTAATTACATGGAACCACAGAATAAATATTTCAATAGCAAGAAAAGGCCGACAAAGAAATAGAGTGAGAAGAAAAGAAAACGGTACTTATCTTAAAGAAAAATAAAGAAGAAAGTTTGAAGGAAAGAAAGAAGACATTTCGGCGTCCAGCTCAGGTTTACTTTCAAAGTAAACTTACCATAAACGTAAAATATGACATTTTGGGCGAATTCTCTTAAATTGGTGGAGTTCAGTTCGATCGTATAATGCCACGCACTCTTTCAAAATGCCAATTCTCATAATATTCGCCTAAACATTTTTACAACGAACACTTTTCCTCTCGGCGATGACCGAGTGGTAGTTCCCGTTTTGGATTTTTACGATTGGTAAATCATGATGGATAAAAACCTCTTAAACGATATGCATTTCCCAAACCGTGTAAGTGCATGCTCGAAAAACATTTTACCTAAAGGAAAGAAGGTTTTGAAGGTTGATTTTCCGTCGAATAAGAGCACTATCCCATAGAAGGTCGCTTAAAAACATGAAAGGCGTTACCGGAAGGCGTGGGATGAAGAAGCTGGAGGAGAAACGCAGATAAAAATGTGCATATACCGCACAAATCACTTGGAGCTTTAGTAATAGCAAACACTTGGGCGATTCAATAAACCTGTTATAGCCTAAAGGAAAACGTTCCATAGGACGCTATTACAGTAAAAATGTCTATATACAGGTCCTATTTACTTTTACCAGAAGTCCACCGATATCTACATTCCAATGTGTAAAATAAACCATCTAATTTCATATAAATGCAAACAGAAGAAATAAAATTACATCCATAAAGGTAACGTTGGAAATTACTTTAATCAGACCCACAGGAAATATTTTATTGGCGACCGGTTTCAATTAATGATAGTTATCGTAAGGTTACGAATACGAAAAGTGCTGGGTACATTTCCCAGTAGGGAAAGAAAGGTAAAGGAGGTAGAGGGTTGAGAGAGTTAAGGAAGAAGGTTGACCATTTTCTGTGTGGCTTAAATATCCATCTGTTTAAAAATGTGTCACTTGTGTACCTTTGATAAATGGAGAAGGGGATGGGCGAAGGCAGAGGAGTGATTAGAGTGAAGTGTTCGGAAAAGCATTATGCTTGTGAACAGTTTCCGAGTCGTTGCCTGTGTTGTTTAGACATTATGTGTAGATGTCTGCCAGTTTGACCAATGTAAACTGCCCCTCAAGTATTACGAGTTTATTTATAACTTTAGACTAAATCCATAGATTATTGAGTTACACCCATTTTCGTATTATAAATGTTTCCCGTCGTCAAGAACACCTAAGTAAAAGAGCCAATACGAGCATTATTATGCTCTAGGAAAGCGCTTAAGCTGTGGTAAATGATTGGAGCCTTACGAGAGCTGCTTGTCAAAGGTAAGAGGATGTTTAGTGCGTGCGACGGGTCAGTCTAAAAAAGGACGATTCTGCAAAATGTCGGCGCAAGGATTTGGAGATGCGGGAGGAAGAAGATTTTGGTTTTATTTATCGTCATGATATATATTACTATATTATTTATAATGTTTTCGTAATAGTTTTATTGTTATTGATTACTTCCATCAGAAAAATATTACCCCCGGATGGGTATCGATTCCATTGAAGGCATTAAAAAAATACAAACGCCCCTCGAGCGAAAATGGTTCTTGAGCGAAAAAGCTATTTAATCTTTCCCGTTTTTTCCGCTAAACAATATCCATCGACGCCAAAAAATGNATGATATATATTACTATATTATTTATAATTTTTTCGTAATAGTTTTATTGTTTCATGTCTTTTTTTGGTATTTAAAAGATTAGAAAGAGACGATAGGATTCAAAAATCTAAACACGCAAATAAAGAATTAAATACAAAGCGAGCGTTAGAGTGCATATTTTGTTGTGTTTGTAATGTGAGTACGTGTAAATGCACGTGCGTGTATGTGTGTCAGAAAGAATATCGACAAACCGACTTTATTTTAGTCGGAAGTGAAATACCTCTAGAGGGGAAACATACGGATCGCGCAGCGTCGATTCGAAATGGAGAAAAAAAATTGAAACAAACGGGAATGAGGAACGGAAAATAAAACCGTGTGCATTCGAGTTTGATTATTTCTCTTTTTTTAATACCCTCGACGCCTTTTTTTCATTACTCTTCAGCCGGGCATTACGTCATCCCGTAGCGATTTTTTTCTAACGACCGCATATATTCTAATCGATTCCGACTTTGCGACCGAAATGTCGATGCGAGGCGATCCATCGAGCCGTTATAAAGGGGTGAAAAACAGAATGAGGTTGAAGGTGGAGGAATGATAATAATAAATTTACCTATAAAAAAAACATACCACGGTTAGTAATAGATAGGCAATATATATATTTTCGATTCGTTTTGTTTTAACGCGTTCCGAGATAGGCTAGAAAAATGAAAGGAGAAAATAAAAGGAATCGCGGTCGACCGTAAACGAACTGATTTTCCTCAGTTGGAGAATTTCGGCGCGGAGTGATTTAAAACCTCGTGTTCCGCCTTTTAGCCACCGGCCTCCGCGTTTGGAAATAGTTCCGATTCAGAACCCGAAACGGGGCAGGATTTCAACATTTTTCTCCATCATTATTTAACGCCAAAATCCTCCCAGTAATATTACGACCTTGATTGCCCGTTCGTCCCATTTGGGCTATGCGTCAAACCCATAGTCATCTTTGCGGGCAGTCTATTGTACGAGGAATCAAAGGTTGGTATTGGTTGATCGCGGCGTTGTACAGAAGAGCGATGCGAGCGACTGGATTAAAATACAATGGGAACGAACGTGTCAAAAAAAGAGCCGCGAGAGCAGTCCGTAAAACGATTGACATAAATGGAAACATTGGTGCAGCCAACTCTCTTTTGACTGTAAACGGACGAATGAATACCATTAGCGTCTCTTTACCGGGAGTAAACTCCGCAACCATCTCTCTCGCACAACGCCGAAACCCTATTCGCTTTTTTACACTCCCTCCGCGGACCACCAAAAAAGTAATCGATATAAATTTCAACTTTCTTTCGTTTTTTTAGCTCGAAAAACCCACGCTCAGGCAACGATCCGATCACGAAACGAGCTTTTTCTGTCTTTTTTCGGAGTTTTCCGATTCAGTCGCTGGATATGGCGTAGAACTTTCACTCCCAGCGAATCGTAGTGCTGCTGTACCTTTGAAACCACTCACCGCAGATAAACATATTCGTATGGAGCGAACACGCGTACACGCGCTGTGCTTAGCAAATCGTCACGCATCGGGGGAATAGAAGTTTCGTTTGTTCCCTAAGGATAAACATCCCTCATTTTGTACTGTAATAAAATTCGGTTTGCTATTATTATTGCCAATTGCGACATCTAGTGTTTAAATTGCGATATATACCTAGTTAAAGCTGTCAAATATTATGGTGAATTATAAGATCGCAATTTAATGAAGAGAAATAAGAAAAGGGATTTTAGTTCCTTGAATTTCGTCAAGACTGAGATCATTCTTGTGGAGATCGATTGAACTAATTGAATACTTAAAGAGAAGAAAATGAAAACGAAATATCACAATTGCTGATCACTATAACATCACTATATATCAGCTCCATTATATAATTTATCACCATTGTAAACAATTTCTCCCATATATTTTTTACTGAGCGTTTTTCCTTTAAATAGTAAATATTCTAGGAAACAGTCCTCATATATATTTAATTATCCTCAAACAATTTATCAAAAATAATTATTTCTGTCTCATAACAATAATTGGAGTGAGATATCATTGATTATCAGACTGATTATTATTAAGATTTCTAAAACCTGCTTTTGTAAATCAATTCAGTTTAATTATTACTCATAGTTAATGCATATTCATCGAATACAAAGATAAAAAATATATCTTTAATCGTATGTTTAATGAATATCCAGATTATAATTAGCAATATTTTCTTTCCAAATGTCAGCTCTTTTCATTCCATAGTTATATACTTGTAGCCCAGAATTTTTAAGTAGCAATGAATTGGCACCATGGTTTCCGTTCGTGATTAGTTGCTCGCCACTTAGAGAAATAATCTACAAGAATATCATTAAAGACATTATTGGATTAAGTTCAGTAATATTTCTTTACAGCTGCACTGTTGGAATATCACTTTATAGGGCGATTTTAGAAGAAAAACTATCAATAAGAAATACGAAAAGAAATTTCATGATTTATATTAGTACGAATAAAATTTGAAAAAATTATAATGATTTCCACATCTGATGAGATAAAAATTCTTTTTTCATTTCTTGAAAGAAACTAAAATCTTGGGCTTTTACTCCAGTCATTTGTATTTAGTAACGAAATTACACGTTTAGCTGAGACTATCTTTATAATTGGATGGGATGATATCCCAGGAAATAATTTATTTGCTAAAATAATCACTCAAGGACGTTCATATTACTGCGGGAATATTTCTATCATTTATAAAAACGTTCCCACTCGGAAATATTTTCTGTAAGAAGATCTGAAATGATTACTAAAATAACAAACTTATTTCTATTCAAGCCACTCTTAACATTATGGAAGTAGAAGATATTTTTGAGCGATTCGGAGTATTTTAATGATTATCGAAAAGATAAAATAAAACCCTCAGTATCTAAATTCATTATAGAACCCAAGTTGGCTTTCGGCGGAAATTCCACGTTCTTATTAAGACTAGAAGAAGGATTAGGGATTGAGCTGCAAATACCAGAGCGCGATTTCAGAGCTCTGAATATTGCTGAGGCGCATGAATTTCCCAACGACTCCAAGTGGCTCACGAACCTCCGCAATCTCTCATAGAAATTTTAACGAGCCCAGCCGAGGTGATTTGCACTTAAACTTCATAGCACTTGATTAAAAGTCATTTTTATCCGAGCTTGAATAGATCATGTAACAACGCCCTAGCAACGCCATCGTTTTACTTGGCGCGCATACTTAAAAGAGTACTTATACGTCCTATGTGAATTCATAAAAGAGGAATTAATCCAATAATACGAGCCGCATACATGTGCTTGCATCCAAAGTTGATTCTAATACAGATCGCCGACTTTGATATGGATTAGATCTTTTGAGATAATGACGTAAATTCGAGTCACATCGCCCAATTGCTTTGGAAATGGTCAATTTCTGCGCATGAATTTTGCTTAGAAAGATTGGCCTCCGCTCATGCTTTATTTGACGAATCGTGACTAAGCTACGTCTACGTGCTCTCACAATTACTGGGTAATGAAAGTGAATACGCTCTGCCTCATCGTGATTAATTCCAACCTCGCCTTGCGTTTACTTTCCTCGTCCTCACTAAATGCGTCATCATTGGCGAAGCGAGACTTCAAATTTACGCCCGTAATTTATCTGAATAATTCGTCCTAGGTTTGGTTTGGCGGCTTTCCTCGCATTCCCTGGACATTCTGAAAACGAGTTCGGGACTCTACATCTCAAGTAAAAACACCCGCTGTTAATTTAGCGTAATTGCCGGAGGGAGATTTTTCGATGGAATAATATTGCCTCAACTAGCTGTTATAAATAGAATCTGGATTGTCACTCTTCTTCTCCATCTACCAAAGCATATGGCCGAATTTCTCCATCAAGTAAAGCATATCAAATATTTAAATTAAAAACATGAACCAGGTAATGATCCGATTAACTGTAATTAGTATCTCAAGGAAATGGATGTAATATGCTGGAGTAGAATATATAACAAAAATGACGTGTGCAAAATCCCAGTGTGGTAAAACCACATAATACGTTAAGCAGCTTATTATAAAATCCCAGAAGATTAGGTAAATGAATCTCATGAATTGAAAGCTTAAAGATTATAATTTAATCAAATGCAAAATTAATTAACTAGTCTAGTTTCCATCGTAAACTGCATTTCAAGTAATGATTGACATTTTGTGTGTGCTGGGTAATGGATAGAGCGAAATGTTCAAAATTCGCACAGCAATAACGATTAGATACCGATCGCATCCCACAGTTTTGTCATTGGACTTTACTGATTGTGAAGAACAGAGTCAATGTTAGTTTATAATCCATAAAATAAATTTTAAACCTATTCACTTTTAATCAAATTTGCGATATTAAGGATAAGAAGGAGTTACGATAATCACTGATGTAAGAAGGGTTCTCGGCTTTCCAACCAGGTGATTTCAGGAGACAATGCTGTCGCCAACGTTTTGATGACAAACTCCGTCATCTTCCTCAGGGCTGCTCTGAGGTGAAAAAGTTCTTTGAAAGCCTAAGATCCTTTTAATCACTGATGTTTGGAAATCTGGCGTAACTTCGAAAATGGTATTTACCAACTACAAAAAGTTATTCTAATTGAAAACGAATCAAAATAATACAAATTCAAACTTCTTGTCCTACTCATTCCTTGACATTTCACTCAGTAAGGAAGTCGGTCTAAAACTCGACTGTTATTTATGAGAGGAAATGAGGCTTACTGGACAAGATGAGGGGTGAGGTAGTTTGCCAATGCTTTCCATTATGAGTTAGAATGCTATGAGTGGAAATAATTCTAGTTGTCGTGCAATGGCCCAATAGGTAAAACTTTCCATAATATTCAGTAAAGAGTGACAAAGATAAGGGTAATTATTTAGCATCACTCATACCTCAGTGGCTTCAAACTTATCCCGCCATTAATAGAGATAAGCCAAAAGCAAATAAAATACCCATTTTCCTCTATCCAGAACTAAAATAAAAGTTAAGAAATATTGCATGTATCAAGAATTGATAGCAGAAATTATTAAATGAACGAGAGACAGTAATTGAGGTTAAATTTCTTTACTAGAGGATTGAAAAAATTAAAAGAATGAAGGGATGTGATTTGATGTATCTTTCTGTGAATAAATCACATAAATGTTGATAGGAAATATTCGGTCTTTTTTAAAAAAATACCTGCTTAATGCACTATTCTTAATTGGTCATTAGGAACAGTCAATTTAAAAAGTATATGTAGAAATTTTAGCAGCTATCCTCTTACATTTCACATTGTATCCTCTGATATTCACTTTGATTTCATGAATTAAGTTTTCCTCATGAAAGTGTTTTACATTTTGCATGACATATTTCCGAAATCATCCCCAGTATCGAAAAGATCGGATACCGTAACTTTATCCTCAGCGGGAGGCAACCATTACGGAATCTTACCCCCTGACAGTCTGGAATGCATGTAAAAAATAACCAGAAGAAGGACGAAGCAGTAAGTTATACAGCAAAACGTTATATCAGAACCAAAAGTAAACACGAAACGGAGAGAAAACGGAGATGGGATAAGGAAATAAATGTTGGAGGAAAATTTAGAGAGTGAATAAGTTGAAAGAGTGAGCTCAGTTGCATAAAGCGAGGGATTACAGCAGTGAAGGCTATGATTAAAGTGGAAGCGGGAGTGAGTTGAATCGCGCGTTTAAAAACTCCTCGCACATTAGATAACGGTCAAGCACGCTACAATTAATCTTGTTTCGCGATGCGAAGTTTCCTGGAACGCCGTACCCACGTTCCGCCTAATGACGCTTCCGCTAAATTCCACAAGAAATTACCCAAGCATAATTTAGCACCTCAAATTTACTTCGACGAAGGATTTCCGCGGTGCGACATTTCCAGTGACGACATTTTGATGTTAATGGTTGGTTTAGGGAAGCATCTCTTTCAATTTTTCCCCCAAAGCACGGCCACTTTCGTTATATGAGCCGTTTAAATCAAAAGAGTGAAATATCCGCTTCGTTTCGAATCTCAGGTGTTCCTAAGGTGGATGAATTCTGATAAAATTCTCTTAGAACTCATAGAAGAGGATTTAATTACACCCTGTATTGTTTCATTAGTTTATATGTCAAAGAAAATGAAAATTTCGCTATTAGGATATTTTTCTCCGTACAGTCTTCAGCCCGAATGCTGGTTCGAACCTCATTCCTCCACCATCAGCTATGAAAAGCCCCAGAGAAGGGGTTGAGGCAAATAGACAAAATTAGGATTGAGGTAGATTACCATTGCTTTTTAGGGTATTTAAGGGTGGTTGAATATTTCGGAGATGAGGTTCGAAGATAATATGCCATAAAAATTTACAAACGAATTCCATTTATAATAGGTTAATGGAAAATTTTTTAAATTTTTGGAACGAACTAAATTTCCAAAATCGCTATTTTGCTTTGGGAGTTACTGTAGCTTTTATTTTAAACAATTAATCCACCTAAAGATAGCCGAAAAACCACAAACCTCTCCATTGAGTTCGTCTTACTTCAGAAATTACAGTCATTTGTACAAATCTTGATATGTTGTCTTCTTATATAAGAAAAGGGTATAATTTAATCTGAAATATTACGTATCGGCTATCACTGGTTCTAAGCATGATTTTTTGGTAGAACTCCAAAATTGAGGAAAGAAATAACAAACTATCCCCCTTAGCACTTTATAATTCATTCCTCGACTGTGGTTTCGACCTTTCGCGTCACCATCAGGCACTCTGATGGCCAAATTAGAACGTAAAGCGTCGGAACCAAGTCGTAGAATAAATTATACAGAGGTACAGGAGTATGTTTGTTATTTTATTTCCTAAATACGATTTTGGGTTACAATTCTGGACCCAAATGTTTGGAGCCTATCTTATATACGTCTAATGCGATATGTATCAATTTTTAGTTAATAATGTCAGTTAATGAATACAAACTATTGATAAGAATTCCACATTTGACAATCGCAAACAAATTTAAAGACCCAAAGTATTACCATTATATGAAAAATCTGAATTCTTGGCTTGAATATGCTAAACAATCTAGTTGCACGAAATTAAAATAGTAGTATGAGTGAAACTGGGATGTAAAGCTGCGATGAAACTCACTTCCACCGCCATGAAAATATTTAGAACGGAGGAAGGGATACTATCACCTAAATAGTGAAGACTAGAGTCTGAAAGTACTGCGTTTAGCTTTCACAACTACCAGTTCTCGCGAACACAAAACGTTCGGAATTAAAAGTTAGACGTTCTTTCAATCCGCTGGGCAACGCTTTCAACGGAGACGTCGAAATAAATCGAAGGACGCAATGAATGCATCGGAATATGTGGCGAGAGAAAGAGAAAAGAAGTTTCGGGTGGTGCGGGACATTGGCGCAGCTAAATTTGATCACCCGCATCGGTCACTCTGATTAGGGCGAACACGACGGACCTCCAATCGTGTTTCGCTGTGTACATTGGCGTGCGACATATTCAAACACATGGCACCCGCCGACATGCGGGTTGGAAAAATTTCGCAAGATTTTGCGTTGCATATTTCCAGTCATACAACCCCTTTAAAGCGAAAACGGTTCACTTTCGGGGGAACCGCAAAGGATATAGGTTCGAGTCCCGGCTAATCGGATTTTTCCTGTTTGGGAGTAGTTGTTTGCGCTCACGATTCATAATCAAAATTTATCTAACTGGGGGGACTTCCTGTGGCCAAAATAGAAATAATAAAAAATAAAATATTATAAAACAACTTAGATTTTATAAGAAAGTGCGATGTCTCAAGCGAGAAAACTGGACATAAAAAAACTAATTTTTGTGATCCCATTTACATCTACATAAATACCCTGCAAGCCGCCTTTCGGCGTTTGGCAGGGGGTGTAAACAACAAGCGATCGAGTTACATCTATAGCTTATTGCTGTCGCGTATCGTTTGCGGAAAGAATGAGTTCTTAAACGACTCAGCCTTGCATCTATTGCTCTTCTAGCAGAAGGGGGTCGCATAATACCTATTACTGCAAATGTGCTTTCTCGCAATATAACAAGTAATAGCAGCCTAATCTCCTTTCTTTCAATGAGTCCCAACCTACCTTTGAAAACATTTGCATAAAGCTTGCTTTTCTATCGTAGCACTTTTTAACAAATCGTATCGCCTTGCGCTGTACTTTCTCGAGTTCGCGAGCATTCGTTTCATCCGCTGGGTCTCATATACTCGCCGCATATTCCAGATGGGGCCTGACAGAGTTGAAATAACATTGCTCTCTAACCTTTTCATCGCATTCACCTACAAAGCGCTTTATATATACTATTATATGTGAAAAATTAATTGAGTTTTCCAATCAAATGTAATAGCAATTTCATAATCAAAACAAAATTCTAGACGTGTCGTTGACTAATCACGATTGTAATCTTATTTCAAAATCAAAATTTAGAGGAACTGTTGCATTTAACCTCGGTGAAAATTTTAACCGCATTTATTTTATTGTGCCATAAAATTTCATCATTAAACTGTCAGAAATCCGCAAACCTCGCTTTCAATCGCTCCGCAATTCATTAAATAATTCCTGCGATAATAAGATAAATTGAAAGCGTGACTCCAAATAAATAAAAATCAATTCAAAAATCAGCTTCATTAACTAAGCCAACTTTCACGTGCAGTCGAATGCAAAATTATCCCGATAGGCTAGTATAACAATCATCCATCGTTAGGACGTGTGAAAAAAAAGCACCACTCGCTTCAATGAAGAATTGATATATTGAATCTAAAGAGCTTTTTAACTAACTAAACCACGGTGGATGCATCGAGATCAAATCAAAGTTATAAAATCAGACTACGTTTTTCACCCAAACTCATCCGCGACTTTTTAATGAGTGTCGCAGTATTCAATCCTGCGCTCATCAGTTTGACTACAAAATCCCAGCAATTTTCGCTTCGAAAGTCTCTTACGAGAGAAAACGACCAACTGAATGGTAGTATTTTCGGACTGACAAGTACCACTGCTCTCGCAGTGATTTCCATCAGGTGGTGCCACCCACTGATTCCAATATCCTAATTGTAGCGGCATACATGAAATCAACGCGGAAATTCCATTCCATTAAAACAACGGCGGGGCCATTTGATCTCTTTTAATCCAATCGAAAGCGTTCTCGTAACCTTGTCAGGTATTTAATCCCGGTTGTTTATTTTTCACCCCCTCGGGGAAACCAAGGGTGTGTTTCCAAAACTTTACAAAAACTCTTAATTACGCGTATCGTTCACGTATGATCGCTTTCCGCTTCACGAATGCCAAAAGTCGTAATTGATTTTATCTCCCTCGAAAGTGCCGCCTTTCTAACATATTGAAAATTAATACCAAACGATTGGCTTCGTTAGCTTTTGTATCACTTTCATTGCCCTTTACATCGCAGACACTTATTGCCCTTTATTTCTGTGAATATCCTCGAATACCTTTTTGCCTGTACAGAGGTTTACCGAGACTTAAGAATAGAGACTGTATTACTGGATACCAAAGAATAAACCCAAAAAATACTATCATATTTATTGATGTTCCGTATACTCTACTTATCGATCGATATATATAAAGACAAGGACTTTATCCGGAGATATTGGGATAGAAAAGTTCTGTCTTCCATTTAACCCAAAAAATACTATCATATTTATTGATGTTCCGTATACTCTACTTACCGATCGATATATATAAAGACAAGGACTTTATCCGGAGATATTGGGATAGAAAAGTTCTGTCTTCCATTTAACCGATACATAAATAGCAAAAGAATTAGACCGAAAATTTGAAATAAATTAGTAACCAAAAAAGCTGCGGTGAGATCAAAGGAAATTTACTAACTTTAACACAGAAAATTTACAAAAATGCAATTAAAATATTCCAAGAATTTTAAGAATGTTGAAACTATTTCGTCTAGAAAAATAAATTTTTAGTGTATGAAACAAAAAATAATTACTAGCAAAGTTAACGGCAGAAATTATGGAATATATAATTCATTCATTATGATTCATAAGTTTCAAAAATTACAAAAGGAATTGCGAAATTTTTATAAAGCAGGCAACGTAGAAGCCTTAAGTGCTTTGAGCAGGAACATATGAGAATACGTTAAATAAAGAAATAAATTTGTACAGGAAAATAAAATGATAAATAACGTAGCTAACTTAAACAGGATCTTCGTATCAGTTTAGTAAGAGGCGCAATAGAAACTTTATGTATCAGTACCGAGGCAGTGATTTGAAGATTTCGTTTACTCATTTGGCTACTCTAAATATTCTGAGCACCATAAAAATATTTTTGTACTCGATGCAAGCCATCACAAATGCCTGGGTAAGATATTGAGTTTTTCATGAAATATGTTTAATAACACCTTACTAAAAACGTTAAACAGCAGCAATATTTTAATGTTCAAAATGTTAGTTCAGAAAGAAAAAGAACTACTTTTTTGCTAAATCTATATATCTACTAATTGTCCCACACTCGTTTCTTGATTCTCACATCTGTTTCCTTTTTTTAGCTCCAGTTATAACCTTTTCCACTGACGCCTCTTCTAATTCCCTTTATTGTATTTACAATTTGTCTCTTCCTGGTGTAATTCAGTTCCAATCCTTATCTACTTTACCCTTTACGCTAAACGCTAATACTCTAATATTTCTTAACTCTATCTCTTTGATGCTACATAGATTGCTTTCCATCCAAACATACGCAGTATATGCCTGATTTCGAGGATACATCATCTAAAAGCGTCAATCTAAAGAGTGTCTGCCTTTCTATAACTCTTCTCTGTACACATTCGACCCCAAGCCTTGGTGTTACATCTCTCTCTCTTCCACCCTCTTTTTTCACTGGCCCTTCCGTTACATTTCATCCATCCTTTTTCCTCTTTCTGTTCGTTCCTCTCGTTGAAAAATATATGAAATTTGATTCTGTTAATGACTCGGGTATGTTCCTTATCCTTTTTCTGACTTCTTCTCCTTTCTCTTTTCCCATATTCATCCCCATCTCTCTCTCTCCCAAAACCACTGCCAATTCGTCATCTACTCTTCTCCGTGCACTCCCTCATTGGTTTTTAAACTGGACCACACTCCCCCTTCCTCTTTCGACGGGCGATGTGAAATCCTACGTCAATTATAATTCCCGCAGGCCTTTTCGGTATATGGGGAGAGAGCCTTGACCATCAGTCACGAGAGGTCAAAAAGGGGGTTAGGAAGGGTAGGTAATCAGCAGGGGGTGAAAAGGGGCCGGCTGGAGGGGATGGCTTTTAAGCCCACTCATAATAGTGGAGCCGCAGGTCGTGCTTTCAAAATGTCTCCCGTACGAATGCGACCATCGGAGTGCGGGGATTTTGCCTAAAGAGTTTTGACGTGCGGCGTTAATGCGTGATTTCCCACGCCTTCCTACTCCATTTTTTCCTCGCCGGTGGAATATCCCTTTTTTCAGCCATATCGCACTGCGCGACATGCAACGCCGTTCAAATTATTACGTGCATAGCCATCGGACGGTCGGCCGCTTAAAGCAATTTTTCCCTTGTTTCGTCATAATTATGCGAGGAAAAACGCTATTACTCCGGGAGGCTCGGAGCGAAAAGGGTTCGTTTTAATCCATTTTCGTAAACTGAGCAAATCGCCCGGATTTAGTTTCATTCCCCAATTTCGCAGTGGGCGCGACTGAAGAAGCTTTGATCTCGTCCTCGATGGAATTTGTTTTCGCTATTATTTTCCATTTTTTCCGTTTCAATATTATGTTACCGTTCGCAAAATTTTCCTATTATTACAACGGTTAGTTGCTGCATTTATTACAAGTTGTTATCGTTTGCAAGTGTAAATATACCGATTCATAGTATGTATTGTTTACTTTAGGTTTATTTTTGTAACAGAAGCAAAGTGTCGCACAAGCAACTGGAACGATAAATCTAACTGACGACTAGTAAAGCAGATGGAGCCAAATGTTTTACCCTCAGGACTGAGATAAGTTCGAAGAGAGAATTGAGAAAGTAAATGCAATGCATTGTAATAGCTTAGCATGAGATAAAAATAGTGTTAAGAAGATGAGAAATACACACCATCCGGATGACAAAGCAAAGAATGTTAAGGCGACATATAATAGGGAATTCAGCTAATACTGCAAGAACAAAGCTTTAGAAAATAAATAGGATTGTATGCCTGATAATGGAAGCAAACATGATAGTGAAGGAACAGATAAAAACATGGCAAGGTTAAGGAACGATAACTTGGAATAAGATGTGAATGACATATCTATCTTGGCTTACTTGCAAACAAAAAATGAGAAAGACAAGATAATTAGCGTATGAGCAGTCGTGACAATGTTGGGATACTGAAGAAGCTAAAAATTAGGAAATTTAGAATCAATCCCGTAAAAATTAGCATAAAAATGAAATTTAATTTGCTGTAGCAAGACTAAATCCTAAAAATTACAGAGATACTGCTTCCTGAACTATTGTCAGAAGGACCTATAGCTCGGGAACTCCCAGCATTTGACCCCAATGAGCTGCATTAGCATTTGAAAACATTTTGGGTGCCTAAGAAAACCTCAGTTATGCATACTAAAATTCCACTGTCATTTGTTTATAATTTATCAATAATTTCACGATGGATTTTTTTGAAAAAAAGGAGTTCCACTCATTTTGCTTCATTTCAATCGAAACACGCTTTGCTCGAATGCCTGTCAATATCCATAAATCGCAAACGGAGGAGCTCATGCGAAATCCAAAGGAAAGATCTGATGTCAGAGGGGCACGTTGCGCACAGAATTGATGGAAAGGGCTCCGCGTGGGGCAATTCCCGTAACGTATATGACGTGAACAAACAAACGGATTTCATATGTTCAAGTCAATCCGCAAAAGGTTTTACTAGTAAAACAAGAGAGACCAGGTGAGGCAGGAGGAACATAAAAAACAGCTAATTTATAGACGATCACGTCATTTGGCCATCGACAGTGTCAATGGCAGCTTGATAACTGTAAAGGAAAAGTTAACTAAAGAAAATGTATATCATAACGAATTACATACCCATCAGATTATTTCAAGTGAAATCTGGTGAAAAGTCATTTAAAATATTTCAAACAGAAATAAGTATATGATATCTACTGGTTGTTTATTTAAACAATCATGCTTTCGATGTTTGGTCGTACCATCATCAGGTACAGAAACTTCAATTTTACAGCTTATTTACTAAACAAAGGAGCCCTCACGTCGGATTGTTTACGCTGATAAATTTTGCCGGTGTAAACTATTGATTTCTAACAAACAAATCTCTATAATCATATATAGGACAATAATGTCCCCTCAGCGGTCATAGGAATTCCTAATGTTTATTTTCAAAATATATAAACTGACGTTACGATGTTTTTACAAAATGAAGCACTCTATAAAAGCATCCTATAAAAGTAATCAAACGAAAGAGAACACTTTACATTTCAGATGGGACAAAGCTGACCTGTCCAAGTGATAATTATGTTGTTACATCGCATTTTTCTTAGCATCAACAATAGATCATTGATTAAGCGGTGGTCTTTCCTCCATTTTTCTCTTTCCCCGACGAAAATTATATTCCTACCGCGGAGTAATTCAAACACAGTTCACGAAATTCCAAACATCACATAACTTCCGCTGTCGAGAAATAATACTAGAGTGGCCGTGTGCACATGTGAATGATCGCCATCTACTTAGGAGGATGCACGCGGACTCCTTTATTTTTATTTCGCAAAATCCGGAATTTATGCATCGGCGCCCCCCGGCGGAGAAAATATAAAAACACGCGGGGCGGACCTTAAACTTTCGAAGCCGCAGTAAAGATGAAAATGAATCGGTCCGCGCACAAAAACCACGCCCGGATGGAATAAAACATAACGCATCCGCAGCCTGCCTGAGCGAGCGTCTACCACAAAGATCGGTCAGGAAGGAGCTGTTTTTATGCGTTTCTTTTTTCTCTCGGCGGTCGAATTTATGACCATAATGTGATAAAATCGTAAAGCACCTCTCCGCAGCGCCAAGCAGATAAGTGCGATACGGCACGCCTAACTCGGAGGCACCCTTAAATTTCCAAATCTCTTCCATTTTTGAGCATCGCGCTGCCGCGCACACTCAACCTTGGGAAGTTCTCAAGAGTTTGCCGCACCTGCCTCGCGCCCTTTCCCTTCGCCATACGTGCGGAGTCCAAAGAATACCTCGAGTTTCATACATCGGAAATAAGCGGAAAAATCCCGCTTCTGGAAACGCCTATCAATTATTCAGACAATTTTTGACTGCTTTTGATTTATACTCTGGAGAATTTACGATTATGATCCTAGAGCAGTGAGCATCTCGACTATTAAAATCCGATCCACGGACGGTAAACAAAACCTACGAGACAAAGATGCGGAACACAAAGCGTCATTCGAACAACTGCGAAAGCCATTTTCATTTCTCCGTCCTTCTCGAACGCCTATTCTTCGTGAGCGAGTTCCGCATAATTTACGGCGAGAGTATTGCTAAAACGCAGATTTCCGTGTTTCTTTCGGCCACTGAACCCTCCAGGCGCCATTCATCAAGCTTTTGGGGTTATGAACTTGCTACGATACCCGGAATTAAAAATATTTAATCCCAGAGAGAAGCATAAACGTTAAGATATATTAGCTCACTATATTTAACATCAACATATATCTTCTCTCCTAACAGGTACATATATTTCTCCCACCGGTATCCGTAGCAAAAATGATAATCTAAAACTGCTATTTTGTAAAAAAAAAAAACATTTTCCATCAGAATTAAGACTCTAATCATAAATTTTAAAGACTAAAAAAGTAAACAGTATTTTAATGGGTGATGCTTTGAGTGATAATAAATGTAGCTTTTTATCTGGGCCCTTTATCTTTACATAGTTTTGCAACCTCAATCCCGATTAACTAAATACTTCGGCACACATTTTTGATGGAAAAATATTTGCAAAAGGATAATTATCATAACACTTATACGTCATAAGAATGTTTGAAGTTATTGAGGAACGCATCAGATTAAGGCTAGATTAAGAAAGTAATAGGCTCAGCGAAGGAGTTTAATACGCATTTAACGCCTTAAAAAATGCAGAAAACACTATAACATCGTAGTTTTTAATATTATTCAGCTTATCGTACTTTAGAAAATGGGTAAAGGTGACTTTAATTTTAAAAGCGTGCGCCTTGGAAAAAATCCAAGAAAAACGGACAAGAAAAAAGTATGGCAGGATCAGGAATCGAACCTGAAATGTTCCTTTTTCCAAGTGGATGCTTTTTATCTTACTAAGCTATCGGGATAGAACATTTCTCCATTCCGTTTCAAAGAACTTCGTAGGCTAGGACTAGGGTTTCTTCCGACTTTGCGGCATCGTCCGCGGCCAACGTCCCATTAACGTAATTTATTGCAATCACGAAAGTTTTCATGAATTGCTGCTCACATAAGAACAAGTAGAGCAGCATATTTACTCTTCTAACAATTTATCATAAGATTATTCAAAAGGATCTTTATTGGTTATTCGTCCATCTACATAAATTAGCCCTTCAAAAATTCCTATGGCTCATTCTCGAAGCTTTCTTGTTTCAAATAGTGTTCTATTTTAGTAAATGTCCATGTGTACGATGTGAAAAAGGCACTGCTGGAAGAAATAGTAACTAGTGATAGAAGTTGTGAAATCTCCAAGACTTAATATCTACGGAATGCATCACAACTGAGGAGTGACATCACTTGTTAGTGCTAAATTTCTGCTTGATTTAAGAAAGGAAATACTTTTCAGGTTTAGTACCCTAAACGTAAACTTTTTTCGAAATTCGAATTCACCTTATTCCAATACCTTCATAAATAAAGTGGCTGCCAGCTGAGAAATTTACAACTATTCTTCCGTAAAAAGGACATTTCGCTACTTTGTGATTTCACGACTTCCCTCTGTTTCCAACAAATTCGTGGGCGTCCGCGTATAAACTATCTATAGACGTATACAATGTATTGGGAGGGAGTCCCGTATGCAATCACAACCCGGAGAGAGAGGTTTGGCCGCTCCAAAGGAAGTTTATCCGTGGCGTGCAGAGGATGAAATGGTCTATTTAATCCCTCAACCGAGTCGTTTCTCAGCCTCCGTACCTCCAGTCCATCTTACCGACCCCCTTTTTACCCATCGGAAACGCTCCGCACACGTGCTCTTGGAGAAAAACATCCCAATCCCTTCCGACTTATCCCTCCCCTAAGGCCTCCGCACACCTCACTTATTCATGGTGCACCTCGGACTCGCTAAAACTTCCGTCCTTCCCATCATGCTCCTCTCTCCCTCGAATTCCTCACTCTACCTAGGCCGCAGGATCCTCTTCCATGATGGTGTAACCCTCCCTCCAAATCCCTTGCCCTCCTTAGCAAAGAGAGCAGGGGGAGAAATAAGGGCCATTCCACTAAGAGTAAGGAGCGATCAGCCCATAATGCGTGAAATATGTTGGAAGAGTCAGAATCTGAAATTCCGCACAAAAGGGCGAAGGAAATGAGGGGGGTGGGAGGATGGCCTCGCATACTGAGAAGATGCGGAAAGTTGCGGGGGGTTGGCGACACACCGTGTGGGGGGAAGAATTAGGGAAGTAAACCGGACCAAGGAGGGTTACGGTACAAAAGGGAGGACATTTTTCATAAGAAAAGCGTTTGATATATGCGCCCGTATTCCCCCTCTCGGCGTTGGGATTGCGTTTCTGGAAAATGCAACGTCGAGCGATGCGGTAATATTCATAGCCGATGGCGAAAGCAAAGCCCCTTGGTCCCCTAAAATAACGTACACTGCCAGAGGTTGTATCTCACGTCGATTCCGAAGATCGACACGAATTCCGCCAAACGCTATACTTAATCATGGTATGATTTATGCTACTCGGAACCAATCAATTGATATCGACCATGTGAATAGAGTGGGAGATGTGTGATTCACCCAAGTTGAAATTGCCACCAATCAAACCTCATGGTCGCATCTGCTCTGAGAGTTTTCCGTCAAAAGTACCTTTGACAATTGCGTCGATTATTATGACTGAATACATCTACATTCTCCACTCAATCCCGTTAACAGACTGGAATAGAGTCGGCACGGTAGTTTATTGGTTAGAATATCTACCCGGAAATACTACCAGGGATATCTGGGTTCGAGTCCCAATTATATCGATATTTTCCTATCAATAGTAGTAGTAGTACTATTGCTAAAAGTGCTTCGACAGCTGAGGTCATTTCGCACGTTGGCCCCCACCGGGAATGGAATCCGGGTCCGCTTTCACCGAAATTGAACGTGCTGCCCACATGGCAATTCGGGAGCCCTTTTCAATCAGCTTATCATTCGGGATTTACATTCGCATTAGAAAACAAATATATGCAAGTGAAGTGTAAATGTTAGTCTTACCATGTGAGCAATAACGGAAAAAATAAGCCCTTCCTGAACATTAAAAAATTCTGAGAAATGGTGCTGGAAAGCCCAAACCTTGTTTGATCTTGTAACCTTATGACGGAGAATACCTAGGTAAAATGAGTGCAGCCTTGTAAATAATCGGTTACAATGCATACAGGAAGGCAGAACACCTGTACAATCAGTCTGTGTTTGATTTCACTCCATCGATGTGGTACATACCAAGGCCAGGAGCGCGTGACGGAATAAAGAGCCGTAGGAAACTGATAACGAAGAAACATTAAAGGTCAATACGCATGCTCGAAATACAATACGCGTTTCTATCGATCAATAGTTTCTTAATTTTTCATCAAAAAATCTCTTCAAGACTTTTATTCGAAAGTTTCTACAAAACTTGACATAGTACCCAAAAAATGAAAATTTCTCCGTGGACGTTGTCAAAATTATATTTATGATTTTGAAAAGAGTTACGGATAGATACCAACAAATATCGATGGAGTTGATTGTCTCCAAGGGATATTTATACGATGATGGGAATGAAACATTTAGACACACGCCTGAAAAACCAACGATAGGAGAATGTGGAAAAATAGACGATTACGGGGTTGGAACCCAATTTTTCCACTTTAGAAATTACAGGTTAGAGCAGCCGACTGGTAAATGGAAGATCTAAGTTACAGTCCTGGTCTCATCGACATTTTTCTCTTTTGCTTGCTCATGGGTTTTACGGATATATTTGTTCAGACGTTTACTAAAGTGCATGAAACACTGCATCTAGACTATCGTATATACTTACGAATTAAAAAGGTCTACATTTATGTAGATACTACTTCATGGACAAAATTCACCTCTAAGTTGCATAAATCCATGCATAAATTAGTCCTTTACTTTTACTTTTAAATTTGTGCATGGATCGTACAGAACAAATGCTCGAAGATTAAGGTTGATATACGTATGATTATATATGTTACACGCATTGTGTTGTTGCAAAGGCAAAACCTCCGATAGCAACAACTTTTAGTTTGTCTTTTGTCTGTGTAGCTAAAAATTTACCTTATATCTTTCTGCTTTCTCTGGATTTGTTAACAGAAAAGTGTGTGTAAACTTTGGCTGCCAAGAAAATATAAGTCACGTTGTACATACATGCAATGATATGCCATAACTGTATTAAGACACAAAATTAGGGTTGAGTTGCACTGGAGGTTTGTGAAAAGTTATTAATATTCTGACCACAAATTAGGGAGTCAACTCTTAAGCGAGATCAAATATTACTTGGATATACATGGTGGGTTGTGTCAAAGCGAAAGCGTTTATATTTAGCGAACAACGACACAAACTGCTTCGAACATACAAAGCACTTTGTATTTATTGGAGTCAAGATTAAACAGACTTCGTGAAATTAAGAGAAAAGCTTTCCAATGGGAAAGAGAGAGAGATTCGGGGAAAGTGAGGAATGAGGAAGGTAAGGAAAAGCGACAAGAGGAGGCAGGTGTTGAAGAGGGCAGAAGCAGACGCATTGGGGAAGCAGAGGAAAAAATAAAGGATTCTGCTAAAAGAGATATATACTCTGAGGAGATTGAGAGAAAGGGAGATGTGAAACACACGGTGGGGACGAGGGATGGGAGCGACCAGTATGGCAGCTGAGTAGAATGGCCACGAAGATTGATAGGCGCGAGGGGAGAGGGGAAAATTTTATTAAATATAAAAGAATGTGGGGCGTATACTATTACATGGTGCGCACTTCGTACAATTTTCCCTCTCTTTCTAAAATGAACGCCGAAGAAGAAGAACAGGGTAAGGTACTGAAGATATATAAGAAAAGTTTTAGAATTTTTCAGAATTTTTTTACTTTTTTTCTCGGAATTATTTCAGAGCACGTTAATAAAAATGCATAACTAAAGCTAAAATATTCACAGCCTCTGCAACTTCCTCCCTCCTGCACTCAAATCTCGTGACAAAATGATGTTAACGTCTGCGGCATACATTGTTTTATAAAATCGATATCCTTTTATCCTTTTCTCGCTGTCCTAAAAAGCCATCCACGAAATTAGATGAATATCTTTGATCGTCGAAGGTTCCACTACGTTCAAGAAAGCTTACGCAAAGCCTTTTACCCCAACGTTAATAATAATCCCTTTGGTGGGCTCCTTTAATATTTTTAGGATCACATTCTACAGAATGTGACATTTGAAAGCTCTCCCATAGTTTTGGATCAAGTTCACTCTTTTGATGCATTTTCATTGAAAGCAATTTTATGGAGAGGCGTAAAAAGAGGTTTGAGACAATAGATAGTCTAAGGAGGGGAAATATTATGACATTCATCTGCCATAAAGTGCGAGAAAGAAACTTCAGATGTCACGTTACGAAGAATAGGGGTTTAAGTTCCCTTTATGTGATCTTTATATAATCAACCTGATATATTTGTTTGATAAATATAAAATGTATCAAACCACGTGATGAATATAATTTTTTTCGTAAACCTACCGAAGGAAAACTTTGTCAACAGTAGAATCCGTGAAATAACTTGGAGTAACCCTCACGAATAACTTAACATGGGGTACCCTCATGAGCAATGTATATGTACGAGCACTTGAGAAACACGGATTCGTTATGAGAATAGTCGGTAAGAGCGAAGAAAAAGTCCGGGATCGATGTTACGTTGCGTTGCTAGGCCTCACCCTGAGTATATGCGTCTAGTGCATGGGATCCTGCCGAGAAGTATTGTATTCGAGATTAAGAAAAAGTACAGCGGAAGGCGATGAGTGTCCTAAAAAGTTGTTATGACAATCAGTGAACGTTAGTAAAAAATTTCAGGATGCAGGATGGGAATCAATCGAAGACAAAAGATTTAAACAAAGGCTTAATTTACTTTTTAAGTTCAGAGAAGATACATTCTTAGAAGATGTAGCTAATATTATGCGTCCTCACTTTTATGCAGGCCGTGACGATACCGAAAGAAAGAAAAATCAGAGAAATAGATGCTAGAACAAATCGTTTCAAAAATTAATTTTTTCCGCGAACGATACACGAAAGTAATCGATTATGGAAGTAGAGTCATGATGCATGCACCGCCTTCCACGCGCCGAAAGGCGGCTTTCAGGATAAATATGTAGATGTAGATGTAAATTGAGAATTAACAACAAAGAAGTTATTCATCGTATGTTATACATAATAAAAATCAATACGGAGGTTATACGATCGTTTTCGTACCGTACCTAAAGTAGAGTACCTAGAGTAAAGTAGAGTTAGAAGTACCGTAAGATTCTTTACTAACTTTACCCTCCCAGAATTGTGAGTTGATTAGTGATTACATATTTCTCGTAAATGTATCTTAGTAGGTTCTTTTCTGTGAAGAACATTATTTTGCTCTTCCGACGGCAGCTAAAATAGCCCATGAACATATTTGCAGAAGGAGCTCACAATTAAAGAAATATAAATATAAAAGAAGGTAGAACGCATTATGAATTATTAGGGGTTTTGAGAATGTTGTAAGCAAGCTTTCAAATGAATACCATAATCACATTATTATGCACCTAGTTAATGAAATCATGCAGTAGTAGTATTGCTAAAATTACTTCAACTTCTGAGATCATTTCTCACGTGGGCCCCCAGCGGGAATTGAACCCGGGACCGCCTTCGTCTAACGCGAATGTGTCTCCCACTTGGCTATCGGGGCATATCCATGAAATTGTGTATTACGTCAGTGCGAATCTATAAACCCAAAAATTGCCCAATCGGATCACAAATACGAAACCAAAAGGTAAAATGTGTTGAAATATCTTAGGTATAGATTCAAATGTCAGAAAACAGTCCCGAATGCATGAGTAGAAGGATATATAAAAAGAAACAATTGTTATGAGGCCAACTGTAAGCAAACCAGGTAGTATTCTTAAACCTTCTTCATGAATAAAAAGAGAGATTCTGGGAGATGTTGATGTTGATTTAAATACATAGTCTGATGTAATGTTTGTGATATAATTTATATTTTCAACTCTGTGTAATACGACTTCTATGTATTATGTTGCATGCATTTTATAAATTTATAATGGGATATCTTTAACTAAAAAGTTGAGTTATAATGCAATAATTTGTTTTATTCAAGGTACAACAGTCGAGTTAACAACTTGCGACAGATGCTGCCTTAATTACGAGTATTCCACTCGTATGCTAGTGTTGCAAGTATTTATGTATCAATCATAAATTAATTCTAACTTAAACCACTGCCAAATAGTACAGGATGGAACAGCATCATTACCTTTGTTAGAACATCCTAGACGAAGATAAGAAGATTAATTGTTAAGAAGTAGAAATAAATCCGTTCATTACCATTTTCGCATCCCTAATCCCTGAGGTCGCAACTTCGGAAAATCTCAAGAGAAGACCGCGATTTCAAAACTTTAGCGAAAGACATCCTTCGGCGAGAATCCGCCTAAGCCGCTCTAAAACCTTGAAGACGGGAAACTGTCCAATGTGTCAACCATCGATTCACAATGAATAGTCATGGACGAAACCTCATGTTTCGGCGGTGGAAATCAAACATTTATGTTTCCAATGGTCAATTGCGGGTGGTCTTCGCTGAGATTCCAGTGGAAAATCTGTCTTCGGAATAAAAATCCCCACTTGCGACACCGTCGCCCTCTTTTGGGACGTCTGCTCGTCAATGGAGGTCTGCCATGTTGGTCATGCATATTCTGGCGCCATTAACATCGCATAATTCAACACCCACTTCCTCCTTGGATCCTCGACTTGGGAGATGCCGAGGCCACTAGAAAACCTTTGTTTAAATTCTCGCCAAAGAAAATGAGACGGAGAGGTAAGATTACAACAAACCACGTTTAAATTTACGGATAATCCTTGAGACACAGCTCTTTAAAGATGGAATTATTAATGAATTAAAGAGGAATGGGAGTGAAATATTTATCCGTAGAAAATAACTGTGAAAGGAGTTATCTTCTAGGAAATTATATTTCTTCAGACTCCTGTGAAAGGGACTTGTGGGTAACTTTGAGGAATTTTTCTGCAGGAGGACTCTGATGCTACTTATATTCCGTGAATAACTATGCTTTGAAGAAATAGGAGAATCAATAAATGAGAGCAATTTGGAAAGGAATAGGATCCTAAGCACTTAAAATAAAATAAGAAAACCAGGCGAATCTAAAGACGGACGAAATCTCTTACGATCTGATATTCAAAAATGATAATCTAAAACTGCTATTTTGTAAAAAAAAAAACATTTTCCATCAGAATTAAGACTCTAATCATNACGTGCAGTTTTAAGGATGTCCTTGGGGTAATTATGGATTTCTCAGTGCAAATCTTTTATTAATGGCCCTAAGACTTATAAACACAAGTAATTTACCACAAATGTCATCTAGATGTCCAATTGCATTACGGTTCCGTTCCTTCAATCGGGATTCCACTCTTTTACGTGTCATCCATCATTTTAATCGATTTACTTGGATCTCAACTCCCAACAGCTCAGCGGAAACTAGCACCATCGTATCTACCCCATCCGAGCCTAGTTGCATGTCTTGGAGAAATCTTGAAATGAATTCGTAAGATACCACTGCGTCCCACGGAGTCATTCCGCACGAATGCTAGACTGTTTCTTTACTCAACCATATATAATGAGGGTTGATGAAATCTTGGAGTTTTACATTGAAACAACACTCAATAAAAACTAATTAAGTATATCTCCTTACTATATATTCCATATTTTATTCTTAAATGATGCCTACCTCTATATTTTCTTAGTTTTATTAAAAATCAAATTACCTTTTACGAAAAAAATCCGTCCATGATATTCTCTTAAGTAAATTTGAAAACATCCGCTTAAGAATTCAATGCAAATATATTTATTTACTAAGACGCCACCTAAACACATTTCCCTAACGCATTTTTTTGTAAAATTGAAAAAATGTCACCCTTATTAGAATCTAACGACTTGGAGAATGTTTGAATTAGGGGAAAATATTCAGCGTCCTCAGCAAAGGCATTTGCAATTCAGATGAACTAGCTCAGCGGTAGACTCATATCTGTAAGATTGTGTGCCAATGTGAGAGAAACTCTTCTTCGCCACGCAATTCTATCGCGATTCTGTACCACTGAGAACCTCTTTATCAGACTCTGCTATCTATTTCGCAGGCTTTCACTACGACACATTTCTACTTTGAAATTACATCCACTGATTATTATCGAAATAAGATCATCGATAAGCGAGAGTAAACGATTAGAGAAGTAGAGTTATGGTGATCCACCTGCAACACGCTGTAAGATGGCTTGCAGGGTACATCTGAAGTTGTAAATGTAGATATACTGCTATGTATCGTAAATAAAAGAAAACGCAACCTAAGAGGGAAAATGGAAGTTGCCCACGAGATGGGTTACTTTGAAAGGAGAAATGAAATTTGAGAAAACAGTTCGAGATTAAAGAGCACGAGAAGGAAAAATTATTGCAAGAATGTCAGAAAATATTGATAGATTAAGCTCAAACTAACTACATGTATCTGGTAGTATCAAGCTTGTGTTGTGGCAATAATTTTGAGATCAATTTTTTTACGGTTCAGCTTTAATGCACCAGAAGCCAGAATGAAGCTAAGCTTAGCAACTTCAGTACTTCCATAGGTGAAGATTCTCAGCGGTTTTTGCTTTTTTTTATCCAATTTTCTATCAAGACTTTTTTAATCCTGCACTTTGGTGCTATTATTCCATTATAAAACTCATTTAATGCTAATATTTTGAATAAGTATCTTATCAAAATAATATTATTCTCCTTTTCATAACATATCAGCAATAAAGGTGGCTAATTCCTAACCAAAATATATGAAATCAAGGTAGTGTTGCCAGCCGTATGCTTCCACAGCCTATTAACGCTCCCCATTCTGGTATTCACACGGGCTAAGCGGACCTATGGCTCCCCCAACAATAAAACACTAATGGAGATAATAAATTAATTTATACTGAACCACACAAAAACTAATCTCCCCGACAGGTAAATTGACGTATCTGGGGAATTAACCCCCGCCCTTTACATGGTAGGCGAGTTAATATATTAGTCATTTGATGATTTATCTAAGAATACAATACTTTTCCTCCATTAATATTTTGAGAATTCTTTCCTCCAATTAGAATTTCTGTAGCTAAAACTTGTAAATAAGGCGAAACAATAGACCTATAAGCTTTTGACACCAATTTGTCATTCTAATAAAAATATAATTTGAATGCTAGAATTACGTCAACGAATCAGATTCCACACCGCGTGATCCTCCTTTGAGTTCGACGACGGATCAACTTTCAGGATCCTCCATCGTAATCTTCAAAGTTCAACTCATCGCAGCCGTCGATAAACTCCTCGGAATCGCCTTCGAAGTGAGGAAGTCTGCCATCCAATAAGAAGAGGAGATGATAAGGGGTGCAGACATTGAGCAGTGCGGCACGACCCATTGTGATGTGAGCGCGGAAGGAAGGCAGGAGTTTGTGACTCCAAGTCACGCGGGCTGTTGCTAGCTATAGCGTGGAAATACTGAAGATTACTCCCTCAGTGCCTGTGATAAGATCATCAACGGCGACAGATTAATTTAAGATCAACTCTACGAAAATAAGCTGATTAAAGCAGGGCATCGAACCGGAACCGAACCGAAAACCGGAAGAAACCGTTAATTTTTCCCGAAGTGAAAATCGAACCGGACTGAAAATATTGAAATTCTTGAAAGATTAATTTATTGTAAATATAAAGAGCTAAAAATAACAGACATTCAGAAGACATAATAATGCAGTGGTCGAAGAGGAAAAACAGGTTCTAACCGGTTCTACGTGTGGAGAATAAGCGAAACCGGAACTACACCGATACTTGGTATTTTTGCCGAACCAAAGCTAAAGCCGGAACCAAAAGTATTACGATTCGACGCTCTAATTGAAGCGATCGATATTTGCTGCATGCCGCAAATACGATATATCAAAAGACTATAATTTACCACTCTGATAATCTGATTGTATTGTATTTACCACTCTGATAATATGATTTTATTCATCGTAACTTCACTATCCTATTTACCTTATTATTTGATTTCGGACTTAAAAATTGCATACTTTTGTTGCTTATACTACTTTAAAAAGGATAAATCAGAATTAGGACAGTCAATCTTAACTACTACAATATGCCAGCATATCAATTATGGCTATAAAAATTATTTCCCCAACTTTTCGTTTACCTTTCAATAGTTCTTCCATTCTTTTGTGCATCTCCAATAAATGTGGCAGAGAAGAAAAGACTCGTTTAGGTGTCAACCAAATATAAACGCCTTATTACAAATATCATTACTATCTGCATGTCGATTTAAACTAAACATTAGAATAGGGTGAAATTATTAAAAACAACATAAGGATAAAGATCAAGTATAGCTGTAATGGTCACAATGGATCGAAAAAATTTTCAAGGATTTAACTAATTTTATATTAATTCCTTGATCTTCATAAAAAGATACCTTAAAATATACCTAGATATTTACGCACGCATTCTTTCATTTAATATACTTATGCGCATGTGCCTTTCAATGGTGTATATTATTCAGCGATTTCTGATCAGAAAGTGTTTTATTTTTAAAGAGAACAGAAACATGTCGGTCACTCTTACTCCATTTATATTTCATTTATATTCTATTGCCGCTATTTCTATACGTTCTTTAAGCACAGTACGTTTAAGATCCCTTTTTTTTCAACTTTTGCATATAAATATTAACGAGGTGAAAATCATCGCTGAATGTGCCTTCCTGAAAGTTTTAAGTTTCTTAAAGTATAATGTTATATTTCGTTGAGAATCGGATAGCCGAATTTTTTAATTTTTTAGCTTTCGAATCGAAAACTCCATGAATACGGTATAAAATAATCAGAAGGGAAACAATAAGTAAGAGAGTGCGAGGCTCGAGTAGATGTGGCCGGCGATGTGTTCAATGCATGGAGATGAGGAAGGCGGTTGCGAAGCGATAGGAGAAGAGCGTCTTCAAGCGATAGATGTTTCATTGAGAGAAGTGCGTGTGTTCGGATGCAGAGAAGGGGTATTGAGCCA
Source organism: Ladona fulva (assembly GCA_000376725.2). Lineage (NCBI taxonomy): Eukaryota > Metazoa > Arthropoda > Insecta > Odonata > Libellulidae > Ladona > Ladona fulva. The sequence continues at coordinate 3,113,745 of KZ308992.1, forward strand.
CCACCGCACTTTGGATTGAATGATAGGGCTTTGCCTACGACGAGAACTGGGATCTAGTTTGAGTGATACTCTACATGAAGCAATTCAGTTTCCATGACTTCCTGCCTTCGATAGGAGGTTAATTCATGCAAGGCCTTCGGTATAAGTACTATTCCCCGGAGGCCTAAGTTTATCTTCGTCAACATGTCTACTTTATAGAAATAAACGAGTGTATTGAATATATGAAGCGGAGCTGTTCTGATCACCTCTGAAATTGAAGCTCCATCTTCTAACGTGAATTTTATTTAACATCAGATACAATTTTATTCTTAAGCATCTTCTTTTCGATAGTTTTGAGACCACGAATATTCTAAATTCGATCTTATATTTATTTTTCTTAATTTTTAACCAATCCAGATGTACAATCTTCTAGGGAAACCAGTAAAGGACAGATTGAGTATACATTCATGTGTAAGTAATTATCTCTAAAGATGAACACAATATCTCTAAGGTGATATTTCATAATCTCTAGATAGTATTAACCTGGGATTCCAGACACAAATTCCTAATCTTCAATGTCTTTCAAATAATAATTCTTATATAATCGATAAAAATAACATGTTGAATCGAAACGACTTAACATACCCTAGTCGGTGCATGTAATTTCAATTCAAGAAATAAAATTAATGATAAAGGTTTATCAATGTAATTTTAGTGTAAAATAACAGTACGATAAATATATACACGAGATGAGATTTCTTCAATGGTAATTAATATATAAAAACGGTTAAATAGTTCAATGATGACTCGCCAAATTGCGATTTTGAGTTTTCTTACCTTGTTTTCCCTTACTATTAAAAATCGCAATGAATACAATGATTAAATGTAAATTTTACAAGAAGTGACTGATATGAAATACGTGTCCCGCTGCAACTGCGCGATAACTCGGGCATAATTTAATTTTTATCGTTTGATACGCCAGTCGGCCACATAAGGAAAGAATAATTATGGAGATCCTATCAGAACTCGCTTTGTTAAATTAAACGAATTGCCTCGTAAGTCTGGAAGTCGATCGCACGCCAAGATACCGTGAAATAGAATGGCAACAAGAGAGAGTTATTAAGTTTGTTCAAAGTATAAAGATAATTAATGCCGCTGCCATTTCCATTCATCTCGAATGTTTGAACAAATCCCAAAAGGATTTCCATGGTACATTGCGCTATCCGCGTAAACCCTCTACTCTACGTTTTTTTAAAAAGAATGGAATTTCAGCGCCCATTGCTGCTCGTTGCTATTGCTATGGAAAAGTTTCAACTAATTCACATTGAAATAAAGTCTCAAACAAGCATCGCCGTGGAAACACAAATTCACGTGATTTCATTTCGCGAATTCAACGCCATAATAGAGATAGAAAAATCTTAACGACTGAAGTCTACTCGAGGAGTTTCTCGAGAGAAAAAGAGATCTTATTCATTTTTCTCTTTTATTTTCGCTTTAGAAAATCTTCAGAATGAAAGTCCCGTAAAAAAGGCGCAGAGTTTACGGGCGTTTTTCTTCAAGGTCGAGGCATTGGATTATGGATAACGCGAGGTAAGAGCACGAAGTGGAACAACAAGGAACGATAACAGATCTCATGGAATGGGTGGCGGAGGTCAATGGGGACGAAACAGAAAAAGTGGGGGATTTCGTTTAAAAACGGGTAGGACACGGTGAGTTAAAAAAGGTCGCATTTTTGCCTCCAATTTCTTTGGCCTGGGCGTCCCCGAGGGATAATCTTTAAGGATGATCAGGATCTGGGAAAGATGATGAATGGCTAAGATGGTGAACCGAGATGATGGTAGATCAGAAATTTTCGGCGTTTCGGGGAAAATTTAGCCTCTCTCGTTCGTTGATCCGGAGAGGACATTAATGAGGAAGGGGAGGGTCGGAGGTCATTACGAGAGGGGGGAGTAAGCAACAGAAGGACAGAAGAGAGAATGTGTGTTTAATCGACGAACCATGTTTAGAATATCGGAACCAAATATATAAAAAAAAGGTATTATCGAGCCAAAAAGGGAGTTTCCGATCATTGATTTGGCATTATGAATTTGGTAGCTCACATTCTTCAAACGTATCATACTACGTGCTCCAAAACTTAACTGAACCAAACATTGAACGTATGTTCACCATCGTTTCTCATCGACAAAGAGAGGAAATCACTTTAAAAGAAAAAAATCTCCATCCAAATTTATAGTTTACCCATTAGCTTTTAAAGCACTACGACTAGTGCTTTCAGAACGGCACTCAAGTTGAAAGTGATTCAATAAGCGGACAAATTTTTGGAGAATAACTAAAAAGCTCGGTTTTATGAAGCAAGATGTTAGGTAGATGTGATGAAAAGTTTACAGAGCGATTTTTCTTTACCTTAGCTAGGCCACAACTGGAATATGCGGCGACTACATGGACCCAAGCGGATGAAACGTATACTCTCGAACTCGAGAAAGTGCAGAGCAAGGCGATGCATTTTGTTAAAAAATCCTATGATAGAGAAGCAATTGTTACGCAAATGCTCTCAGCCACAGGTCGTGAATCCTTGAACAAAACGAAATTAGAAGCTAGGCTGCGACTGCTTGATAAATTTAAAGAAAGTACGTTTTCGGAAGACGTAATCTGTACTATGCGACCCCCATCTGCTACATCGGCCGATCCGACAATGAGCGTAAAATAAGAGAAATAGATGCGAGAACAAGTCGTTTTAGGGATTCGTTCTTTTGATTCACCGAGGTACGAGATAATAATAAGCTAAGGAGGTAACTCGATCGCTTGATTTTTACACCCCTTGCCACACGCCGAAAATTGGTTAGCAGGGTATTCATGTAGATGTACGTGCAGTTTTAAGGATGTCCTTGGGGTAATTATGGATTTCTCAGTGCAAATCTTTTATTAATGGCCCTAAGACTTATAAACACAAGTAATTTACCACAAATGTCATCTAGCTGTCCAATTGCATTACGGTTCCGTTCCTTCAATCGGGATTCCACTCTTTTACGTGTCATCCATCATTTTAATCGATTTACTTGGATCTCAACTCCCAACAGCTCAGCGGAAACTAGCACCATCGTATCTACCCCATCCGAGCCTAGTTGCATGTCTTGGAGAAATCTTGAAATGAATTCGTAAGATACCACTGCGTCCCACGGAGTCATTCCGCACGAATGCTAGACTGTTTCTTTACTCAACCATATATAATGAGGGTTGATGAAATCTTGGAGTTTTACATTGAAACAACACTCAATAAAAACTAATTAAGTATATCTCCTTACTATATATTCCATATTTTATTCTTAAATGATGCCTACCTCTATATTTTCTTAGGTGATTTGTCTGCTCTTAAATATTTGTCAGGTTATGAATTTAATTAATAATTTTTAATATATGCTTATTTTATTATTCTTTTTTCTCTAAGTATTTTAATTTGAACTACTGATTGAACTTTTAGTGACTCTTAGTTACTATGAAAAGAGTAGTTAATAATTATTCTTGTATCGTATAAGTTTCATGCTGTTACTTGAATTTTCTTTCCATTTACCAGACAGTTCATAGAATTTGTCTACGTGTCTTTAGTAGTGGTTTATTTTAAATGTTGTGCATTATTTATATATATTGTAGTTAATGTACACTACTCGTAGTATATATCATGTGTGTGTTTGTTATTTGTACTATCTATGCATTTGTAAATCATGATAAGGGTATACGTTTTACTAACTTTCAGGTAACACTCTCTGTAGGTTTGTGCAGGTTTTTCATATTTTCGGGTGTTTTCCTGATATGGATGATTTTTCCAAGCATCATATAGGTTAAAGATTTTTTTCTGTTCCTTATTAATTAATATTGTGTATTGTCATTATTTAGGACTTATACCTAATTTACAATGACTATGGGATGAATAGTAGATGAGAATCAATGTCGCCCAAAACAAAAACGTTATTTATTTGAATCGATATAGTTCACCTTGAAAAAATTTTTCCGGTACTATAATATTTTACTTCAGCCACAGATTTAGAGATAACTTTTCACTAATTCAGAATGTGACATAAAAATGTACAGGAAGACCTCTCTTCATTCAATCCACAGAAATTATGAGAGGTTGTTACCGTTATAATCAAGACTTTCCATCTTTAGATCCCATTATTTTCTCTAAATAATTCCTGCGTTCACGTTGCTCGCAATGACAAATGAGGTTTCAATTGAAATACGTGAATCGTGAAAGGAAGGCTAGTACATTAGGAATAGCAGGTGTCAAGCGCCAGGGAGTATATAGTAGTCAACCAGGGAGTATATAGTAGTCAGCCCTCTCGTCCACATCATTAACGGGATGGGTAATGGGGCAGAGAAGTACTACATGGGGAATAGAGCCTAGTGAGAGGAGTGTGTCATTAAAAGGAAGGATAAGAAATGGAAAGTAAAGGGAACATACGAAAATGAAAGAGACGAAGCGAACGGATTATATGCATAAAACGGCCTTAAATGTGAAATCCCCAGAAATGCAATTGAGAAATGCACGTACGTATTTTATCATCCGAGAATCTACTTGATTTATTATAAAATGTTATTCATTTATCTGATGTGGTATTTCCTCTCTAAGGGGTGTATGAGATTAAGGCGAAGGAAAGAATTGCGTAAAGTTGTTCAGTATGCTTTAATCAAGTTAAACAATGAATTTAAAGACTTCATTGCATTGAAATTTCGAACGTTTTAGGCTTTAGCAATTAGAGAAGAAACTCGTTTATGTACTTTCACCATAATACCTCTTTGTTTTGGGCGATACATTGTTTCTCAAACTACAGCTTAGAGTTTTTACTTTCCGAGATAAAATTTTTAATATCACATTGTCTTCTGAAGCTAGTTAGATATACTTTCTAGAATTCTTGCTTGTAAGGGTGTTTTACATAGTAGCTAAGGATGTCCCTGTGTAAAAAGGAATATTTATCTGAAAACTACCGTCAACAGAAGTTCAAGATGTGACCCATGAAAATCTTTACTGCGGCTATCCTTTAAAATAACTTAAATATTCTAAGAATGTACGGAATCGAATAATTATTTTTGAATTTTCTAGCATATGCCCTGGCATACAGAGTTTAAAACATTTACCCCTATACTTTAAATATCGTTTTCTCTTCCAAATCAGTATTTATCGTACAGGCTCGACCTGCGAACCAGCAAGTTTGGTTTTAGTCATTCCATCAAATACCAAATTTGGGAAGATTATAAAAGCCTGATTGCGTATATTATTCGACCTCTTACGTTTAGTTCGGTTTCAACAAACGAAATATCGTATAATTTATTTCCTATTTGATAATTGAGAAAAATTTCATTTACAATACAATACAGAACGTCTTTTGAGTCCAAATTTGAACTAGAGAGTCCCATCTTTCATTTAACTCTTGACAGAATTTGGTGCAAAATTCGAATATATTACATGATGTAAGATTTAAGTAAGAATATGTACAGATTTCTCACAGTTTGATGGAGTTTGGTTATACAAAAACCAATGGTTAATATCTTTCCCGTAATACTAAAAACTTATTAGACCTTTACAATCATAATGTGTGCCATCTCGTGTGCGTATAGAAAACTATTTTCAAATCCTCCTAGGATTTTTTTTTTCTACGTTTTCTAATCCTTTCTAAGAAATTCTCTCTCTTTATCTTCAAACAAAACTGAAAGCAGTCATCAACAAATTAAAAATGCGCAAATTCTCATAAAGTGAGCTATGACCCTCGTAGAGGAATCGAATTAATTCTTGATCTCTATAAAATATGTCGAAAATATACCGTAACGAAACTATTATTGCCCTACTTGTAGCTTACTTTTCAGATCCTAAGAGAACCTATGAAATCTTCTCAAAAACTCTACCTCATGTAACCCTTGACTAATACGTTTGATATATAACCACCATATACCATTCGTGTACTACTAGTCATAGTGATGGATTGTTAACAGTCATAAATAACTTCAGTAATAGATAATAGTAATGCAGTTGCCTCCTAAGGGAACATCAGTCATGTATGATATACGCTTTCATTAGGAACGACTTTTGCCTGTAAAAATCTACATCGGACGAGGGTGGCTAAGTATTTGTTGAGAGAAACTGATGTCAAGATAAAAGAAGACAGAAAGAAGGAAAAACACGGAAAGGTCCTTGATGGGAAGTACTTAAGAAGTTCTCAAGTAAAAGGCATGGATGACTCTGAGGAAATAATGAACTGAGAGATGGTGGAAGGTGGAATGGAAATTATTAGCGAATAGTCAAAGGCGAAACGACTCGGGGAAGAGAAGCTCAGATGAGGTTTTAATGATAATGGCGACATTGCGAGGAACGAAGTAGTTAAAAGGGGAAACAATGAGGCGAAAAAGATAAAAGAATGACGAAGGATGGACGAGAAATGGAAAGGGGAATATGGAGGTCCCCAGCGTGGGGAAAATATTAACGAGAGATAACTACAGCCGTATTCGTTAATTGAAAGGGCTTCAGATCGCCTGTACCGAACGAAGAGCACTATTTTGAGAGATTTTAAAAGGAAAATGACTAAGCTTCCACGTTTTACGTCCAAGCAATGCTCCTAACAATATTAGCAAACAGATTAAATATATTTCGTAGATATATAAAATTAGATTTCAATATTTTATTTTGCTTCTAAGATCACTACACCCATTGAAGTGGAAGTATCACTTGCAAGAGATTATGAATCTTTAATAATCCCTTAATGAATGTTATCCAAATACTTAGTAAAAGTAATAAACAACGAAAGGAACTAGAAAAAAACATTTTGCAGAAATATTAATCATTAAATACTTATTATGTAAATACTTTTTGAAACAAATGGACAAACAAGAAGAAAACAATATTGTCAAGAATGTATAGAACCTGTTTCCTTTCCCTTGAAATGAATGAAGTTATTAAATTTCCTCAAAGGAGGACCGATTCCCCGGTTTATAAGAGCCAAGAAAAAGCAAATAGAGAAATAGAAATTCAAAACTTACGTCGATTTTTTATTTGGTTCCAAAAAGAAACGAAATTTCGTATTTTCCCGTTATTTGCATTTCAGATGACCTACGAAGAAATAAATAAAAGAGGACTGCTTTTAGACGAGGAAAACTTAACAGAAAAAATGGTAAAAGTTCTTTTCCAAATATACTGCGTGAGGAAGAGCATGAATGAATCATATACTATGAAACATGCAATGATGTAAATAAATGTATTCGGGGTAACCGGTCATGAAATCATAAGCGACAAAGAGATTAATGTCCAATTTTTAGCGAACTTGTTATTGTCGTAATCAAAAGTTTTCACTTATTCCATAAGACTTTCGTTGGCATTCCTGCGTTCAAGGAAATACGCGATAGGGTAAAGGAGGCAGATTACTAGGGTAAGGGCGATCAAAAATATAAAGTTAGGTATATACAGCAGAAAACTGATAATCGAAAGTACTCCTTTTTAAATAGAAAAATCAAAGAATGGAAAAGTCTACCTGCAGAAGTCTTCGAGCCCTTCCCAAAAAATACAAAAAGGTTTCTTAGTTGTATAAGTAAAATAAATAATTTGACGAGTGAGCCTGCCGATAACGAAATGTGAGACGAGTAGGGGATCGCCTGTTGGGGTGATGTACGGTGGGGACTTCGGGGGGCCCCGTGGCCGCTACAGTAGGTATGACAAATTTTTGGTTGATATATATGTAATACATAGAAAGATTGTGTGTATTAATTATTGTCTATTGTATTCGTTGGTCAAATTAGAGTTAGTATTGTATTACTTTTCAAATTATTGTAAGTTAGCGCCGCCACCTGGCTCAGCGTCTAACTGCGACGGTAATGTATAATAAATAAATAAAACAAAAAGTTTAAATCCTAATAATAAAAGATCGTAATGAGCAGATATGGAATGGATATAATTTCCGAAACGACTGATAATCATCGTGAATATTTTAGACGCCTACTTATTGAAGCCTCAAAATATTAATTCTTTTATTCAGCAAAACAAAAATTCTGATGATTCTCTTACGGCCTTGGAAAGCGATGTCCAAATTTATGGATTCCCATTTTGCTTGTAAGTCAACCGTTTGTGATGGAAAAAGAACGATTCAGAAAAGAAGCTTGGAGATAAGGACAGAGTAATGGGATGAAAGAGTGACGGAAAATAGAAAAATAAAACAGCTGGTGTAAATTATGCTTTGTCATCTTCATCATTCAGTCTATATCTGAGTAAACCATTGCAATTTGTAATGCAGTATAGGTCGTTTCCTTATCGTGAACTGCGGAAATAAATATTCGAAAGCTGCTTCGATATTCCAAAAAAATGCGAAACTGTTTAAGAGGCTTTTTCCTCTATTTCATTTCAAAATGATGGATACGTTTCTTTCTGAGATAGAGTCCATGAAATGGACAGCAAAAGTCAGCGATTCGAGTTGGCAAATAAATTAATCGCCCGTCGTAAAAAATCGTTCGTAATTCTCTCCATATCCCAATATTTAAAAGCCTAAATGGAGATGAATTGGCTCCAATAATCGTCCAGGAAACTGCCGATGGCAATTTCGGATTGGCGAAAGAAACACCGTAGTGACTGCGCAAGTTAACTCTGAAACGCCGAAAAATTGAAGGCGATATTCCGATAAGAAATGAAAACTTCGCACGAGCGCGAGGAAAACACGAAGTAAAAAGCATGCTCTGAGACAAATTGAAAGGAATTCATTTCGAGAATAATTAAAGTGCTCGAGGAGAACTGGTTTCCTTTATTTTCGTCCAAAAACGCCAATTTTTCCACGAGAACACTTCTTCGCCATCTAACTGTCCTCTCATCTAATTACAGGATGAAGGGACTTTCCAAGCTGTAATTCGAGAACGGTGAGTACTTCGGGAAAAAGTACATAGTTCGATCGGTTCGTAGGACTTAATTTCTGATTTCCTTCTTAGGCACGCCACTGTCGAACGGAAAAAGGCATCGTTAAATTTAATCTCCGGTATAATCATTAGCAGACGGATTTTTTCCATCCTCTTCAGAAACGCCCTCTCCTTTAAAATGCAAATTTCGCGTGACAAGGGAATTTCCTGGAACCAGGTGCCATAAACATCACTTCGCCCTCCAAAGCACTGCCATCTGTTTGCTGCGATTATCCCTCTCCTCGTCCGGGAGATTTTTCTCCTCGGAATGAGAGAGATGTATCCTTTCGTATTTTCCCTTCCCAACAAACTAATTTCGCCTTCAGAGAATTTCTCGCACCACTTTCCCGTTGGTATCGGTGTTGTATTTTGCATAACTTCACGGGGTTTTCCTCCTCTACTAACTGTCTTCGTGAACTGGATTCCCTTGTGCCCTTAAATTTTCCTAGTATTTTATGAGAAATGTTGTTAGTTATATATTTACTTTTATTCCCTTAACGTGACGTATTTGTGCGTGAGATGCTGCGAAAAGATATATCGCAGTAATGATTTTTAGATAGAAATGAATGATCGTCCCTCTGAAGAAAGATTAAGTAGAAATAGGATTCCTTGATAATAAATATACTTGAGAAAATGGAGATAGCTACCCTTTGTTAGCTTGAAGTCTAATTTTATCCAAATGTTTCATTTTTTAATGAACTTCATCGAGGGCGGATTTTAGGGATAATTGAACCAATCATTTTCATCTAAGTTAGTAATGAAAAATCGAACATTATCCCAAGGATATTCAAAGGTGAAAAATATCGATATAACTTTAGCTTGAACCCAGGTATTAGAGCAGGTATTCTATCCACTAATCTACCATGCTAAGTTTAATCCACTCTGTTCGGTCCGGTCCGGTCTTCGGTCAGTTTAACGGGATGCTCGGTATAACTAGTTGACGGCGTGATAATTGTTTCGGCATGGTAGTTTAGTGATTAGAATACCTGCTCAAAAAATTAAAGACCAGGTTAGAGTCCCGGTTACGACATTTTTTCACTTCAGTTTACCCTTTGGTTTTAAATCCCACACCTCTATATATTAAACTGAGCACATTTCTATGTGTTAACCTTTATAGTGTTAAGTCACTTCATGTACAGTCCGATTTGAACGGAGAAATGATAGCAGAGAGGAGTTTAACTGCATTTGTAGTCGATCGCGTTATTTCATTGAAAAATTGGTATAATACGAAGAAAAGCATTTCCGTCAAATAAGTATTTATTAAGTCTAGCTTTGAAGCTCAAACAAGAAGCACTATGACTGGAAGCTTGAAGTTACGCTGCAATATTCAAAGGGACATAAGCATCTGCTCCCCTGTACTTTTCTGTATTGAATATGTTTGTCACAAATGAATCCAGAAACCTGAAATTTATGAAAAAGTTATGCTTATTATATCAGTGCTTTACTGGAAGTAAAGTAACCTTCATGTAATCATTAATAGAGAAGATTTGTAACTGAAGTGAGTCAAATTTAGGACCAATAGAGAATTATGACATTTTCTTCAATCAGTATTATGAAGAATGTTTGTGAATAGCTACAGAAACTAATAAATTGATAGTCATAGATACTGATTAAGTTCACAACTGGTAGGAATCGTAATTACTGCATGACGGAAATGGAAAAATAAATGGAATGGGAAATCATGGAAAAGCTATAAATATGAAGCTTCAATGGTCAAGCATCCCAATGATGTCTAAATAATTCCGCAAATTTTCAACAACTTTCACTTCACTGAACGCTAGTAATATCTATAATCATGGTCGAACATTTTTCTACTTCGATTGAAGCAGAAGCGGACTTTCCCCGGCAGTAAGCGGTAGTGAAAACCCGTCGGTGCTAGAAAACCAGTGCGGATGTGGCGTAATCCCTCTCGTAAGCCTCGCATTGCCACTCATCCCCTTGGTGCTCATCGTCACCCCACATTTCCTCCATTTCAGCGACAATTTCTATGCGACGCGCACAAGTATAAATGGCTGATCGAAGGCGGGTCATGCGAATGGAGGGGAAAGTGGAGAGAAATCGCTTTCGTTATGACCGAAACGGGAGACGTGTCGCAATTGTCAAAAGAGAACCAACCCCTAAAGGACCAACGCACAGCGATTTGCACCGAATGTTTCTCGCCTAAGAGACGAGTAAAGGAAAAATATAATGCTCCTACGAGCCACGAATGATTATATTTAAGAACGTAGTAAATAAACCGTTTTCCAAATGCTCAAAAGGTACACCTTGTCCTAATTTCACGTGTATATTTCTCGAATAGCTTCTCATTTTTTAGAGCAGGATTTATTTAGGCCTGGATTTATCTAAATACTTTTTTGCAAAGTTTTTCTTTGGTATTTTATAGCACATAAAATCCATTATCACGAATAGTCCATTGTACGTACTGTATGAGATACGCTTAATACTTCGTATAATTTCATCCTTAATACATATAAGCATCGCCCGATACTTGAGCATTTTCAAACTTTCATTTACCGTTTAGTACTTTACGGTGTCGATTTACTAAAACTATGGAAATTGCGAAATGTTTACTTTATAAAAATACTGAAAATCATTCTGCGGCAAGAAAAATAATATTTCTTAACTTACGTTGGATAAATATGAAGGTCACGGCATTCAGTTGCAGTAAGAGTTGATCACTTTGTAAGTTTAATTTTCTTATACGTCATATGACAGCGTAATACTGACTGCTTTTTGTCACTACTTGCTCAAAAAACGTGTTTGTTTTGGGGTAACTGCTAACGTTGTCGAAAAATAGTTTTATTTCAAAGGAGCATAAAATTTCGCTCCATTTTTTGTCTGAATGAGTACTTCAAGTTCCTTGATTGAAGAAAGTTGACATTTTCACTTCCAAATTCTGTTTAAGGTCGTTTATTTTACGATAGCATTATCACTTTTGCAGGTGAAAACCTCTTAGGCAAATATTTCACAGACGTAAAAGGGAAAGCCGAGAGTTCTCAAGAAACATACGCATGAAAAAAATAGTTGCCTACAGTTTCTCGTTCAGTTGTCTCAGCAGCAGCATCATGATCCTACAAATAACCCTTTCCATAGGACTCATTTATATCTACATAAATATAAGTTTTCTACCATTCAATGGGTTCATCTGTCTCAATATTCCCTATTCAATATAATTTATTTCGTTTCTTTGTAACTTACTCCACCTTTATATCATCTAAAACAGTTTGCCTTTGCCTTCCCCTCTGACTTTTCCCTTGCACCCTAACCTCGACTACATTCTTCAGTAATCCTTCTCCTCTCAGTATCTGACCCATTTCCTCTGTCGACACTTTATCTACTAAAATGGAAGAAACTGAATAATGTTTTCGTGTGAGAATGCATGACAAGGAAATTAAGAAAATCGTAAAGTGAAGATATTTTCTCAAATTTCCCATATTCGCTGAACTTTTAACTGAGTCAAGGCTTGAGGTAGTCTGTTCATTGATAGGCCGGCGCGGTTATATCCTAATATTGAAGCTCTGCTGAAAACTCGTGTCCATATGACAGAAAATCCAGCGGTCGAGTGCGGTCAATTACCAGCCACGCCCTAAGTCATCAACAATTCGCGAAGTAAGGCCAAGTAGTTTTATTTAATCAACGGAAGCTATCTGCGCTCCCGAGCTTTCATTAGATGCGTCCCAGCCATATTTTTGGGCACAGCGCACTCTAGAGAGCCTCTGCGGTCTTGCAGACCGCTCCTGCAATGGTAACAATGGGCTCCTCATTCTCCCCATAAAGGTCTCGTCTCTAGGGACGTCGCCAGCACCCCCTACAATCCGCCTCCATTACGTTGCACTAAGAGGGGTTCCAATGGCGTGAAGGACAAACGTTTTGAAAGGGAGGCTGAGTGCTCTTTCTATCCCAGGCATTGATATCCTTGACTCGACTTCGGATGACACCTCTATCCATCGTGGCCCGCGATGGGTCAGCGATGCTCTGTCGCCCCCTGCAGCCGTTCTTGCCAAAACATAAACGCCTCTTCCCTTCCTCCAAACACATCCATGGAACGTAGGGTACCGCGAGAATTTTAATGAGGTCGCCATCAAACTAGAACCAGCTCAGTCGGCGAGAAAAGTCATAGCGGAAGCTGTTAGAGCGTTTCTCTAGAGCGTGACGGGAAAAGTGTCTGCCAAGTGTGTTCTTGGTGTGCTTTTGATGACGTCGTTTCGGTCGAAAATATTAAAAGAAACGAAATAATTATTTTTCCTGCCGTGGTTTCCATGGGAATGATGTCACAGTATGTATTTGTAAGCTGTAGAAACTGCATTACATACTAGACAAGCCCATATATACTACTACCTATATCTGAGACCAAAATTGAAAAAGATTGCATAAAATTAGATACGCGCTTTTCACGACAGCTGTTATCATTTCTAAGTATTTTGGTATTCTGAACTGAAAGTGAAATCCCAGAAAGAAAAATACATGCTAAAAGATAAAGACAATTTAGAGCAATTTAGAACGCAAATGATGTATAAAAGGATTATTCAAGCATAAAATAGGAAAAATTGGATTGAAACGCCAAGACCAGATCAAATCTATAGATGGAAAATTACAGGAGGTCCAATTAATTTTTAAATAGCATTCACTCGATGAAGGAAAAAAACAGAGCGGTCGACAGAAGAGAGTTAAACAAGCTGCTAAGGTCACAGGAAAAAATGCGTTGTTTAGAATTAGATAGCTGAAGAAGAAGGTGCAAATGACCAGCGATCATTGGGGTTTTTGATGACCGTAATTTATTTTTCAAATAAATGTATGTTAAGCAACATAGGTACTTCATTTCTCTAGACAAATATTCTAATCGTTACTATGGAAAAATGGCTGTTTTAAGAAGATCCCCAAAAATAATTTATCTTCAATAAAAATTATGAAAAGATCACTCAATAGATAAAAAAATATGATTCTCTCTCACTCTCTGCTCACTATCGATTATACCGATTCAAAACTCGAATTCCAATCAGTTAATTTTAACGATAATTTATACCTGAAATTCTCCGGTTTATTTATAGCAAGTTATCATACCTTTGATGGTGTTATCAAGCAGAACAACGCCTCTGTAATGTCTGCTCTTTGTAGATGAGCACAATGGAAACGAAAAAGGAAGGCTTCCGCTTACCTGCAAAATGAGAGAGAACAAAGATATAAGTATTTCACGAGGAAATTTTATTTACAGAAAAATGATCTACCCAACTCCAGAATTGGCCTACAGATTCCACAATAAAAGTTGCAAACGGAGAGATTTTCCCTGAATTTAGCAGTGTGTTTAAGGCGGAAAAATGGGATTCTAACAAGGAGACTACATCAAAGACAACACCTCTTAAATGAGATGCAAAAATTCACCATCTATTCCTGGAGCACGTGAACGACTTTGAACCTCCATTTCGTGATTTCGCCGAATATATATTTCGGGGAAATCCACGTAGTGATGTAATCTCAGTCTAGAAAATGCAATCCTTTGCCAAGAACTGACTTTCAACTCAAACGCCCTCATCTATATGTTTTTTCAATAGAATGCTCGGTTATGAAAGATATCAAAGAAACTTCTTCCGCTCACAGTACGATGTCTAGCCTACCGTTGTCTGAAACTTTGTGTTAACAGTGGAATGAATTGATATGAGCCTCAGGGATTTTTTTCGAATGAGCGAATAGCCAAATGATAAGAGCTCTTTATCGCTGCTCTTCTTCGGAAAAACTCGATTCTCTTGCTCTCCGAAATAACAAAAATAACAGAGTAGTTGGGGCGAGAATTCATCAGTGGCATCATGACTTATTGAAGCGATGAAAAAGTTGCGATTCCGTCGGTATATTCTGCGAAAATCATATTTCTACAGGAGTCTAAGGAAGTTTTGATTTTTTTACTCTACTCAAATTCCACACAAAAGTACTCAGACTCCCCCTAAGTTTCACGATATTGCCTTGCACGAAATCGTCAAATGCAGAATTTTCCACGATTTGGAACTCATTGTTGGTTAAACTTCATTGGTGCAATGCCTTGTTTGCCAATCATATGCCAATGAATTCATATCATTTTACGTTTTTTCAGATTTTCTTAATTCATCGGCAAATTGGAACAGAAGAATTTTTTAACGAACGTACATGGAGTTAAATATTAAAATTTGACACTAAGGAAGTCTACTACTTTCTAGAAGCAAGAAATTTAAGATTATTCATATACTGAAGCGATTTATAGCTCGAATGTGAATTTTATTTCTCGACTATCTACTCTGAATGTCAAAGATTACCTTTCTTCACAGGATTCCACTGTTCTGATTGAATGACTTCTTTATGTTCCAATGGTTTCCAACCAACGCGTTAAACCTCGAGAGTTTGGCTTTCTTCATCAAATGAAATAGCTAAACTAGCTGTATGGCTATTAGTTTTTTCTACCTACTTTTTTACGAACTGAAATATTTTATTGCCGTTATTTTTCACCCAAATAACTTAATGAGAAGTATAATACAAATATTAATTGACGCCCTGTTTTTTCTTATCTGAATATTATCTGCCACTTAATTCCATAAGATAATGCTGTTACTGTCCTTTTACGCTATAGAAGTTTTAATGCTATTTCTTAAAATGATATAATTCTTAGAACTACAGGCTTTAGGAAAGAATAACATTCCTTAATTTTTGTTTAAAAAGACCAAATACTTTTCTGAAAGTGACAGAAAACCTTTGGCATTATAAAAGCTATACATTAAATTGCTTATTTAATAGCGATCTTGATAAGCATACGATCCTAGTTAAAAATAAGGAACCTCTCAGAATAATGGGCGTGAAAATTGAGGCATTCGTCGCCAGTGATTCGTCATTTCGTCGCTACGATCGCTGTGGTCGCCCAAAAACATAACACGGGAGCTTAAAATGGTTGTCGCCGGTAGCATCAAATAGTCAATAATATTATCTCAATGTATCTCCGTTTATCGCCTCTCCACGTCCCTTTCCCATCCCCTCACGTGCAGCGGTAATCTCGTTTCATCTCCGTACCCATTGTCAATCCCGAATTTTAAACCCTATCCGTGGTACTCAAATCCACATCATTCCCATATGGATCCGCGAGAAATCCGCCTGTTAAATGTATCCCTCGCATCATTCAGCCTCCCCTGTTTATTGGAGGAATATAAATTCCGCCAACCAAATCTTACACGCTCCACCGAAATCGATTTTGCAGTGAAATGATTCGAATAAAAATATATTTATCGATGTTTGCTCGCGGTAATAAAAACAACGCAAAGCTACGCCGCCAAACAAATCCTCGGTCTTATAATCGCCGATTGAGGTGTGATGAAAGGATTAACAGCGTTGCGTTTGGTCACTTGGTCTTTCAGTCAATTTGATTGCGAGGCACGCGTTAGTTACACCAACTTCGGGGAAATGTAATCACTTTTATAGTTGCTCTCTCCCCCTCTCTCTCTCTGTCTCTCTCTACCCCCTCTATTTCTCTCTCTCCCTATCCTAAAGCGACACTGCTTGATTTAGGGAAGGATCACGTAGTTGCTTACGATGGGCGTGTCTGGGATTTATGAAATGATACATCGTCCGAGATCTACAGCAGCCGAGATTATGACATTCAGCCAGACCATGAAATAAGAGCGTTTGAAAGAGACGAAAGAATTCTAAGAGAAGATATAATGATTATTCAGTTCAAAAAATACGGTTGTTACCGAAAATCCACTAAAAATGTTGACTCTTCTACATAATGAATGACTACCTATATTAAAAATGACACAGAAATTGTATCTTATATTGTATTTATAAGAAACAAATAGGGATGAGCATCTTTAGTTATTAAAGTCATTATTTTAGTGTTTATATACTTCTGTAGTGAACTCAAAATTAAAAGGAAGGACATTGCATCTCACCATTTAAGAACCAGAAGAGTTTGTGATAAACCGAAATGGAAAGAACCTGTGCTAGAGATTCTTTTTAAAACTTATTGTCAAGTGAATTCAGTATCCTACCAATATAATTGTTTACTGTTAACAGTAAGTACGAACAATTTTAAAGGCTGGCTACTTCAACAGGGTATGTAATTAACATTTCAGGAATTTATAATGTGCCCACACTTATGAATTCTGCAACATTTGCACTATATATATTATTATGTATTATAATAAATACTTGATGTTGTACAAGTTATGTAATAAAAATTAACCATGTTCTCAAGTAATTAATGCTAAATAATATAAATAAATAGTTCTATAAACGCAAATTTTATCTAACCAAATGAATTTTATTTATTTTACCATTGAGAGAGAAAAAGAAGTACCACCTCGAAATCTGACGAAGATGATAAAACAAAAATTTCTAATTGTAAGAAAAATTTAAAGATAACGTTATTTAAATTTCAGAACGTCCGAGAAACGACTTGTTAATAAGACAAAATGTAAAACATACAATAAAGAAAAATAAAAACTTAAGCCTTCAGAAAAGGTAATATTCAGAAATCGAGGGCGTCGGAGAAAACATCCCCGATATAATAACCTCGAGCTATCGCTGTACTCATAGAAACATGAATGTTTAGAAAAATACCTCGAATTTAAAAAATGGATGACTGTGACATCGAAGAAAGCTATTTTTAAAACTTTCCATCCGATGAAGTTTACGCAATCGAACAATACGTTTCACGCAATCAATAATCATGACCTTTAAAAAACACAGCTCAAAAATACGAATATTTAAATATTCCCTTAATACGTACACTGAATGATTGCAGATTTTTCAATATAAGTGGAATTTACCAGAAAATTCATAAAAACGAAGTTAGAATTAATGATTAATAAAATCATTAATGATTATTAAAATTTAAAAAAAATTAATAAAATTAATAATTAATAATGAATGGTTAACTAAATCTGTCAATTTTTAATTCCATTCTCAACGTTAGTTCATTATTAATGGTTTATTTTGAATGAATAATTTCCCTTGCCACTCAATGGTCAAATATTAGTCTCGACCCTCTTACTAGTATTTTTCAGCTGAAATGAGGAGTCCCATGCTTTATCTGAACAAAACTTTGGGCACTTTATTCGATGTAAACGGAATATTTCTCATATGAACAATAAACATTTTTTTGCGAAACCGAGGACTGGCAATTTAAGATTTGGGACATTAATCAGTTCCGGAAGATAAACAAACGTACAGAAAAGATTGTGAAAATCGTTTTAAGTATATACTGTAGACACCATTGCGGATCATTTCATGGGTTTGATGGAAGATCTCTAAATTGGAAAGTTTGCTTTTTTCATCAAATACGTCGATATTTGCGAAACAAAACACTCCGAACTAAATTATTTAATGGTGGCAAAATGGACTGCATAAAACTAATAGCAAGAATAAGGGAAATATGAATGATGTTATTCAGTTCCAAATACTTGAACGTGCTTAGATAGAAAAAAGTTGAACGCGAATCTATGCGCAGTAGCCAAGTAAAAGTAAGAAGGCAAAGAAATGAAGGCACCACGAAAAGGGTATGCTCAGCGTCTTTGCCCTTCCGCGTTCCTGCAGATTTCACAGTTGCTCACATTAGGAAGAAGGGCATAAAATTGCCGAGTGCAGCCAAAGAAAAATACAGTGGTGGAAACTTTTGCCGCAAAAGGGCACGCCTTTATTACGGCCTGTGAGAATCTCTCGTTAGCTACGGAGAACTAAACTTTTGCGGAGATATGCCATTCTTAAGGAAAGGATATTCGTTGACTTTCCTAACTTTTTTTACGCCTATATCTTCCCATTTCCCTCACTTTCTAGCATAATTTTCCCGACCCCAATTTCCCCGCGATATCTCGCAAATGATGAGCTCTTCCGATTTCCATCTCAAATTCCTCGCGGAACTCGTTTAATGTTTTCGCATCCGCAGAAACCGATTCTCTTCTGACTCAACATTTTCTGGAAGCCCAAACACACTCCCATAACCGGCGTTAAAGTTGCCCATATAGCGAATTGCGCTTTCCCGGAGCGGTTTCAATTTCAATATGTCCGCAAAGTGCGTCTCACATAAGGATTGTCGCTGAGACAAACACTCGGGCTTTACCCCACATCTCTCCCATGCTGTCTTCTATGAACTGTGGTTGCTCAATTTCGGAACCACACAACTGAGGACACCGTCCGCTTCAAAGGTTTTCATTTCGAATTCTTCCGGAATTAATGCCTCATTTGAGATATTTCGGACGAAAGGACTGCAGGAGGAGGAAACGAGGCGACGCTTAGCTAAAACGAAGCATTTAGAAGCGAGGCTAACCGTTTAAACCGCTTTTATGAACCAAAAGTATGAACCAAAGGACACCCGTTGTTCACGCATGCTCATGTTCGAAAAGAGGGATTAAGGGTCTGTTGAAAGAACGTTTCTCGGATAAACATTTTCGAGCCGGTATACCAATAAGAGGGAAGCACTTGCGGAAATCGCATTGTCTAAGAGATGCGGAAGACACCGCAAACCTCCTCTTCCCCAGCGTCCAAGGGATAGTTGGATCGTAGCATTTTAAAAGGCGGGAGAAGATCGTGGCTGTGAGAGAATTTCCAGCAGGCGACCCCTTTCAACACTTTCTATCTTGCGACGTTCCATTCTTTTCCGAAACATCTGCAGCATTAGCCCAGAAAAGACTCTACCCTTGAGTGACCAGAGGTTTTCTTTAAAATGTAATAGAGAGAGGGAGAAAGAAGGGAATTTATCTGAAGAGTAGAAAGAAAGGAATCCGAGTTACGAGGGTAAAAACAGAGTGACAAAGCGGTGGAAGTGAATTTGGCAGAAAAATAGGATTTGGTAGAAGAGGCACAAAAGAAAGATGAGGAAGTGACCAGTGTCTCCCGGCAATTTAGGTTAAGAGAAAATTCTTAATTCAATGTAAGAACACTCTTTGGAAGTGGAGACCCTTGCCTCAATCCCACCCGTACCCAAATACTTACTCTAGTCTTTTATACCTTCTAGAGATTAGGTAATTAATGAAAAGTTATGACAAACTGATGCTCACGTAAAAGATTTATTGCTCCATTTATGATGAAGATAACTACGTTTAATACTTGTTTTATTTACAAGGTGTTCCATTGGACCCATTACGAAAACTTATTGATAGTTGGCGAGAAGTATTCAAAATATTTAAACTGGAATTGTTTCAATTACCTACTATAGATATCTATCCCATAAATGACTCTATATTTAAACGTTTCATATATCTAACGATAACGTGTTTTCTGAGGTATGGGTTAAAGAAAAGCTATCAAATCTTCGTCCAAACCGTAATTTTTGATAGGTATATGTTTTTCATTTTCCTTAGGGTACTTGTTAGAGGAAATGTATACATATATCTTTCATTCAGTATTGTATGCTCACGGCTATGATAATGAAGCAACTGAGGTTTAAGTGACTTTATTGCATTGTTATGATCATGGAATACTATGAAAAATTTTAATCATAGGGTTATTTTGCTACAATTATGCGGACTTGCTACAAAGGAAAGGTTTTTTTCTGTAAGGAAAGCAAAGGCAAACTACCTCACTACCTCATCTTGCAAAGTCACCTCATTCCCGTTTCAACCCTACAATTGCTAATGGGGAGGGGTTGAGGTTCCACCCATCCTTTGGGCTGATGACTATGAAGACTAACAATAATCATTAAAAATTGGCTAATAATGCTCTGAAATTAAATAATGTAACGAACCGCTTGACAGGGTAAATCCCCTGCCACACGCCGAAAGATGGCTTGCAAAATACATGTGTGGATGTAGAATGGACCAACAAACGAACCGATCCTTAAAGCATTTAGGCGACATAAGTTTCGCGTTTATATACATCAGGTTCTATTCTATGATAAGAATTTGAAATTTTTGATATTTTACTACCTTTAGAACATTTTCCAGCATCACTCATATTACTATTTAAATCAAGGTAATCGATCTTATGAATCACTTTAAACTGGACGAAAAATAAATTTCGATAACTTGCGAGCTAATTAGCAATTATGTATGTAGTACATGCATTGAAGTAATTCATTACATTACTAATTGGCATGAAATGGTTACAAATTAACATAATTGACAACGTGAGTGAAGGTAATCGAGCCGGACCATGTTTTCAAAGGGTAATGGATGTGAAAGCGTAGCATGAGGTTGGGGAAACAAGCGTGTAGACATTTCATAGGTTTGCATGATCGTGTGCAAGAGCCTAACACGGACAAATGTACCCTGTTAGTGTTCCATTCTGGTAATTGGAAACTCAATTGTACAGAGACGGTTGTTACGTAAACTTCTGTATTTACTGTCACCTCTTTTTTAATAGAGTGTCGATTGGATTTCGTTAGCTACGCTTGATGTGTTCCTTAAAAAGTATTCGAGAATTCCATACGTTATGTTTCAGAAGCAAGATATGGCTTCCATTAATTTGGCTTTTACTAAGGACTGATTTAGCCCCTGCTAGACGTTTTTCGTATTTCGTACAAACAGGCATCGAAAAATCATCTAACAACTTTTTATCCGACAATTAATGCTCTAAGCTAATAGGTTCATATATCCCTTATAATTTCTATATCCTTATATTCCTTAATTGACTTATGACGTTTAAAAAACGCACTCAAGGACATGTGCTTATTATTTAAAGCAACACAAATTGTACGTACTAAAAACAATGATACAAATGGGTACTGAATAAAAGCTGCTATAATCAGCTGCCTACCTGCTAAGTTATTAGCAATCAATTAAAAATGTCTTTCTTATCCAACTCAAAATATTACAATCAAATACTCTAAAATTATTATTATTACTATACTCTTTATTCGGCCAGAATAGGCCCATATGGGCCTCTTTTCTGAAATCAAATATGGCACAGCACAAACGATTACAATATTTGTAATTAAATGCAAAAAACAATGAAGATTTGAACAACACATAAACAATATAGAAAGAATAAAAAAATGGATTGGGACGTGGAAAAAACTTCTCGGCTTTAGCTCCTTAAGATAAGGAACTGTATAATATAAAAATCATACGTCAAAACAAATCAAGGAAATTACTCGTGAAAACTTCGATTTTGCTATATATTGTATTTCCTACTTCAAAGTGTCTCTATTGAATTTCTATCGAAACCTGAATGTGAAATTTGATTTCGCCGCAAATTCTCGTACATTCAGTAATAAGATTGGCTGAGTAAACTTACTTGTACGAAGTCTAACGTTTTGTGAGTTAAATCTGAACTTCTACAAAACTTCTACGCTTGCGTCTGTAAGTCGCCTTAGAGTTCTGATTTTCCTAACTCACCAATGCACAGCGTAGAGCGTTCATAGGCCTCAATTTCTTCCCATTTATCTCGAAGATTCGAGTCCGATCTCGTCAAGCGTGGTCGCTGCAGATCAACACAAAATTGAAGCGAAAAGTCGCAATGAATGCGATTTGTAGTTACGTAATTCCTACAGCATCAGTTTTTCTAAAATATTAGAGTCCATGTTAGCGGTTTGTATAAATTACTCTGAATATAATACAGTCTCCTAACGGACTATGAATAATAATGATAATAAAACGTCTTTATTGAAGGGTAAAATTGAGACTTATTAGTCCCTTCTTACATCAAACCCTTATATTCTACTTTTGGAAACATAAAGGAGAATTAGCAAGTCCAGAGGTGGGGAGCGTGAGTACTTTGGACTCCATGCCGCCTATTCTTCCCTTCTTGCACCAAACAGACACTTACATATTTGCCAGTCTCGCTTCCAACTTCACTTGAAAAGAAATTGAAATATTTCAATTTAGCTTACTTTACAAATAAATTCGCTGTCTTGAATACATTTTCGTAGTTATACCATTTCAATGTATGCCGTCCAATTATTTATGCGGCTCACAATTGCGACCTGATTGATTCGAATGCGAACTAACATTCTCATATGCAGAGAAATCGTGCGTGTACTCTTCCGCAGTAAAATAGTTTTCCATCCTTGACCTAGCCCACAGTTGGTATTTATGACCTTACAAACTCGTAATGTCATCCATCTTAGACATGGCATCGAACCGGAAGCGAACCGAAAACAGAAACAGAAAAAAAACGTGATTCTTCCCCTTCCAATTTTCGGATCCCAAAAATGCACATTGTATTTAAAGTAACTGGATTTTTTTCTAAACAAGTTTAACGATTTTCAACTACTCTACAATTTTAATTTAAAGTAAAGTAACGTAAATGAAAAGCAATCTAAGGAAAGAAGTGTAGAGCTAGAAATAGTAAAACAAACTTTCACAAGGATATAGTTTCATAATGGTCGGAGTAGGGAAAACATTTCCAACCGATCCGACTTAGGCAGGAGAAACCGGAACTTAACCGAAAATTGGATGTCTCGTTGAACCGGAGCGAAAACAGCGAAAACCGGAACGGAAAATGGTACGATTCAATGCTCTGATCTTAGATGAAATATCGAGAACTTCATTTATCAACAAATCACGTAAACTTGAAAATAAACAATTATTTTTTCCGGGATAGTAGAATAACACGATGCTCTTCAAACATATAATTCATACCTTCATATAACTCATACCTTCCAAGTTAAAAGGAAAGGATTTACTACCAAATATGCGATATTTTAGTCATCACAGTATTTTGGGATAAGGTCATCTCACGAAACTAATTCGCGAGACCATTCTGTAAAAAATAAATTAGAACAAGAGCTTTCCTTGGAAAGAAAATGAATCTGAAAGAGATGGAACCATCAAGATAACTATAGAGAAAGTAAAAACAAAATTTAGTTAACTACTTCTGAAGGAAATTAATTTTGAGGGAGAAAAATACTACCCGTAAACATAACAAAGAAGCAAATCGTCGACTAAAATATGCCTTCCATCACCAGCGCCTACGCGTAGGTTTCCTCTCGACGACGAGAGAGGCGCTTGAATCGCCCTGCCGGAGCAGCAAAATAAATATTCATAAATATCAAAGGGAAAGGGAGTTAGTTTACTTGATTTATTTCGTTATTTCCACACCAGGGAGCAGATTTAAATGGGAAGAGTTCGTAAAATACAAAAGGAAAAAGCAGTCGAGACCTTTCGTCGCTTTTTAGAAAGCAGAGGGAATGGATGCCGCCATTAAAAATACATTTTTTTTTTCAAGTCAAAGAGAGTTAAGATTTTTAGAGTCCATAACCAATGTAATTTTTCCGTAAAAATCATAGAAAACACTAATCCATTCGAATTTGACTTTCGATACAATCATTCAATTGTAATTATTTTTCAGACATAACATCAGTAGAATTCGGAAGGGCCTCTCAAATGTGGTAGTAGTATTGCTAAAAGTGCTTCGACAGCTTGGGTCATATCGCACGTGGGCCCCCACCGGGATTCGAACCCGGGATCCCTTTTGCCGAAGTCGAATGCGTTGCCCACTTGGCTATCCGGGAGCCCGTTCTCAAACGTTTCTAACAAGATTCTTTTAACAAATTCTCTCTGTTATCATTCTATCCTTTCCAGTACAAGGCTACTGTTAGTGCACTAAATTTAA
The DNA here is from genome assembly GCA_000376725.2 of Ladona fulva. Lineage (NCBI taxonomy): Eukaryota > Metazoa > Arthropoda > Insecta > Odonata > Libellulidae > Ladona > Ladona fulva. The sequence goes on from KZ308992.1 coordinate 3,138,141, forward strand.
TACGAAAAGTATAATATTCTTAGGTCCCGTTGATTCCAGATACCAGAATAAAAGAATATTTTCATTCCTCAATTTCTGACAGCGGAATAATTTCATCGTACAACGAACTAACGTTATTATTGGCTGGTAATCGTATTTAAGCTGAACTTGTTTTACAGTATGTTGAAACATTTACATTTACATATATATACCCAGCATGAAGCCTCTCGTCGCAAGGCAGGAGTATTTGCATATATCTCCTCCTGAAAAAGTCTTAAGATAAACAAAATAGATATACGAGTACATTTTGATGCACGCAATAGGCAAAAGGTTTCAAAAGTGAGTCCCATAACAAAGAATACAGAAAAAACTCTATGCAAATAGTGGCGCATTAGGGGCTTCTATTATAATTAAATCCTAATTAATTAGGATAGATGCCCATTCTTATCAACGCAGTTGTGCTTGCTTGAAATGGATTCTTGATACGTATCTATGCATTCTCGTAAATTATTTTTGGTGGTAAACAATATTCTGGCTATCTAAAACATTAGGAATCCTTCAATTCATTCCGTCATGGATTTGAGAAAGAAAACTAAATCTCGGTCTTGGAAATCCCTATACAAAATCTCTTTTTATTAATTTTTTATTGATTTTTTTATCAATTTTTAGAAGCAAAAGTTGCATTTACATAGATAACAGAAGACTGAAAATAAAAGCTCTCTGGTACTCTGGTCGGATTAAACCAAGCATTTTACGTAACTCGTCCTTTAGACGCAAAGTCGCTCGTCTCTTTTGTGATCTTACTTACTTTGAAACATAAGTGCTGATATTCAACTACTATGCATTAATAATGATGAGTCTCTTGATAGTAAAGTTTTACATTTTTAGGCGACTATACTGACAATAATGCTATCAATTTTTCTCCTGGATTAATTGACTTCTAGATCCCGATTGATCGAAATAAATAAATGAATTCTTTGCCAAACATATGGCATATTTTTAACGAGGAGGCCGCGGTGGCAGAGCGGTTAGCGCTCCGATCTAGGTTCTAGGTTCGAGTACTGGGTAATCGGATTTTCATTTAAGTGAATGGTCGTGTGGTTGTTACCGTTCAAGGCTTTCCTGTAACTGTCCAATAAATGGATTTTTAGGAGGGCACCGAAAAATAAATAAATAAATTCAGCCATTTGGAAACGTGTCCATGAATATTCTCTTTTTAAAATGAGCATTTATATTTCACTTCAATTACTTCGCGAGTTTGAGGGTCAAAGTTTTTGACGGGTTGTTTGCAAGAGGGATTTTCCGCCGTTGTCAGAAGAAAAACAGCGAATTCACCAATGATTCTTCATAAACTCCAGTTCCAGAGCAAAAACGCAGGTCTCCTTAGTTGGATGAACGTTTCCTTCTCCGAAGTAAACCCATACTACCGTTTTCAATCTAAAGTTTTAGCTCTATCAACAAGAAACACATCGCGTTTTCTTCTTCTTTCAGAACGTCCCTTACCTTACCACTTAATCTATTGTTCCATCTTTGCGGATATTTAGGTTCACTGACTCAGTAAAGTTTTTTTTCCAGGAATGGAAACGTCTAACAATACATGGACAGGATATCGTATTCAATCGGGGAAATTTTAGCCCTCACTTTTCCACACATTCCTCTACCTCTCAATCTTATTTTAGCTCTTTTTCGACATAGAAAGGTATTTATATAATACTTACTGTAGACTTGGGCATTTCTAAAGATATTTGATAGTTCCTTCCTCTTACTGAAAGATCAAATACACAGTGGATAAAAATAGTTAAGTACTTTCTGAACGATTGTTCTTGAATAAGTAGAGCGAAGTTTCGGGGCGTTACAAATGCTAACGACAGAAATTGACGGAATATTTGAATTGGCAGAACCGCCCGTACAAAATTAGTGGAACGAATTTAAATGTAGTCGACTCAGTAGAATATCTTGGAATCACCCTAACCAATAACTTAAACTGGAGCACACACATTCGAAAAATATGCGGTAAAGCAACTAAAAAGCTCGGTTTTATAAAGCGTATTGTAGGTAGATGCGATGAAAAGGTTAGAGAGCGATGCTATTTTACGTTAGTTAGGCCCCATCTGGAATATGCGGCGAGTATATGGGACCAAGCGGATGAAACGAACTCTCGCGAACTCGAGAAAGTGCAGCGTAAGGCGATACGTTTTGTTAAAAAGTGCTACGATAGAGAAGCAAGTGTAACGCAAATGCTCACAGACGCAGGTTGGGAATCCTTGAAAGAAAGGAGATTAGAAGCTAGGCTGCGATTGTTAGATAAATTCAGAGGAAATACATTTTCGGATGACGTAATTGATATTATGCGACCCCCCTGCTACTTTGCCCGATCCGACAGTGAGCGTAAAATAAGAGAAATAGACGCGAGGACAAGTCGTTTTAGAGACTCTTTTTTTCCGCGAACGATACGCGATAATAATAAATTAAAAAAGTAATTCTACTCTTGGTGTTTACACCCCCTGCCACACGCCGGAAGGCGGCTTGCAGGGTACTTATGTAGATGTAGATGTAGATATCTTTGCAGTTCCTCCTCATAATTTACACCTACTCCAACCCTGAAAAGCATTATATTCACAACTTCCACTTCAAACGTATTCCCAAAGGAATCTAATTTTTGATAATCTTATATAAATTTAATTTTTTGTTTCACAAATTTGATAATTTGTTACAACTGGAATACAAATTGTGTACTCTTGTGATCTAGGAAATTAGTGTCCACAACGAACAGTATAAAGATAATGCAGTTCGGCTAACTTTTATTCTTCCAGAAAAGCTACATCCTAAAGAAAAATTGTCATCATTAGTATTTGAATCTACTATATCACGCATCTTCTTCTATTAATTATATACTTATTCACGAAGCTGAACAATTGCGAAACTCTTTTTAACTTTACATCCTTGCCATATTATCAGAATTCTCAGAAGATCCTTCAAATGGAGTAGTAAGAAGAAATTGAACCTTGCATCGATGAATATTCTATCCCAGAAGGAAAACTCGAAAACTTTCTTAGAGATACGTCCCAAATTAAAATTATTATTTTGACACTACTCAGAGCCTAGTTTGGGGAAGATAAAGGAGAATACAGATATGAAACTTGAAAACGGATATGAGGGATTGTAACTAAGTTAAATAAAATCCTTTGTTATTTGACTTTAATTATTGAAATTAATAATCCCATTACTTACAAAAGTAAACAGAAAATGCATGGAGGAGGTATGAGGATAATAAATTTAATACGAAAAGTATAATATTCTTAGGTCCCGTTGATTCCAGATACCAGAATAAAAGAATATTTTCATTCCTCAATTTCTGACAGCGGAATAATTTCATCGTACAACGAACTAACGTTATTATTGGCTGGTAATCGTATTTAAGCTGAACNAAAATCCTTTGTTATTTGACTTTAATTATTGAAATTAATAATCCCATTACTTACAAAAGTAAACAGAAAATGCATGGAGGAGGTATGAGGATAATGATAACCAGGTGCTAATTCCACACGAAGAAATACTTTTATATAGGTCAGATGTTTCAAAATTTACGAGTACAGAACCGGTCGTATGAAGATTAACTTGTAAAGTTTGAAAGTGGTCACCATATTAAAATATTTCATTTCTTGGAACTTTGCCTAGTCATTTCATTTTACTCCACAGTATGGAGTTCCACAAAGTTAAGGCTGCTCAATTGAACACATATACAGAAAATTCATCATTTCCTAAGACATTTGCAGCATTTTCTGTTCCATCACGTTCTGGCAAATATAGTGCCTTATAATTGATTAAAATCTATAAAACTGAAGCAAGTTCAATATTCTCTACCAAAAATTGTACTTTATAATCTCAATTTTCCCTTTATAGATGAAAGGACAATAGGCAATTGCACAAAATTGATTGATACGACTCCGCTTCACGCTCCGATTTATCCTTCGCAAACTGAATTCTCTATAGAGGCAACATTCCATAGCAATATACCGATTCTTTGGTCAACCGATAGCATAACACATAACTTGCGATGTAAATGAATAGAAAAATATTCCGTTGTCAACGTTCGATAAAATAGAAGTCGGACGTTGACCCTAAGGAATTCAATGGAGTAGGTTTCTGGCAACCTATTTCATAAGCGTTACAAGTAAACAAAATAGAAATACTTAGATAGCGAGATACATTCTATTCTGTATTATAATGTATTCTGTATTCTGTGGAGAAGTACAACGTCTTATTATTTGGTGATGTCATCCCACGAAGTCACGCCTTCAAACATCGATTTTACGTTGCAACTAAACTAAAAAAATCGAAAATATCTGGTAGCCTATTCAGCCTTCACCGGCCATTTTTATTCAAATGGTTGATGTTCATGAAGCAAAAGCTGAAATTCTCGGAAGGGCATGTTGGGATATCAAATGATTCTCTTCGGGACAATGGAATTCACTCATTTGGTCTATCGTTCTAACGGAAATAGATTGCCATGCGCATGGCGTTGTTTAGTGCAAATGGATTTCGGGATGCGGGCGTGACTCTTCACGACCATAACTCTTTGGAGTTTGTGGAAAGGGGGAACGCGATGTACTCGGAAAGAAAATGAAGAATTTGACGGCTGGACTGTTGGCCGTTGAAACGATCTTGCGGTCGGAGTTTGCATTTGAGGAGACTAAAAACTGAGGTTATTTCCCACCTCGGCCGCCATTTTCTCCGCGCCTTAGCGCCATTTTCGTCCACGTCATTTCTCGACATTCTCTTTCATCATTTCCAACCACATTTATTTCCTCGCACAACGAGCGCTCGCTTCCTCTTACACATTTCACTGCCACTCTTCCTTAGACCTTTAGCTTTCTCGACCTTTTTCGCTAGATTCCATTTCCGTTTTTATTTCCTCTCTCTTTCTTACTTTCGAAGCTGCCGGTTATTCTGTCAATATCTTTCCCTCCTTCGCTTTTCTATTCATTTCCTAACTTACTCATTCCCTTCCTTCATTCCAAACATTTTTTGCAACAACTTCTTCCTCATTTTCTTCCTTCCAAATTTCGGCTTGCGGTTATAGTTGCCTTTTGGTATTCCTTTACACTTAAAATGAATTTAGTCGAGCGTTACTTCGTGGAATTTCACACTCCTCTTCAAAGAAAGAGCACTTGAGTTGAGATTTTCAAGTTAAATGCAAATTTTTACCTGAAGATACACATTGCAGTTGCGAAGTGTGCTTTCTTTAAGAAGTTCCTATATGTTTAGTTAATTCTTTTTTTTAAGTAATGGAAATATTTCTTGGTCTTTACTGGACCAAAATATAGTCGCTGTGGTAAGGTTTGTATGTTCCTTTTATATAGAAAGCAAAGCTGTCTGAAACTGCTCCTTAGTCTCTCTGTACGTGTGAGAGAATTCAGTAAATAGAGGCGAAGGGGAAGTTATTCCTCAAAGTACGCATCTGTACCAAAGTGTGGCGGCGGTAAAGGCATCTAATTCACAGGGGGGGGTGGCCTCTAAGCCAGAAGGAGTCAAGTATAAAATGTACCGATAAGGAAAGACAAGAGAAGCCACCTAGACTAATTATCTGATAATCATGATGTACCAGAATATATAATCGGTAACGGCATGAACAGTACCAATATGAACAGTATGAGTATTCCCTAAAATCATCACCTAGCGAAGGAGAATGGACAAGGAGAAAGGATGCCCAGGGAAATAAGGGAATTGACCAGGAATGTTCGGACGCTTTTTAGTAAAAGACTAATATTAGCTTTGCATATTGTAATATAAAATACATTGTAATAGACTAATATTTAGAGATGAAGATTGATAATAATAATATCCAAGGCTTTTTGAAACGATGGGAAGGTTAACGAAAGTTTTTAAATGGTGACTTTAGAGTTATTTCTTCTGGAAAAAGTTTATGTTCAGAAGGGATTATATTTGTTTTAGACAAGGGAATAAAAACTACTTGAAGAATTGGGGAAAGATTGGAAGATCTCGGGAAGAGATGGACGATTAAAAGCAGGTGGAGAAATGATGATAATAATTTCGTCTTTATTAAAAGGGAGTATTTAAGTCAAGTTGACATTTTCACAGTATATCCTTTACAAACAGACTCCAAGTCAAACAACTTCGCCCTGCCCAGGAATCGAACCCGGGATCTCAATGTTAGCACGCTAACCACTACGTCACCGAGGCTGTGATAGAGAAGCCGGATGAGAAAAGCAGAAGACAAAAATATTATATTTGATTCTGAAATCACTTTCAAAGCACAAGTAAATGCATTAAATGGAAGAAAAAACTATTTTGGGGATTGAAAAAGTCGGAAAAATTTAAGCCACGAGGTTCACCAATGGAAAGAAAACTAAGTTGTTATCTAGGTAAGGGAAAACAAAACATGTAGCTCAATCGCAGTATTCGAGTAGAGTTCTCTCTTAAGATGAGAAGAGCAAAAAGGAGGATAGAAAGGTCGGGTAAAATTCGATAGAATTTCAACTCTTTCCTCATAATTGCGTTTGCTGCTCTTTCTCTTCTCTGGATGTTTCTTCCTAACTCTCTCCGGATTCAGAGCTTTATCCATTTACATCTTGGATATCCCATCTGAATGCTATTTACGTCTTCGCTTTCGTAAGAAATATATTTTACATTTGAGGAGCAATTCTATGAAGGTTCGATCACTTTCCCTTTACTTTCAACATCATTAACGTCCTTCACTCGATCGATCAAGTGCTTTCGTTTCGCTGTGATTCTCGGAACTTATTTCTCCAAACTCAATCTCTTTATCAAACTCTTTCTTTCTGCCTCAGCTGGTCTCCTCTCCAATGGCAGGACGGTTCAATGTTCGCTCACACTTCGCCTCGACCTCCCGATTGGTCGCCTTCAATCGATATTCCATGCCTTTCAGTTTTATACGAACCACACCCATTCGTAAAATAACGTATTCTCAAACTTCATATGACAAAAATTTCGATCGATAACGTAATAGTCAGAGGAATCAAGTGAGGTCTGTAAATTTGCCAGTTGATTGTTCCACCATTACTCAGCAGCGGAAATGACTGATCCTTTTAGTAGATTGACATCAAGAAATTTTAATTTAATTCCTTCGAAAAGGATAGCATAGAAATAAAATATTCATCCTTGAATATCAAAAGCGTTTAATCCTATCTCCTGCATAACTGTCAGTAAATGCTAAGGCATGTTTCTGAAATTGAGATTCCGGGTTTACTTTGCTATACGTTTTAGGCATTTCTCAGAAAATAAATTAGCGATCAACGATAACTTTGAAACAAGAATAGACTAAATAAAACGCTTTTGAGAAGGCATAAAGTATGATTTTAGGGGTGTAGAAAAAAATCCAGAGAAAAAATATCAAATGTGAAAGAGAATAGGAAAAAATATCAACGAAATTAACACGAGGAAGAATACTGAGATTCGAATAAAAAGAAAATATTAGGCAAAAACAGTTCTAAAATGATTTACAAGAAAAATCATTAATTCATAAAATAAATTTGTCTTATAAACACTAAAATAAAATGTGCCAATGGTGTGAAAATTCAGAAGAATGTTCTTTCTCCTTCGTGCAATTATGGCATTGAGATTTATAATAATCTAAAAAGAAGGCCACTGAAAATATTTAACTTTTCAGAACATTTTATCATTCTTTACCTAACTTTCAAAACAAAATACATTTATCTTGGATGAAAAGATGTAGTTATTTCATAAAATAAAAATTTCCTGAGTAATTCACAGCAGAATAGGACAATAGAATCTCGAAGAAAATAATAAAAAATGTTCATTCGTTCCCTTGCCTAACCTTGACAACAGGTACCATAAAAGTTTGAATATCAAAAGATATTAATATTATGGATAGCAGAAGAGAAGGAGATCATTTACATTCTTTAAAACAAAAATAAAAAATCTACTCGCAGTAGCGCGAAGTTCGTTGGCAAGTGAAGCCTTATTACGGCAAGAAAAAACTCCATCAAACAGCATTGCATGAAACTATTAAACCTCATTGGAGAAGGGCAAACTTTTATTTTCCTTCCTCCAGTTTCCATTAAAAAGAATAGCAAATCCTATCCTTCAAGTAAGAAAGGTTCCGAGTTCATTGGTGCGTGATATCCAGCCCAGTCTCACACCAACCCATTGTCTCCGTCCTTTCGCTCACACGTCTCTCTTTCTTTCGCTCCGTCTTTTTCGCCCTCTTCAGCTTTGTCTGGAATCACTCGTCCTTTACCGGGTTCTCTACCACCAATCCTCTTCATCCCATAGCGCATCCCCTCCTTCTCTCTATCCTCCTATTTTCTTCATTTTCCATCTTTTACCACTCTCTCGCCTTTCTTTCTCCACCTTAAGCCTCCACCTCTTCTCACCTCCACTCCCCTTTTCATTCTCGGCTCAACAGCACTCCAAACCCCTGTCTACGGGCGCCGCTGTTCTTTTGTTCTCCCTTACGTCACACGCATGAATGTGTGCGAAACCTCCGCCATCTCAAAACTCACTCTCGCATCTCCGCAATTCTTCCCTCTCGCCTCCGCTTCTTCTTCTCGGGATTTCTCTCCATTTTCCCTTCCTTTTCATCGTTTCTTGCTTTCATTTCCCTTTCATTCGTGTTTTGTACGCACTACAAATGCCATGAGCTCCATTCATCTCCACAGTCACCGACTTGATTCGAGGGAGATGAAAATGTCTCTAATTTACTTAATTAGTTTCTACACTTAATCTTATTTGTGCGTGTGTATGCACACATGCAAACAGGAACCCTTTACATCCAGAGGAAAGAGCAACGACAGCGATAGTTTGGTCGTTTTAGACTGCAGTTCTTTAGTCTGAATTGAAATTTTGGAAACACACTGTGCTTTACAGAAAAACTTAGGATGAGAAGGGAGAATGTCTACGGCAGTGGAATGGAGGTTTTGGCCCAATCGACATTAACTATTTATTACAGCCGTGTGCTCCAGAGGCGTACGAAGAACATGATTTATGACATATATTTGAACTCTCCAATTTATCTTCGGCAGGCAGAGAGAATAGAGAACAAATCGTGAGAGGGTATGGAATAAATTCAGCGGATGAAAGACGCGCCATTCTATTTCATGCGAGTCTTTCGAAAAGTGTTTATCGACAGAAAAAATAGTTCACACAATTAGTAATGATATTCATAAATCCTAGGCTATCGCTAAGAGTAGTACCAAATTTACGTACTTATCTGTAAGTACGTAAATATACTAAAGTTTACGAAATAGTATTATACTTTAGTATAGTAGAATCAGATACTCTTTAGATATTCATGACCACAACTCTCGTAACTAATTATAATTCTCATAACGTCTCATAGCGAAAAATATAGTTCCCTTAACATACCTCTCACTCCTACAGCAAAGCCTAGAATCTGCGCTCTGCAGATTGTGATCAAACTGAGACAAGTTAGCTGTCGGAAATGAAAAGGAAAAGGTATGTTAAGGACCTTTAAAACAGGAGGAAATACGAATGCATACATTTAAATGTCGTAAATACATACTGTGATACAGTAGGAAAAGAAATTAAGGCAAATTTTGGTAGTTATACTGAATACTTTTAGTTGTTGTTAATGCTGAAAACGTGCCTTTCTGGCAGTTGAGAAGTGTGCTTTCTTTTAAGATGTTCCTAAATATTTAATTAATTCTTTATTTTAAGCAATCGAAATATTTCTTGGGTATTGCTTTATCAAAATATAGTCGCTGTGGAAGGGCTTGTTTGTGCCTTTTATATAGAAAGTTAGTTGTCTGAAACTTGGCTAGGTTATAGTGAATATTTTAGTGGTTATTTATGCTGAAAACGTGCCTTTCTGGGATCTTACTCAAGATTTGGGAAGGGAAATCAAATCCAGAATACTAATTTCTTATCGAAGAAGTGGGACCGAGGCAGCTTTTTCAAAAGAGCAAACTTCTTCTGCGAGGTATCACACAAAGACAAATTAATAATACGTATGTACAATACCCCGTCGTAATACTCATGTAGACAAAAGCAAATTTATGGATAAGAAGTTAATTTTACCAGCCGCGGTGATGAAGTGGTCACCATGCTAGTGCTCCAACCTCGAGGTCCCTCGTAACCCCGTAGTATTCCTGTTTAAATTAAGTGTTTCCTTACCTTCTGTATGTTATATTTCCATTATGTATTAGTTATTTAATTTTAAATAATTTTAAATGCCTTTTTCAATAATTAATTGATTAAATGTAAGATATGACTGACTTGTCCCAATTTCGCCCGAAAAATAAAGTCGAATGTATGTATACATCAGAATAATACTGTATAAGTATGTATTTCACTTTATGAACTTTTAACTAATCTCTCATTTGAATAACAAATGCCATGTATTATTAAAAGTACAATGTCCCATTACTGTTCATACTATGGAGAAAAAATTCGGTAGTTCCGCATACATTCGTAGGCGGCAGTCGTCCGTACAGTTGGAAATCGACTGCTACGACGACCTTGTCTCACTTCCACTCTTTTCTTCCTTTTAAGGTGAGAGAGGATTGCCACCGCAGCGAGGGTGACACTCTCCGATGTGTGCCCCAACGCCTTTTAAGTCTGCCAATCCGAAAAACCTTTCGCACGCTAAAAACTTCACATCTTCTTCTTATCCCAAACACGTCTTGGGTTTCTTCGAAAAACTTCCTTCACGCTCTCGATGCTGCTTAATCCACTACTCCTGCCTCATTATTCTTTCACCGCCATTCGCCCCGTATTTATTTTTTCTCTCATAATAAATGTAACGCCGAATGTGGCGGATTTTTTATTATACATCACACAATCTCGGAAAAGTTCCTGAGCTCACCGCGAAATGGGGTTCTCAGCTCATCTTGTGTTGAGTTGGAGAAATGGAAGTCAAAATGTAATGTTTACGTCGATGTATCTCTTAATAAACCCTCAAGATCCGAGGTTAAACGGAAATTAAAATCTCTGTCTGGAATTCGAACTATGGTCTTCCACTTTCCGAAACATCTTCTTTATATTGTACATGGGTTCGAATCCCACTCAATTCGATATTTTTCACTTCCTTTAATCCTTGGATTGCTAATCGCATGCCTTTACTAGCTACGTACATAGGTCTACCCATGTCTACCCTTGTATATAGTCCCCCATAAGCTACTTTGGATACTTTCTACCAGCATTTCTTAGAGAGAATCCGCATCACCCAACTCCAAGTTTATTGGATGCAAAATATTTTGCTGCTCGGCATTCAGTTTTTGCGGCACAAAATTGACACAAAATTTTAGAAAAATAAGCGGATGAATCGATTTTGACTTCTAATACTCCACTATATCTTTTCAAGGCTTGTCCGGTATTGTAATGTATAGTTAGAATAGTTTAACTAATCTTCACCTTACGTTCCGGTATCGTAGTATAATAGTTCGAGTAAAAGTGAAGATACAGCTGATCTCCATGCTAGTCTATCATATGTATTGGAGATTAACTAGAACTTAAACATCAGTTATCAATTATAATATTGGTACCTAAAATGAAGATTAGTTAAACTCCATTCTAACTACATATGATAATGCCGGGTCTAATTCTAATAATTTACCTTTTCTATTTTACTTAAGAGAGATTCTTATACGTTGTCTAAAACACATTAAAGGAAATTTGCTAATTTTGCAAATATTTTCTATTTAAATCCAAGGGTAAACAGATCTAAAAAAATATAGCGGCATGACTGGGTTCCCAGATCACCCACTATCAGGGAAGTTATTCTAACACCTTAACTACTAAGCAGCGTCTTCTAATACACACAATTTTGTGATCTCAAAACAAGTCAAATCATTTATTGAATGTCATTCACAAGGAATGTGAAGAAACGTCGAAACCGGACCATTTAGTGGAATCACGTAATAAAACAGGTGAATGTAACAGAAAAAAATGTTTCTCTTGAAACTTGAAATGGTGATATCATATCACAGTCCCTCTGTAATTCCGCATTTTTTATTTCCAGTTCAATGATAATATATGACTATTATTTACATATATGATCGGGAATCTCATCTAAGAATAGTAGAGCATTAGAGTTCTACCTCACACGTAATTTTGTTCCTTTGCTACCGCATCAAACTCTCAAATCTTTATTCGCCTATTCAGACCGTTTAAGCACGTCTCCCATCCTCATTCTCCTCCACATTTAAACCTAATTCCAATTTCCTGTTGCTCGAAATAGTTTTCCACGGCCCCAACTATTGCGCGAGACAACCCCTTAACTGCCTTTGTTTTACCCTTAACCTCTCAGTTCATCCTTTTTCCCATCTCCTTCATCGCCTCAACCCACATTCTCTCCTTTCCTACTTTCCCTGGCTTTCGGTTCGATCCCTCAATCACTATTGCTCCCTCTGCCTCTCTACATAACTTCCCTCTCGTCCAAACTCCATCACTCAAACTCCTCCGACTTTTTCCTTCGTTTTTCGCCTTCCGCTGTAAAGGCGGAATTTTTCCACTAACACTTACACAGAGCGGCCGTGACCTATAATCAAAAATAAATCTTGTAAAGCCATTTATTCGGGAGGAAGACGAATAAAAACAGAGTATAGAAACACTGTGTCGAAGTATGCTACATAAATCTCTGTGTATATGAAAGGAGGATGGGTTAGAATAAAAGTCTAAAAGTTTGCGAAAAATTACTACTACTAGTGTACAATTTTATGAAGTTTCTTTCTATAAACGTTGTTCTAGGAGTGGCTTCATTAACTGCAATTCCACTCTAGATTCATTTGGATGTGTCCGATTAAGCATGTCCTCCAGGGATCACCCTCGTATTTCAGCTCCGTTTTCCACGCACGAACGATGCTCAACTGTTTCGCGAAATGTTTCATCCGCTCTCAAATGCTGCGCTGGCGTACAACCGACTCTCTTCAACCTTCCCCGGTGGAGCAATTGCCGTTTAGATTCTCTCGATTTTTTTCTTTCTGTAATCAATCCAGTTAAAACTACAGTCTACTCTGAGCACTTTCTCGAAATTCCTCGCTTGTTAAGCTAATGTCGAAGATTTAATTAAAAGTCGTTCGCAGAACAAAGACTGCTCTTTTCTCTGGGTGCATGACAGAATAGGTGTACAGAAAAATTAAATGTATTACAAATCCTTTAAATTAGAAACAATCGATGTGTACTTGAGACCAAAGGGTACTGTATCAATACTAAGGTTCATTATAAACGTAAATTAACCCTCGTATGTGCACCATTTTACTTGAAAGCAGGAACATACCATACTTTAAACCTATATTCATTTGTATCTGCCTGTACATTGATTGACAATTTCTTCTTAAAAATAGTAATTGTAATTTTTATATATCTGTTTCAACAGCTACAGTCATTTCACACATGAGTCACTGGAAATCGGACCAGTAACCGCTTTCGCCAAAGTTGAACGGGTAACCCATATGGCCAATCGTATATTCCTGCATAAAAATATTTATCAATACAATGACAAATGCCCTCATTTTCTTAAATTTACCTTAAATTTGATAATGAAAGAGAAAGAGGGATTCAAGACGACTTTGCATGTAATTCCCATAGAACTTTAACGAGGCATCTGATGAATTAAATTATTACAGCAATTATTAGCACTATGAGCACTAACACGTAAGTAATACGGATAGTAAGTATGCGTAGTTATAGCAATCATTAAATGCTTAAATATATTGTATCTATTATAAAATTATGGTGAATATAGCAAGGAATTCGTTAGTAAATATAATTTTGAAAAAGGAAAGAGGGCTCCAGCATTGCCAAATTTACTGTATTATAATGACGATTAAATTCGTTGAGGTTCTCAAACATAATGTTGTACTCGATGGTGGGTTTATGTTATCATTGAGAGCAAAAAGAAATTAACGCAGTCTCTGATCCAAAGATTTAATCCCGTGCAGGGTTAGTGTAAAAGGGTTGGAGATTTATTTAAAAGCAGAATTCGGATTTAAATTCCAAACGCGATAAATCTCCACCACGGACGCGAAACGAAATCGCAGTTATGCTTCAATCATCTCACCCTGGCGTTGTATGTGCTGAACCGAAAAGTAGGGATAAAAAAGGAACTCCTGTTTTTTAAACAAACGCGCGCACTTCGAATGTCCGCCTTCAGTGACAAATGCGACGCGATGTTTATGTACTTGAGAAGAGGGACGTTTCAGAGGCGAAGTGAAGGACGATTTTTCCCCGGAGGAGCGGACGGATAAAAGAGTTAAAGCACATAGTGAACCCGCGGCCGCGGGCACAAGAGGCTCGATCAATTCTACCGATTGCAGGCGGTTTAGGATGTGCGGGGAGGGAAAATGGAGCTTTTGTCGGACGTGCTTGTTTTCGGGAAGGACTAAGTGGGTGAAAAGAATGTGGGGAGTGGCGTCGTATTGGGCGGGCGAAAATGAAGGAGACGAATGGAGGAAAATGACAGAATCGAGGGGGTCATGGTTTAGCAGAGGGCCGATAGGAAAAGAAATATGGCAGCGGATGATGGAACGGAGGTAGTATATATCCTGGTGGGGCGGAGAACTGCTTGGTTATTTGGTTTTGAATGTTTTTTCCTCTCGATGAAGCTAAAAGGAGCGATGAAATACATTTTGGAGGTCAGAGGAGAACGATACCGAAAAATAGACATGGGAATAAGCTATTTAGGGGGTAACATGCCTTTTTCGAACTCACTTATAGCGGTTTCTTAAAATTTTGTTGGAGAACATTTTTGTATAAAATATGCAACATGAATACTAAGAATAGAATAGAAATAAGATTAACATTTTGAGCATATCCTGGAAGGTAAGTATAGCGGATGAAAAAGTACGCTCAAAAGAAAAACATACCTTGCTCGTTGACATGAATCTAGCCATAGAGAATTTTTAACTATAAGAATTATTTCACTACCTAAATCTTTAAAGGTTGTAATTGTTGTTTAACGAGCCCAATTTCTGAAATTCAAAAATGTTCGATTTTTAAAAGAATTTAAACTAAAGAGTTTTATAAAATTACTTGAAAATCGATAATACATTTTTCAGTGTCTTCAACGGCATTAACAGTATCTAATATTGGCCTTCTCAAACGATAGTCAGTTTAATTCTACATGTTTCGGGCTATTTTCACAACAATAGGTTTTTGGTTCCAGAAATACGAGCCATGTCGACCAGTTTCCAAAATGCTGTTTCGAGAAAAACGATCCTAAAGTTTTACTAAAAGGTACGGGCTAATTGTGATAGAATCGCATCATTTACCAACAATCAGCAATTCCTGGACTATAAAATTCCTGATAGTTGGGCTTGATAGATTCCAAAACAAATATAAGAAGCTCTCTCCTGTGAACATGTTCTTCTACTTAACTTTTGGATACTATATTTCACGAAAATTTGGTTTTAAAATGATGATACGCTATAAAATTTTCAAATTTGCCTCACTGTGACAATTACCAGTTTCACTATGCTCTCAATGCTAATTCTTATTTGCGAAAATTACTTTTAGCTCATTAAAAATATTTCCTCATGGTTTAATAATAGTAGACGATATTAAATGTATGATAATTAAATCACTGTTGTAAAATTAAGTTAAATGATGAATCATGGGCCTCCAGGTAGCAAGGTGGGCAATCGTCAGTACCCAAACTATTACATAAAACGATAAAATATCACACATTTTTATACAATTAGGAGAATTTTAAGTTAGTAATTTTTTGTTTCTCTAAACATTACAAATATTCCTCAAAATGTAACAAAAAGGAAATACCGAAAGTAATAGAATGAGATAATGACGTAGGTTATTATATTCCAACGGAAAAAGAATGCGTGCAAATATAAAAAGAGCAAATAGGAATGGCCGTTAAGTCTCACACGCGTGCAAGGGAAAGAGAAAAAATTCTGAGGCATAGTTGTTCGGAGTGCGTGCCGAATAAATGTCGAATTCAGCGAAGGATGCAGGAAATAAAAAAACTCCGGCGCGAACGGGAAAAAACAGAAATCGAATAATGTGAGAAAAGTGCTGAGCGGAGGCACAAGTGGAATGCGTTGTTGCGCACGGAAGCCATGTTCCAATGTGATGAACAGAAGAAGATCTACAATGCGCAATTATGAAAGGAAAAAAAAGTATGGGAGAGAACTAAGAAAAAATATATACGAAGTTTTAGTCATCAATCCACATGGTTGATTTAAACGAGGTTTAACTCGACTGTCGTGCAATTTTCTGCATTAAAAACGATTTAAATTCTTAGTAACTAATCATTTTACTTATTTCTGAAGCCCTCACAACCATCCATTCACTGGGCAACTATAGGCGTGAACAGTAAGAATAAACGAGCACACACCATCATTTCCTACCCAGAAAAATCTGATTAGCCGGGTCTCGAACCTGGGACCTTGGAAAGTGCATGCATGCACCGCACCACCGCGGTTGCTATCAACAGATTCACGGTTGGAAAACAGAAAAGAAGCGAATTCGAGAAATTCGCCACCATTAGCAAGGTACCTAACTCGGCTTGCAACCGCAACGCATTTGAATCACTCGATCAGCTTCTTAAGGAAAGAGGTCGATGACATTGGTGGGAAAACTCTACTCCATACATTTGCACTAATTGAAGTTCTAGGGCTTACATCGATCACGTTATTAATTAAAATGGTTGTCGCGAAATGTGTAATAGAGATTGCAGGTGGAAATTCGCGTTATCTCACGTATACTGACGCATAATCGATGTTGGAACATGCAAATGCACAAAGGCATCAACACATTATCTCAAATTATTTTTGCCATAGTTTGCAATCGGCATTATCAATAAATGATACGTTCACAAGATTATCATCAAAGCTTAAAGGGAATCGATTTTCTCGACTTCATAGATTTCCCATGATCTACGAAATTACTTGGTTACTTTCTAGTGACTCATAGTTTAGTTAATATACGAATTAATAACTACATATAAAATCATGACACAGCTAAATTTGTGATTGAATTATTGAATCGCCCATTATCTGTACTAGTAAACGCCCCCGTCAAGCACGACGGAACTTACTTTAGTTTAAAAATATATCTATTATCGTATATATCTGGTCTTCCTAAGCAGTTAATGAAAGAAGAGCTGTGACATAAAATTATAATACCGCGAAAAAGTCCTTGAACCTTTTCGATCCAAAAAACCACGCGAGGGATACGCGCTAAGCGTCACAGAAAATGTCTCCCACACCAAGCTGACATAAACGACGTTCGCCAACAACGAATAAAAGTTGAGTCTCGAATGTTTTTTTGGCGAAACACGAGGAAATCGACATGCGTATCTGCGCAATTGCAGCGCCACTTTTAGGAACGCGGGACTGACTGGAAGCAAACCCCGCCATGACAGCGAGATAACTCAATTGATTCCTACTCGCTTCCCTCCTTTATTCTCTATCCCCAGGGCCAATCTCTTTTCTCATTTGTTTGTTTCTATCCTAGCGAGCGGCCATTAATCAGGTCGCTCTCTCCTTTCTCCATCTCCGAAGCAGGGAGCAAATCACGTGACCTTCCGGGTCACTGCCGGTCATGCTCACCTGTCGCTAAGCCCCACCGAGCACGTGTCATAGCAGAGCACAGAGCGGTAAAAATTTCATAAAAAATAAAAGAAGGGGGTGATGTAGAGGGCGCCAAAGGCAAAGCGGAGCGGAGATCGTTATAACCGAATCGCAATAGAGGTATACTATTGCGTGTTTCCACAAGGTTGGTATGCCAGGTTTAATTTTTCCTGATTTGCATGCGGGATCGCCGTGTCACGCACCTAAAAGATATCGGTTCGCGAGGGAGTTTAGTTTTTGCTCCTTTAGCGAGCAAATACCGCCATTAAATGGCCATTTTTCGCACGGCGGTTTTCTTGTCGAAGGAGCTCTTTTCCAAGTGATAGGTCTTTCCGATATAAATCAACCATTTCCACTGATACCTACGAGAATCGAATTTGTATTAAACGTATCTGAGAGACTAAATAATCGAGGAAGACATTAAGTTCGGGAACAAATATCAACTGAAATTTATTATGAAATTTAGCTCCGTAAACTATGCTCTATTAAATCATTTCGGAAAGTGAAATTACGTGGGAATTTATTATCGTCGGGAAATGTCATTTTTAATTATTGCTATCTTCCATTTAGTACGTCCGTCCGTCTTTTGTGAAAGCGTTTGGTTGATTCCCGCTGGAAGCCCAAATGTGTGAACCTCAGTTGTCGAAGCACTTTAAAAAAACTACTATTTCTCCATCATTTCTGACTGAAAACGAGATTTTTCAGACAGAGACAAAGCAAACATCCCAATTATTCTTTTAATTAAAAATTCTATCCCAATAAGTGAATTTTAATTGTTTCCTTGTTGTAAAATTAAACCTTCACATTTCATTTATTCGTATACCAGATAAATAAAAAGAATTTCAGTTATTTTGAAGGATAGAGGCATTCTAAATCGAAATGAAACGATGTCTATGTATAATACGTTTGAAAATATACTTTCAATCCCTGCAATGTAATAAAAATCCGCCTCAGATTCACATTCAAATCTACATAAATGCATCTACACATCACATCATAAATCACATCTACATATATGCATCTACATAAATAGCCTGCAAGCCGCCTTTCGGCGTGTGGCAGGGGCAAATGCATTTTAAGTATCACATCATGGCATATATTAAACAGTCGTTGGATATCTGTTTAGAAAGGCTTACAAGATTATGAAGTACAGCTCTTATACAATAGAGGCTCAAATTAGGATCATTGGCTATTCATTAAAAAATCTGAATCTATATTTTTGGGGTTGTTGGGTTTTGTATAAACACCGTTATGGTGTTTATACAAAAACCACAACGGCTATTGGTCATAACTAAATAAAATATTTGGTAATTCTGTTCTATTTACGCATAAATATCATTAACTCTCACAATCGAACAATCATTTGAGTCTTTAAGATTCCGTTTGACTTTGAGAAATGAGTTACAGATGCCAGAGTATTCTTTCCCATTTTGATTAAAACTTCGAATGAGTAAACAAAATGGAAATACGCCGAGTAAAAAGGATACATAAATGAAATACCCCTTTGGAAACAAAGAAAAAATCGAAAGTGAAGCCTTCAAAATTCAGAAAAAGGATCAATGGAAAGAAGTTCCCTTTCGAAGGCCACTTCTCTACCACTACTCAAGAGTAGAGTACCATTATGCAGCAGCAACGAGTATATAGTCCATGTTTTGCGATGAATCGCTTTCTGATACATAATTTGTCAGAATCATGGATGTAAACAGGTTAATACTGCATTTATCGAATGTTTGGCTTATATTTCATTTCTCAACATTTGGCGAAGTTAAACGGAATAATAGATCGTTTTTCTGAGCTACATAAAGTTTATTTCCAGACGGGAAATTCGGCTGGAGGAAAACACTACATCCAGATTTATCATAACGGAAAAAACGAAAACCTTTACGGCGTGCCTCTTACGTTTTAATGAGTCCATGTGGGGATTATAAACATATGTTTACAATCCAAAACAACCCAAACAAACCAAAATATTGATTTCTTACGGATATCTTACGTATTCTAAGTAAACTTTTAGACGGAAATTAAAAAGTTAAAGTTTGAAGAATATTCGGGAAGACGAATCGATCCCTTTCTTCTGAAATTGACCGATGATCAAATCTTTAAAGATTTATTGCAAGTGGGGTGTATTCTGTACATATTCAATAAATTATTCTTATTATCATGATCATTTATTTCGCGAAAATTACGTCACCTACTTTTATATCAAAGGATATTGGTGCGCGAAATACCAAAATGAAAAATGCCGATGGGAATCTGACCTTGACGCTTTTTTCTCTAGCTACGTGACTTTTCAAGCTCACCACTAGAATAGCTGAAGTAAGGCCCCTTATGTTCCCTGAATCAGCAAATAATGCGTAAAATATCTGCTCTCGTAAACTCAGGTGGCACGGTTTTCGGAGTGCTTCCTAAGATAATTTGGTAAAATTTTATAGATTTGAACAAAGCTGATGCGAATAGTTTTCATAAAGGTATCACCACCAGGTTACTTCCTGGTTTATTAAAATTTCCCGCTACTGCGTTTACCATAATTTCGTCTTATATCTCATGATCATATTATAGAAAATCAGACGCTCCCGTTTCAATAATTTCAGCATTTCATGTACTCTACTGCTCTAAAAATTATATTTACTACACCATTTATGATAATTCTCAATTGGTAAGGATAATAACTTTCTTCGTCCATATTTTGAGGATGAAATACTATTATTTTCAATTAATACATATTTCCTAAGCAGAAGGGCACAGCTTGATTTTAATATACTTGGGTTATGAAAGAAAATTTTCAAGAGCTTACTGTTGGATCGAGGTTAATTAAGTCTCACTTTGTAGATATTTTTATGGCATACTGAAGCTTCGTTGCATACTTTCATTGGATTTCTTTAAGTAGTATCTAACTACCTTCATCACATTGTTTCACCTAACAGAAATACAAGAAATGTAATTCCCTTATTCACTCGTATTGGGGAATCAACATGCCGCGGACGGGGTGACTGGAAAAACAGTTCATATCTTTAAGTGTACGATATATGATTACGTAATAACCACTCCAAGTAAACCCTTTCTCTATCAGTATCTACGCACTATGAATTTCAGCTAACTTCTACTCCATCTGATATACATAAACTCAACTAAGTAGAGTTCAGAACACAGACTTTCCCCGCGCATATGGCTTCGTGACGTAATCTTGAAGAAACCTCTTCAGTGCTTTCGGAATAAGGCGGTCGACTTAGCCGCGTATCAAAATGCTTATAGAGGCAACTCCGTGAGAAAGAGAAGGCTCGGAGCTAAAAAAATATGAGAGAGAAAGAAAAGCTAGAAGACATATCACAGCAATTTCCCTTTTATTCGCTCATTTGGAGACCTAATGTGCCGAAGATAAAACCTTGTCACAACTCACTTTCTATGTCATGAATTCCTGAAACCATAAAAGCAATGAAACATTACCGATAACTTTACTCCGTCTAGGATTTGTGGAGGCAATTACTGATTTACTCAACTTGTAATATGCCGTAGGATTTTTCATAAACACTACTGGCAGTCACTGAAGAATTTATTCATGATAAATAATGACCGTTCATTATTAAACAGTGCATTTCTCTTATCGATCACACTATTTTTCACGTCATCGAGTTGAATAGTTCTCTGACTAAAAAACTTAGTTTAAAGGTCAAATTGATCCGAGTGATTATCAAGTAAACTTAAACTTAGGCAGGCGTCCGCCAGAAATGGAGTACGTAACTTTCCAATTGAATATCAAGTAATTTAGCATAAGGAAGAGGCATAACATGGCATTTGATGATAGGGTTCGGTGCGTAATTTGTAAAAATAAAGCATGAATTTTAAATAACTCATTGACTACCATTTTTATAAATGACTTATTATCAATAGGATTTTTCTAACTTTTTTATTTTTCTAAATTAAACGCAATACAAAAGGTTTGTCGCTGTTTCGCTTCATTACTCAACACTTCGCTCATTTTGTGGTCGAATAACTAATATTTAAATGGATAAAGAGAAATATTATTCAACTAACGTATTATTTTTAACGTATTATTTTGCGAAACAGCTAATACCAAAATACATACTTAGCATATGTGATTTAATTTGATTATTTATAAGGAAGAATGTTATTGGTCTTGAGTTTCAAAAATGTCTCCCATAAACAGGATTATTGATATCACGTGTTTGCCAGGAAACTTGTTTTCATGTGAACTATGACCTGAATGTAAGACTTAGAAATGAGAAACCCAAACATACACGAAGCCTTTAAGATGTGGGCGTGGCGAAGCTCAGAAAGAATGGAGAAAAACAGGGGAAGATAATATTTTGGGCAAAAGAAAAAACAGGAAAGAATGTAAGAAAAAGCGACCCTCGAGGAAAAATAACTCCTGATAGCTTATTCTAGAGCAATTATCAGATATTTCCCATCCATTTTTCCGATAAACCGTTACTGCTACATTCGTATTCAGTTCTCAGAAATAAAGAACAACAAATCCAGATCTAAAATAATATACGTTAGTTATTAAATGTAAACTGTATCAATAAAGACAGTAATAGTAGTATAATATTCATGACTTCCTAAGATGAAAAAAGAAGATGGTTAAAATATGAGGCCTGGATGACTTATTATCAATAATATTTTTCTAACTTTTGTGTTACTTTGACGCTATCTTCTTAACCATAATTAAAATTAAAATAAGCAAACTAAATAAACAGATAATCAAAACAAGTAATATTTATCAGCAAACAGTTTTCCTGAGGCGATATGTCGCAACTAATTTAGAAGATCCTCGCCTCTCTCTAAGTCTTTTTGTGTTCAGAAGATTATTTCTGGCAATTATTATTCCATCAAATTTTGAATCAAGAGATAATGATAAAAGTGTCACTTTAATTGGTTTAACAGCACGTTAAAAACTTTAAAAAATGAAAAATATACAATGGAAATGAAATTAGCAGTAGTTAGGGCAATAAGATTTCAACGTAAGAGCCGGTAAAACGTTAGAACCGCACTTTAGATCGACATTTCACTGTATATCGATACGAGTTGCGTCACTTGCTCAGCGTTTTGAATCAGTTCAAAGGGATAGCCTTGTCCGATTGGAGGTAAAAGAACATTGGATTTGCATTTCTTCCTTCGCTTTCTTAATTTCCCTGTGCGGAATCCGTCATCTCTCTCCATACCTCTTTCCTCGCAGACGCCTCTTTAAAGCGCTCCCTTTGCCCGCATGAGAAAATGCGCATACCATTCCTCTCCATGCACGAGGATTATGCAGACGACGGCGGGAGACGTCGTCCGTCTCGCAACCTGCAACGCGGATGGACGTTGAAGGTGTGTGTGAGAGAGAGAGAGAAGAAAACGGAGAGGGGAATAACGAGCTAATTAAATCCCCGATTGCAGTGGTGAAAAGGGAAGCGTGCTCGTCTGTGTATGGAGAGGGGAAGAGCAGGGNAAAAAACTTTCTGCGCATTGTGAACGAATAGATTTGACAGCGTCCTTTATAAATATATGTATATTTCATATATGACTTGAAGAATGCCAATACCGGTAGTAAATTTAATGGTGCAGCCAGGGGTATTTTTGGTGTTAAAAAGCTTCAGGAGACAAAATGGGATTTAAAAAATCGCTGTCATTGGAAGTAAATTGCAACAGTTTAAATAATAATAGTCACACACGCAACAGGTAACTTGCAGGAAATAGATCTAAATATAAATCATATGTCATCCTTGTTACTTTATTATTGTCATTTTTTTTGATTGACCAGAAATTTTGGCAATTTTGCTTTTACTCAATAGCTGTGAAATCTCCCCGAGAATAATCCAGACCAGTGTATCAATAAAATTGATCCCTAGTTCATTGAAACTTGATCTAACGTTTTTTACTAGACCAAGGAAAATCGACTCCAGATACGGAAAAACGTATGATGCGGAAAAGAAAGATAAATTGTAGTACCGCGTAAGGTAAATTTTAATAATTAAAAAGTAGGTACGTCGAAATGTTCTGGTTATCTTCAATCCTCCGTAACAGTGATATAATCAAAAATATTCGAAACTGCGTAAATATTAGTGAAAGACTAGATTTATAGCTTTCAGATTGTTAGATGCGACTCTCGCTGTAAAAGAAATGACAAGGAATTCACTGATTGTAACCATGACATCATTCAGAAGAGAAAAGTCTCAAAAGTAGACAAATCAACAAGACGTGTACTGAAGACGATGGCTGATAAATAACTGCCGCAGTAAATGTTCGGGAAAGGGAGCGCTGCTCCTTCAGATGATTAAGAGTATATATAATACAAAGCAGACGAAAGGAGTTTGGTGGTAATTTAATAAGGGTGAAATCTAGCGGACTCTACATAGCATCATTTTTCTGGGAACGTATATGGAATATCGGATGCAAAAGAAATTCATTGGCTTTAGTGAGTTACTCGTAAACAATTTATGACACCCAGAAACTTAATAGAGGAAGTGTGGCTTTTATATTTCTTTTCGGCAATCGCAACTTTAATGCTCATATGCTGACACGTTGTAATTGGAAGTAACTGTAGGCGGGGACTTAAAACACATAATATGCGGGAAAACATTAAAAGCGAAAAACTTTAAAAAATGAAAAATATACAATGGAAATGAAATTAGCAGTAGTTATAGTTAGGGAAATAAGATTTCAACGTAAGAGCCGGTAAAACGTTAGAACCGCACTTAAGATCGACATTTCACTGTATATCGATACGAGTTGCGTCACTTGCTCAGCGATTTGAATCAGTTCAAAGGGATAGCCTTGTCCGATTGGATGTAAAAGAACATTGGATTTGCATTTCTTCCTTCGCTTTCTTAATTTCCCTGTGCGAAATCCGTCATCCCTCTCCATACCTCTTTCCTCGCAGACGCCTCTTTAAAGCGCTCCCTTTGCCCGCATGAGAAAATGCGCATACCATTCCTCTCCATGCACGAGGATTATGCAGACGACGGCAGGAGACGTCGTCCGTCTCGCAACCTGCAACGCGGATGGACGTTGAAGGTGTGTGTGAGAGAGAGAGAGAAGAAAACGGAGAGGGGAATAACGAGCTAATTAAATCCCCGATTGCAGTGGTGAAAAGGGAAGCGTGCTCGTCTGTGTATGGAGAGGGGAAGAGCAGGGAAGTTGCATCGGTAGATGTCGAGGCAAGAGAAAAATGGAGGAGGGAAAAGGGCCGTGTTACGCCGCTAATGAATGGAATGGCAAATAGGGGAAGAGGGAGCGGAAGACATTGACTGCAGCGCGCGGACAAGTGCAGCAAGAAAGGGGATGCAGGGGGTTGAAGTTGATAGAGGTTGACCAGAAGTTACAAGGAAGATTGGAGTTACGGGGAGAAAGGCTTCAACGGACAAACACAATAAATATCAACAGGAAATGCAAGATAAATGAAAATATACCTTTATTGTGTTATAAATGTATATTTTTCTACTTCTGGTGAAGTAAGATTCAATCTTAATCCATTTATACTTTTATACTCGTCAATAACTATACTATTCGTCAAACAATACTACTATACATCTATTTTACTTTACACTCGTCAATCACAAACTTCCTAATCATTGCTTGGAATTAAACCCCTTCAGCTAGTTAACGAAACCTTTCCCTTTTTTTTAAGTTAATACGTGAAAGTAAATGAAGGAGAAATACTAACGAAGATAGGCAAGTCGCTAATATGAACTGAGAGCTGGAGAGCTGTTAATTTTTCTCTACGTAATCAA
The DNA here is from genome assembly GCA_000376725.2 of Ladona fulva. NCBI lineage: Eukaryota > Metazoa > Arthropoda > Insecta > Odonata > Libellulidae > Ladona > Ladona fulva. Next base: position 3,163,399 of record KZ308992.1, read on the forward strand.
GCCAAATCGTAATTGTTGATTTTGAAATCCATTTCGTGCAACGTTTTATATTTCATGATTAAATAACGGTAATGCTTTAAATGGTCAATAAAAATAAGAAAAAATTAAATGCTACTCATTAATTAAATGAAAAGAGATATAATATTATCGTAGATATAACCGCGGGGATCAGCAGTTGAATTAGAAGTAAACCTAATAATATCTATTTTACAGGAGGATGTGCACAAGTAAAGAGTATAGTAAAAGTGAGCAACGTATATGAAAGAAAGGCCACTTCAATACTAAAAATGAAATTAAATATACATCTGAATAAGTAGCGTTCCTTCGTAAGCATTTAGCAATTTTTTCTCTGACGAAACAATTTATAATTTCAGAAAATTAAAAATAGGTTATTCTATAGAGTACGTAGTTATTAATGATAATACACTAAGTAAGTTAACATGAGAGTTAAGAAGACAAAATAATAATGTCTCAGCTTTGAGATTCCCAGAATTTTCATTAGAAATGAACTTAATTACTTTTATCACAAAAGATTCTGGGAAACGCCTTCCGCTTAGGATTTAAGATCCTTAAAACTTCACACTGAAACACTACACTGAGTACCATTAGTTTTTTAACTTATTTACGATCTACGAACAAAACTAATATGACAAAATAGTTGATTATTAAGAGGAGAAGATTGCAATAAGACAATATACGTTCGCTTGAATGCGAGAAACGTAAATAAGACGGGATCTTGAAATGGTACTGGAGTTTGAGAGGAAATATGAAATAGAGTTGGAAAGAAAACCATGGGGGGAATTGGGGCAGGAAATTGGAAAAAAACATGGTGGCATGAGATTGGTTTTGTAGTGGAGAGGTATTTACATTGAGGAGAGATGAGAGGGAGGCAAGAGAATTGAATAGTGGGGAATAAATGCGGTGGTTAGAGGGTTGGTGGAGAATTAACTGAGACCTGGGGGTGGCGGCCGACGGTGCTTAATAGGGGGAAATGAAAACGGGGGAATTATTTCCTCTTGTTCGACAAACCGGTCGTGGGAATAAACAAACGAAGACTCGTTTAAATAAAGCGCACCTCCCGCAATAATCATCGAGTTTGAGTCCTTGGGGAAATCTCTTAATGCGTAGAATAAGGTTGCGATAAGGAGATTGAAACGTATGACTTATTTTTGGAATAATCGGAAATGGGAATAATTCTCTCAAGTGAGGCAAAGAGTTTACTTACCGCTAAGAGCGTTATCACGAGTCTCGAATAATTGGAATACGCAGTTTCCAATATGCCTCAAAGTTTTCGTTAATGACTCTGTCGGACTTAATTGCAAAATCGGGGTTTTCAGGGTAAATGCTGACGAGACGAGCGAAATTAAGTTGTATGGATGAACAGACATGGCGAAGATCATCTGGAGGGTGAATGTCAAGTACTGAAGATATTAAGCCGGTCTAAAAAAGGATTCATAAAATATATTAGCAGCAGGAAATTATGAAAAAGAAATTAATTTTATGTATATCACATATAATCGCTGGTTATATTACCAAGGTTATGTTTATAAAGGGTAAGTTTTTCTTGCCTAGTTTCTTACGTTTATGATAAAATGTTGTGATTACAGAAGCTGATCATAAATAGAATTTTCTTTATCTTTTTTTGTACAAATATAAACATTCTTATCCTTTGATTGATAATATTTTCAATAAGATAAAATAGACACATTACTACCGGTCACAATATTAATAGCCATTTGAAAACCATCAATTACCTAATACTTCACATGAAATGGAATCATGATCACGGTATCGTAAGAATACATCCAGATTTTGCAACTCTCTCATGAAATGAACTAACAGCACCGTGGCGAGTTTAAGCAATTTAGAACGGAATCAACGTACCTTAATAAATGAAATATACACTTTGTATGCACATTAAAGTCTAAATGCATCTTTGAAAGGCTGAGAATTACATTAAAATTGTAAAGAAGTGTTCCATTGCGTAACTGAATTTAGTTCGAGTTCTTACTTGTTAAAACATCAAAAATTCATCATGGAAGATGAACAAGAAAACATCTGGGATTATATTAGACAAATGGCAAGTGACGATAAGGAAATTACAGAAATTAGTATAAAATCTACAATTTACAAATAGAATAAACCATTTAACGGTTTACAGTATAAGATTTTTGAAAAAGAGACAACAAAACGGAATGAAGGAAAGGTCATCGAGAGATCGGATCGTGATCGAAAATACTGAGTAAAAATGCAAAACACAATAATTTAGGCAAAAGAAAAGCAAAAATTTTATCAGTAAGACATTTTTTTAGAAAATCAGCATCATTAACAAATACTTAGGAAAGTACCACCGCTGCCTTTTCCCCCAATGAATCCATCTGCCTCCAGTTATTCATGAAAACACTACCCTCGATTCACTAAGGAAGAATTGACCTTCACACCTTGTTGATATGCCATCGATTTTTTCCTCCGTCGCGAACTCCTCCGATGCACGCAAAACCTTGGGCGGTGCAGCCTTGTTTATGCAAAGCAGTGAAATCCGTACGAAGAACTCATTATCGCAGTCCGTCTAAATTGCGTCGTGACCGCGAGGGAAAAACACTCTCCCGGGAGACGAAGTAATCAAAGGAACCGTGATCAAAGAGAGACGAAACGAAAAGGCATTTTCCTTTTTCTAAACAAGGCAATCAGAAGCCGATGGGCGGCGACGAACGGCGGCGAAGCCACGCAAATGTTAATGGTTAGTGCGCGTGGAAGCCGAGTTCGATAGAAAGGATATTGGCCAAGGAAAAGGAAATGGAGGAGGAAGGCGTCGAGGATAAATTGGTCCAAATACGATAAGGTTACGAGGAAAAAAGCAGAGATACTTTTCAGCGAAATTTAAAAAAAATAAACGGGATAGAGAGCGTAAAGTTTTAATATTTCACGGAATTGAATTTAACTGAAAATTATTTTCATAGTTTATTTTCCGGTGTCCTGACAAACGTCCATTCAATAGATAATTACATGGGAGGCGTAAAATAGACGACCACACACGACCATTCCCCCGCCAGAAAAGATGGGAATCGAACCCGGGAACTTAGCGTTGGATTGCTAGCATGCTAACTACGCCACCATCGAGGATGATAGTATCGTTTTACGCGGAAAATAAATTGCCAGCACTTTAAATGTCACACTCTACCAGTAATTATCCTAAAAAAATAGAATCCTATTCAAAGATTGCAGCTTGAACGAAAGAATACAATTCGTAGATGAATATTGTAGAAGAAATGTAATAAAAAAGCTTACCCTAACTTAATGGTTGGGATTACTTTTACATATAACTACAATACACGCCTCGATTGTAAATGAATGAGAAGGTAAATTAAAATATAATGCAACCCATTCGTAAATAGAAATAAAACCTCGTTAAAATTAATCTACGAATGTGAGCGAAAAAGATTAATTAAACCGAATGTAGCTTTCCTTTCCTCAAGTTGTGAAGATCAGCACGAGGTCAAAACGAAAGCCTTGCTGTGCCACTATTTCCTGCTATACCGTTTCCACTATATCCAGTGTTCAAGAAACCGTTTCTCTTAAAACGTGAAGAAAACTGATACTGATACTTCGCACAATTTGTGGATGATTCCACACTTCGAATGCTTAAATTTCGATAGAAAATAAACTAAGGAATCTATACAGAATAGGAAAATAAATATCGGTAGAAAAAGAAGCTGGCTGGAAAAGAGCGTGCAGGCAATCTAATCCGGGGTTGGGGATCCATTTTATTTAACGGAAGGCCGAATGGTACGTGTGGTCATACATCAGACCGCAATTGGGAGGCTTATCGCCTACGTTCAAATAGTTCAGCGTTGTGATTGTACAAACGAAGTATATCGAATTTAATTGCTCAATTAATCCACGAATAATAGGACCTAGTTTATATCCGTGATTTGTTTCAGGCATAGAAGTAAACGACGCATGCGTCCAAAAAAGACGTAGTTTCCGTATGCTATTTTTGAGTAAAGTTATACCAAATAAGCACACTGTTTCTCGAAGCATTTGAAAAGGCAATCAGGCAGTCTGACTGGGCCTAGAAGGTGATAACAATAGTAATGAATAAAAGGTGTAATAGACCCTGTCAAATAATGGGAAGAGATTATAACATCATATAAACACCCGCTATTGTAGATATTTGTAAGGAAGAGGTGTAAACAGCAAAAGTTCAAGTTACCTCTTTAACTCATTGTTGACGCGTATCGTTAGCGGACAAAATGAGTATCTAAAACAACTTGTCTTCACTTCTATTTCTCTTATATTACGCCTATTATAGGATCGGCCAAAAATAGGATGATAGGTTATCGAGAATAAAGCTAAATCAAGGGTTGAGAAGATGGATAAAGGAAGGACAAAAAGGGAGGGAATGGCCAGTGGTGGGGAAAATACAATTTGGAAGGTTGGGATGAGAAGTGGAGGAAATTTGGGAGAATTTTGGACTTAATTAGAGGAAAATTTCATGGAAACTGGATAAGATTTGATGGATAGTGGATAGATAGACAGACAAACAGATATATTTCATAGATTGTAGATTCGCTTTACTTTCACTTTTTACTTTATTAATCTTACTAAAAGAGTGATATTATATCATGGAAAAATTAACAACTTTTAGCAACAATACATGCTCTAGGTACGTAATTGTCCGTTACGCGATACACATTTTAAATCTTAAATCCGGTTTTAATACGGTAATTTAAAAGAGAACCACTAATCTGCACTATCTCAAACATATTAGGATAAGGCAGTGTACTCCAAATAGTGTGCCACGGCTTAATTGTGTTCCGCAAGAGGTGGCAAATGTACCTTATGTTAACCATTTTAGTAAAATCCTCTTCTAAATATCTTTATAATAATATTACAATGAATACCAACTTTATACATGATTAGCAATTTTGGTCTCAAAAGGTAACGTAAAAAAGTTTGTTGCATATTTAGAATAAATTTCGTTCGTCAATCATTTATTTCCATTGTTCGTAAATTATTTATTTGTTTACTATTTAAATCACGTTGTCATTTGAAAATATTTAAAAAATACCTTCTAACATAACTATGGTATAGCTGTTAAAGTTTGTCACCGATTTATCATTCCGCCGAGTTGTCCTTCACCCCATTGACACTGAACCCCCAATTGCATCCATTTCCATAATTTTTATTAATTCATTTTAATTAATTATAACCTTTGGGATACAGTTCTACCACCCTAACCATTCCGCCACCACGGCGGTGAAAAAGATGTATAAGTGCAGAGAGGGATGGAGAAGGCGATTGGAGAGGGGCGGAGACGAGAAACGAGGACGCGGGTCACGTGACATGGGAGAGATTGGGCCGGAATGAGGAAGAGAGTGGGTGTGAGGGCATTTGAGTGCGTCCCGAGAGACTTTAAGGAGACCTTGGCATTCCAAGGCGTACCGCGGGAAGCGACGCAATTAAAATAATGTCCCGCGAAATGATACCGTATTCAGATGTTTGCGAAGAGACGGTTTACTTAAGTCTTCATAGCTCATTTGCGCGAGGGCAGTCTTAATTAAGGTTTTTGTGTCCGCGGCATAATGGCCGCGCGTGCATTCTTGCTCTGCTCCATTAATTGCAGGACGAGCCCTCCTTTGGCCCTTCCCCACAATTTCGGCGGCGTATCTTCCTTGGAAGAAACGACAAGGAGGACGGGGACATAGAAAATAACTCGGCACGCTGCTGTGTGCGGTCTTTAATACTCCCCTAAAATTAATCGCTATGTCGAGGGCTATTTCACGGTGAATTACATGCCTCATCGCGAGGGATGTGTCCTTTCCGGACGTGTTTAGCGACCGCTCTCTAACTCAGTAATTTATCACATTTTCTCTGATATTTGCGGGTTAATGAAAGAGATAATTAATTAACTTAATTGTGTATCAGGACCAATTTACTAAGTAGTTAAAATGAGCGACTATTATATAAAAAGTTTAAGTGAAGTTTGACAATACTTAGGTTACCAAGTCATTTTACCACACTCGTTACTAAATAGTTCAGTTTGAGGAAAGGGGTGTTTACATTTTTATGATAGGAAGAAAATGCAGTTGATATTCTTTGGTAAGCATTTGCTGATGATGAGCTAGATAAAAATTGAACCGAGTTAGCACACGGATCAGATGTCTGAGTTTTAACGACTCGAGGCAATGTAACATTTAATGGAGTGATTTCAAAAGGAAATTCTGAAATTTTGTAGCATTAAGCCTTTGTCATGGAATAATTTGCAATCGATTACGGCTTTGAGAATGCATTCTGGGCCTTGAAGTTTTTTATTAAAACACGTACCTGTAAAGTCTTCAGACTGGTTGGAATCTCATCCCTCCACCATAAGAAACGAAAGGCATTGAAGAAGGGGCTGAGGCGACTAGGCAAAATGAGGAGTGAGGTAGTTCGTCGTTGCTTTCTTCAGTGATACAGAAGCGGAACAAGTCCGCGTCATTAAAGCACATTGACTCTACAAGTAAAACTTTTCGTAGCATTCAAAAAGGAGAGACCTCAACTTCAAGTTAAGTTCAAAAACGCGTATAGAGTCTCTTTATATTTTCTATCGATGCATCAAAAACTGTTTTCGTAGTAATTTGACGTATTCCAAGAAGTTTTTAATCGTGTAAACTATTCAATTCTGAACGAGAAAGCTGTATTTATTTAAGATCTTCCTTTAATCGGATGGGAAAATTCAGACGCGAATTTATTCCGTGTAGTTTTTTTATGTCGTCAATGTAAGAGTACTCACTCACGCCGCCCCAATCTGTCGGCATAAATTAGACTAACAAATGAAGTCAAATCCATTTTTGAAGAGCTAAGGGCACTATTTTCATCATTTCCACCACGATGGTGAAAATAACTAACTTCTCTACCCAAAACAACGTTAACCGTGTAACCTAAATGTCCTTTACTAACCTCGACTCCATCCACGCTTGTGCGACGGCCGTCGACCGACCAATCGAACCAATGATTAAGTGGCATCTTCCATACGTATTCTTTTTCATTTTTATGCCGGATACGAAACATGGAAAACGAAGGGCTGAAACTACACTACGTGAAGTGCGCCGGTAATACGATTGCACCGGCCTCACCTCAGTAAAACAGGCCGCGGTGGCGGAGTGGTTAGCGTGCTAGCGTTCAAACCCCAAGGTTCCGGTTTCGATTCCTGGCTAATCGCATTCTTCTGGATAGGAAATGATAGTTTGAGTTTGTATATATTATTAACATAGATGTGACTGGAACCTTCTGGTACCCATTAAAGAAGTTATTATCATTATTAAACCTCCCTAAAAGATTAAAAGCGTTCGGATAGCAAAGGTCACGTCGTGTATTTTTTCCAACCTTCTCGTAACGTAATTCCGAATTCCAAATTCGGTGGTCCACCGGATGCATGACCTTCTCCCGAACGGAAGGGCAAGTTTAAACAAAGGCGAATCGATATAAAGGTCCAGTAATGGAATGCGCATCGGTTGGAAAGGAGCTCCCCAACGTGAGAGGAATACGCATTGTGCTGCTACAGCACGCATTCATAGTCACAGAAAGAAGGGAATGATCCCAAGTGGTCAAGAGAGATGATTGAATAAAAGAGATGCCGAAGGGTCGCGTTCCAGAAATATGACGAAGAGAGACACGAGAGAGGGGAGAAGAATTGAGAGGAAGGTTTGGAGGGAATACCAAGGACGTTAAGTATGATAGAATGTCTCTTGTTTGCTTGACTCTGCTTGTTTGCTGTTCCTCCATCAAGTCCATCTACCAATCCCTCCAGTTGCCCCTCCGGTTCTTCCGCTTTATTTTTCCTCACAACAAACATCCGTCTATTCTTTCCTTTTCTCATTTTTCCTTATTATCTTCGCCATAAATATTGTTTTTCTATGATGCAGATACACTACCCTTCTACAACTAACATGATTATCATTTTGCAAAATGTTTATGAACAATGGAGATTCTAGGGTGATGATAATCGTATTTTTCGTTAAGAAAATAAATTTGTGAGTCAATCTTTCAAAGTGTTTTTCATCAAATCAATCAAATGTTCTTCCTTTATAATACTCAATCTGGCAATAATACCGCAATGATATCCGAGCTTGCTTTCGTATTCTCAACAACGAAACAAGTTGTCTTTCAACAAATATGAATGTATGGAATAACAGACTAAATTTGACACATGGAAGGCGAGTATAGAATTCAAATATGTTCATAGAATCAAAACATTGGTAGCGGCTAATCTTGACCACAATAATTATATCCTATACAACTCCTGTTACTGACCTTTGAGATTAGATCATTGAGAGAGATTCTGCTTAGGATCTGGAAGGAGCTAATTAATCCTTCGTAAAATAATCTCTCAGTATTAACGAAACAATATTGTACTTACAAGTACAGGTATACGCTATAATGCTCACTTTTATAAGTCCATAACCGAAATAATGATTGAAGCTGTAATAAGAAGTGAGTAAAATTCAAAGAATTAAAAAACTTGAAGAAACTAGAAATTCTTAGAAGAGAGTGTAGGTTGACTGTGCACAAGAAGATGCGTACCAAGGAAAAGTCCCAAGGAAAATCAGACAAGAACGAAGTCTGATAGGATTGCTACGTAAGAAAGCATACTTAAAAATTCTTGCCCTTCTAATGAATAACTATGACCAAAAAAAGAATTAAAAAATGACAGCAGTTCCTTCCGAATATTTTCATTCCCTCCAAAATTTTTGCTCTTCCTACTTTTTCTTTAACTCTATTCGTAAAAACTCCTATTGAAACAGGATGTACGATCTTCCCCAAATGATGAGTCGACATTATGCAGCACAAAAAGAAACAGAAATGAAAAGCATCAGCATGACTGGGGCTCGAACCCAGGAGGACCTCTGACGGTGATTGTTGTCACCCGCCTTTCTCACAAATAATCCCTGTAACAGAGTGGAAGACACATGGCATGGGAGTTTAGTGGTTAAAATACCAGCCCGGAAAGTGGGAAACCAATGTTCGAGTCCCAGTTATGTCGACATAATCTTCTTTTGTTTCTCTTTGGGTTTTTATGCCGGACTGCAGTACGAGCAAAGTTATTCCTTATCTATATTCTCAGATTATATAGCCTCAATTTCGCTCGTTATTCATTCTAATCCATTTCCTTACTCATCATTTACTTAATTTCGTAATATTCACCTTTTCATCGAAATATTTCTCGTGAACCTGCTCATCAATTTTGCATTAATTCTTCCTAGTGAAATAGTTATTAAGCAACAATGAGACCAATCTTGACATTCATGGAGGAAATGAATACAGTCCAGGGAGATCTGGTGGAAATTCATAACGATGAGAGTATTTATTTCAATACGTGTACATGGGGGAGACAAGATCTTATACCTCTAATAGCAAAAGGCTCCTTGAAACAACTGAAATGAAAGTATTATGTAAACTTTCAGGGAAAACTCTATTAGACAGAGAAAGGAAAGGCATCATACGATGAGATTGCAACGTAGAAAATATACTAGCATGGACTCAGAACAGGAAAAAGGAATGGAATGGGTTCATTAATAGAATGAATGATGAAAGAATCTAAAGAATTGCAAGAGACTAAATGCCAATAGGTAAAGGAGGAGTGGACCAACCAAGGAAAGGATGGAAGGATAACATCGGCAAGTTGCGGAAGGAAACATGCTTGAGCATAGGAAGAAAGACGAAGAAGAAGAAAAAGTTATTTAAAAATTTAAAATGGAGGTTACTTAAAATTTCAATCGCTATCCGTTTGGAGTTATTAAGAAAGCTCTTACTCCAAAGATTGAAATCCTTCTGAGACATTATCAATTCCTGACTAAGAAAATTCTTCCCTTAACCTGATACTCATTTCCACGCATTATCCCTTTCTCTTATGCGGCGCAAACATCTCCCTCCCATTATATATCTTCCCTTATATACTCATCCCCAAGACGCCCTACCGATGCATCAGCCACCCTCGCTTCTCCCATTACTTAATTCCCCTCACGCTCATTTTCTTCTCTCCTTACATCTCCATTCTCATTCTTCCCTTCGCATCCGAAGGAGACTTCGCCACAAAAGACTTAAAAAATAAAGAACTCCCAATGCGATATTTTTCCCCTCTTACGTCTCTTCGGCCCCCTTTTTCCGAAGCGTTTCCGCTTACAACTCCCGAAAAAGTCATCTTCGTCTCTTCCCTTCCAACGAAAAACACTCTCCTTCTGAGAATATACCGGCATTGTTCAAACTTCCGGGTCTCCCGGAGCCTTCGATGGGGAAGAGAAGGCTTAGAAGTGAGTGGAAGAGCCGAGGAAAGGGAAGGGAAAATTCCCGGTGTATTAAAATGGTAGGGAAAACGGAAAAAGGGTTATAATTTTTGGAAAAGTAGGTAGGGAAATGGTATGGCGTAAGAAAATGAGGGAGAAACAGTGAGAGGGAGTACAGTTAGAGGGGAAAGGAACTGAGTTAAGATATCCTCGCAAAAGTAAATGTACATAGAGAGGGTAGAGGGCGATGCCCTGAAATGTTCATTAAAGAATCATACTGATACAGATTTCATTAACAAGAGAGGGATAAATTACAAACATCAGGTATACCGAATCCATACTCGGATCCTATCAAGGATATAATGTAATTTATAATTAAAATAGACAGTTATAAATCACAAATGTATAGGCGAAAGAATACTCGTAAATACAATACCGCCAAAAAGAAGAAACTATACGGGCTGAAATAATCATTTAATTCCTCGAAAGGTGGTAGATCGCCGAGGACCCACATTATAACATAACTACAGAACACAAATACTATATTAAAATCTTCCTGGTACAGTACCCGTCTTATTTTTACGTTTAAAAATTTTAATGGGAGGTTTCGCGCAATTTCAAAAATTGAGAGCTATCTGTTCATTATATTCATATTTTCATTGCTCCAGAGCTAGATGTTGGTGAAAATATTCAATTATATCACAGATAAGAAACAATTTATCTGCGACGAACAACCTATAAACTGCAGCTGGCAGCAGAGAGTGAATAAGACCAAAACAGAAGGGTAACTGCAAGGCATGGGTTTGAAGTACAAGAGTGCATGACGCACGATGGGATGTGGCTCAGAGCGTAAGATAGATAGTCTTACTGGAATCAGTAAAAATATATTCGGAATGCCTAAGTATTTAATTCCATTTCATAGTCCCTTCTATTTTTCCTACCGAGCAACTTTTAATGGAAATGTAATCAAGTCTATGTTCTCGGAAATTCCTACTGCCGTAAAAATAAAAGTATTCTTCGGTATACGGAAAAAGGAAGGCGTTGACAGTTTGGAGACGTAAAAGTGATCGAGTCAGTAGATCTCCTTATTTTGAAGCGGATAAGGAAAAAGTGATGACGAAAGAGAAATCTGGATGAGAGAAAGAAGAGGGAGATTTCAAATATAAGATTAAGCTTCCCTTGGGAAATATGGGAGGGCTTCGCTGATATTCTCAGAATCTTCCTCCCGACTATCCGTAGCTAAGGCATCGAAGATATTTCTTCTTGAAAATAAAAACAAAAGTTTATGATCAAGGTGAAACAACTAGCACAAATAGAAGTTCTCGTAACATCTGGCATTAAAATTGTCACCGGTATACCTTAAAGAGTCGCTCATGACTTGAGTGGAAGGAATTAAAACTGTTCTGAGTATTGTGCCGATTTTTAAGTCGCCCCTCTTCTTATATACCCAGGGAACGCTTCTTTATATACCCAGTGAGCAAAGATATCCGATCAGCCTCGAACTAGCTACTTTCGCGGACAGTTCCGATGATTTCCGGAAAGGTTATTGACCGCCTCTTGATTTCCCGCGAATTTGCGAATTTCTATTGTCCTTTGTTTTCCGCATTTTGGCCTAATCGCTCCGTGAGGGAAAAGCCACCATCAGTTCGAGTCCGAGGCTCCGAAGGGAGAGACGTCACTCTGTGTAACGCCAGCCACCTTTGAGGAAGTGATTTCAACGCGGACACTTTGTAAACAACTTTGTGTTCAAGACCAAGAAGTTATTGGCAAAGTATTTTCAGTTAAGTTAATCGTGAATGTCAACCTGTTGTTAAGGACCATAACACATATCATAATATTTTTTTGTGTAATTATCGGTACCAGTCCGAATTGTCTTTGCTATTGCTGTGATGTTAATTGAGGGTTATTACTATTGTGGCTTATGGTTTAATATTATTTGTTAATTACACTAGTGACTTTATTTTCGATGTTTTCTTTGGCTTTCTACCGCCCGTGATATCCACCTGATAGATCACAAAAATAATCTAATGCAGTGTTTTGGTGGATTTTCCGGAATTTTGATGTCTTCAGAATTTTCCTTATCTACCCATAGCGGTTCAGTATATAACTGATCATTAATAAGGAAATATCCCAGCAGCACTGGGAGAATCTGTATAATTAATAGCTGGTTATGGTGAAAAACTATTTCTCTTTTATGACAAGATTTGATGATGATAAAAGCTTTGCAAGGGAAGACCTAATTAGAAAAGATATTAGACTGGAATGAAAACCTGAAGTATGACGTCTTAATCGGCACATTTCATCGAGTAGTACTCATTAAAATGTGAGTAAAGCTGATTATTATGGAAGAAGAAAATAGTGAATCTGAATTGTTCTGTGCTAATTACAAATTACCAACTGGTGTGAAATTTAACACAATCACAAACAAATGAACCTTTTATCGGATTCTGTAACTTTAAAGAAAACAAGTTATATGCTTTATGTGATTTATTCTTCGGGGTTTTACAGGCGTAGGATGCTTTTTGAGAAACATTCTGAATTGGTTTCCTTATTGTTATCTTTATGGAGGGTCAACCTTAGCACCCCTTTGTGGGTTGGCTTTTTCTGTGAGATCTGCCTCTGATGGTGGGTATCTCTGAACGGAGGAAATGGTAACGTTACCCTAATATTCACCCTAACCTTACCTAAAAACGGAATCCAGTTTAGCGTAGGAAAGTGGAATATCTGGATTCAAATCCCAGTTACAAGACACTTTTCACTTAAGTTTTTTCTAAAAATAGGAGGGTGTTTCATAATTACAAGGTTGTGAATGAATCTTTCAAATTTACTCTGAGAACCCTAAACCAGAAAACGCACCACGGATACTAGATGTGAAAGGATCTTTGAAATGTATGCTTTATATTTTTGGGATAAAACAATAGAATAACCGTTTTTTAAAACTGCTGACTTCGGAGGAGTTCGGAAACAGCGGTAAGCCGTCAGTGAGGTTACAGGTACCCTGGTTTACGCAAAAGCTGCCAGGTAAACCCAAAGAAGGCAGGGACTCCGTCGAACCGGTTTTTCTAAGTGAGGAAGGAAGTCCCTAACGAATCCACTCGAAAAAGCGTGGCCCGACGCGGCATAGAGAAGGAAGAATAAAATGGAGCAAATTTCACACAGGAAATTTTCCATTGTCAATGGATGTCGACGCAACTGCCCGCCTCCCGTCGGGCCTTTGATCGACCATATGCACCTTTTTAAACGCCCTTCATCGGCGCAATGGGGCCCGCGTCAAATCGGAACTCAAAATAAATCTGAAATGGGAATAAAGGGGAGGGGAGTGGTTTGGGAGGTAGTGGATGAGGAAGGATAATAGAAAGCAACAAAGGACGGGAGTGGGGTGAAGAGGGATAATAGAAAGCAACGGGAGTGGGGTGAAGAGGAAGCTACACCAGCGATTGTTTTAGCCCGGTTATGAAATCAGAAAAAAATTGTAACGGCCCTCGATCTATTGCTTTTGTTCATTGGTTTTAATTCTTCTCATCACCTGCAATTAGCTAGTATATCGGTCAGTAGCGCATCTAAAGAGGTCATTGCGGCAATGTTTCTCCTGTGTGGACACAGTAGTTTGTCTTAGTAAACAAAGAGTGGTTGTGATCAAAAAATATCTAGGGAAACGGCTTATGACGCTTTCAGGTGAAGATTGAAACTTAAAAAGTGCTTTAATGACTATTCATTTTCTTAATGTTATTTTGCATAGCAAATATAAATTAATAAATTGTGTGTAACATGTGGTAAATATTAATTATAATTATATGTAACGGCGGTAATCCTGAAACTGATTTTAGTCATTGAACAATATTCCACCGTATTCCTAATCCATGAAAGCAGTCGCTCACACCTTTGAATTCATGTAATGATGCATTGTATCCTATGTAGATTTATTTAAAGTGAATGGTTATCAATGTACTATATGCTGCAAACGAACAAACTTGTTGCATTGCATATGAGAGTAAATCTCTATCCTACATATTACAAAGCAATAGTACTGTGAGACTAGAGAATATTCCACTATAAAAGAGTGGATATGCAGAACGATTGGGTAATTTTCATATTCTGCCAAATTGAAATGGACGGTTGTGCATTTATTTCGCTTGGGAGTGACAAGTTCATACACTACGAAAGCTTGCGACACACGTGCATTGGCCGAATTTCTGTTGGTGGGAAATATTCCACTTTTTAAACGGGTTTGAGTCGTTATAACATGGCACTCCCTTGTTCGACCCTCACTTCCAAAAGCACTTTCCTTGCTGTCACGCCCATCGGAGTAACGTAACCTTTACAGATCTCGTACAATTTAACGTCGATGTCACACGACTATGATATTTCACTCGCAATATCCACACTTCCATACATTATCTTTCAAACATTCATTAAGCAGAAAACGGCTTAAGGAGCACCCAACTCGAGAGCAAGTGTTGTGAATGTGATAAAGAAGTCCAAAGAAGAGAGTAATGAAAATTAAAACATATTAAATGGATGCGAGAGAAAGTGGCGCAGAGGGGCGAGGGGGTGGAGAGTGGGGGTCTTCTGATAAAAGGGAAAATAAAAAGAGGCGGAAGAAAGGGTTTTCTCATCGTATGAAACCGAAATGGGTTCGCAATAGGGAGGAGAGAGGCGGGAGAAAGAAGGAATTGTGTTTTAAAGGGACTCCGGTTGGTGAGAGAGCAAGGAGAAAAGGTGAGCCTGAGAGCGTTTAATGGAAAAAGGATGTAAATGATTCGAGCAGGAAGGGGTAAGTAGATGAGGAAGAGATAAAATTAGAAAGTAAAACGTAAAAAAGCGAAACACTGAAAAATTTAGAACGCTAGAAGGAAAGTAAAAGATGCGTAAAAACGTCAATAAGAGCTCGAAATGTTCAAAGCGTATGAACGAGTAGGTAAACGGATTTGAGGATGCGGAACAATTAATGTAGCCTATGTCTATGTCAGTACCTTGCAAGTCTCCTTTCGGCGTGTGGCAGGGGGTGCATGAGTCTACTTCCCTAATCGATTACTTTCTCGTATCGTTCGCGGAAAAAAATATAATTCTTGAATCGATTCGTCCTAGCATCTATTTCACTTATCTTCCTTGCAGTAAGAGAACGGCCCATGTAACATGAAGGACGAATTATTTCGGCTATATAATCTCTGAATTTATCCAGTAAATTAATTCTTTTTTTAATCTTCTAACTTCTAAGGATTCCCATCTTGCGTCCTGAAGCATCTGAGTGACGCTCACTGATTTATCGTAGCAATTCTTCACAATCGCCTTTCGCTGCACCATTTCTAATTCCCGAATACAACACTTATCGGCCGGACCCCATACACTACTCAAGATGAGGCCTAGCTATCGCGAAGTAACATCGCTCGCGCACATCAACACTTTCGAATTAGTTACAATACTTGGCCTTTGAAAGGAAAATATGCATTTCGAACGGAATTAAACGGCGATTAAAAAGTGCGCATTTTTTAAAAAATTTTCTATACGAATTTCGGATCATTTTGGGCTGAGTCCGCACTAAAAAGCGCACACGAGCGATTGAATTTATGAGATGGGATTCTTTCGATCGCAGCGAGAATAAAAGTAAGTCGCGTCCCTTTTATTTGTTTATCCGGAACTTCCCATGAATAGAAGAGTGTTTGCGCACATTTGGAGAGATTGAAAGATTTAATATGGATCGAATATGGTCTCTCGACCCGTTCAGAAAAATGAGGCCATCCTCTTCCGAAGCGACAGAATGGCGCAATCCCTTTAACTTAATAAGGTTCTCGGATTTTTTCCGCGAGACAAATTTTAGAGTCAGTACATCGCACAGGACGAGGAAATAAAGGTCGGGCGTTATGCGAAAAAATCGTAGACGCTTTTATTTCCTTGTTCCTTTGATCCCGAGAGATAAATCAACTGTCCTGTTTACTTCAACGTTAACGTAACGTGCCGTTTTTAGCCAGCGTAAGAATTCGCTTCCATTTCCCACGATGAGCACAATAAAATTGTTTTCCTTCCAGTTTGTCAACGCGGTAGAATGTTGATTTGTGCCATGATATTTGATAAAAATTTGCTATTAGTAAAATAATTTGAAAGTACGAGAGAAAAATGTATTTAAGTTTTGACCTCATCTATATTAGTCTTTCTCGATTATTACCATCTATAAGGAAAAGGAACACGGCGGTAGTAAGACATTAAACTCCAAGCAAAGCTCCTAATAACCGTTGTTTGCAAGCAAACTAACCGTGGAAGAATCACACCAGCCAACCCAGGGGTTAGGGTTGTCAGTGGTCGCGCTTTGCAAGTATTGTTCTCGATACGTATTTCGGCAGCTATGTTGCCATATTCGGGAAAGGAGAATAACTAAGTGTGGAGGGGGTGGGGGAGGGGTATTTATGTATTTTGTGGTACGATGTCAATGAAGGTTTGACCTCATCTAAATTAGTCTTTCTCAGTTATTAACAGCATCCTCATAGCAAGTAAATAATAAAAGTTAATAAATAAAACTGATTCTCTCATAAAACAAAGCATTGCCAGGGCGCTACAAACTATTTTGAAAATTACATTTATTGTAACTATTAATTTCAATCTTCCCTGTATGAGAATACAGCAGATAATGGGGCATGTTTTCAGCTTGATTGAAGCTCTAACTAGGTGTTCTAATCCAAATTTGTCAATGAACTCAAAAAAATATTTCTTCATCAGACCCCTCAATACATCATTCATAACATCTTTTCACTGAATTCCATAGACGATACTCAAGATCTGCACGATTCCGAAAAAAGAAAACACCCACTTGTTTAGGAGGCAAAGATACGAAAGCATTCTGAGACTCGACTAAATAGCGTCCAAATTCTCAGATATTGAATCGCTAAACGATCGAAACATTTTTCCCAATACCAATAACAGAAGTCTTATTGACTCTTTAACGAGTACAACCGACGAATTTGCAGATTGAAAACAGCTATGAGAGCCTGTCAACATCGGAACTTTCATTATTCATCCATTTCACGAGGATCGATTGAGCAAAGGTTCGCCCACGTTCATATTAAGAGATTACACGCAACGGACGCGAGTGAATGAATCTAGAAGGGGATTGATAGCTGAGATCTTAAGGGTTTGAGCTAGCTAAATTGTAAACATGTTAGAAAATAGGAAATAATATATAACATACGGTAGGATAGCACCAGTTCAGTGATGTCTTGTGTTAAAAGGTCCTTACCTGTAAGTAAAGAAAATTATATTAATTTTCGATTATTTGTACACACTGGAAATTTTTATACAATATAAATTTTTCGTAAACAAACAGCACTCCACATCTTTTAATAACTCTTATTCAATTCTTTGAATTTAGAAAATATTATAATTTTTCTATGTGGATATATTCAGACTAAATAATATTATCATTATTTCCTTNAGGGAACAAGGCACACGGTGGCGACATCCCCTCACGCCCCCTCCTCACCCCGTCCCCACTCATTCCTCACACCCCATTCGAGCCCTTTCACTAAGCGCCACGCTCCCTCATTACTATTGGCAGCTGCTGTGACGACACAAGGGATGCGATCACAACGCCACGGGCGGTGGAAAAAAACGGGGTCGGATGTCTCCTGGTGTCATGAGGAGAGAAAAAAGGGTAAAAGGCACGCATTGGACACGTTTTCCTATTAGAAAAATTACAATTTTTTGCAATTTCCTTTTCAATGCTTAATATTTATTATAGTTCTTGATCATGTTGGGGCTCCGATACATAGCATCAACCGTACCCCAAAGATGGCCTGCCCTGTCTGTAGTTTGTCTCAGTCCGTATCGTTGACTTCAGAAATGTATTTCCCTGTTGTACAGTAAACAGCGCTGAAGGGTTGAATGGATTAGCAAGGTAAAGAGTCAAAGGAGATTCTCATCTTCGGGAGGTTTCTATTTGGTGCCATCTTCGTATATGATCCTGCAAGCTTCATTTCTCCATTCCCAACTTCCTGATTGCATAGATTTCTCTCTTTCTTCATTGAAATACACAGATGGGAACAGATTTCGGTAGCACTAGCTTTGCTCGAAAATTAGCGATTAGTTAAATAAAATAAGGTCAGATGTTAATTTTGAGATTAAGATCATCTTGTGACTATTCAAATTATTTTCAAAAGTTATGGAAAAATATTATGGATGCGAAACATACCTATAAAAATCACGTTTTTAATATCTTCATTGGGTTCTCGGATAGTCGATTTCGATTCAGTGAAAGCGGTCCCGGGTTCGATTCCCGGTGAGGGCCTTCGTGCAAAATGTACCCAGCTGTTGAAGCACTTTTAACAATAATACTACGATATCTTCATTGAAGATTTGCCTCACACATACTAATAACTACTAAGACAGGAACTAATTTAAAAAAATCGCGCAAATGTTGCGCGAGTTTTTTTAATTAGTTCCTGTCTTAGTAGTTATTTTGAAGTCCGTCGACACCCAAGGTTACTTCGCACGTTAGCCTCCACCGGGAATTGAGCCCGGAACCTTTTCCACCAAATTCGAACGCGTTACCCACACAAGCAGTAACTTGGGCTATCCAGGAGCCCAAGTTACTGCCTCCATAGAGATTTACTTTCGTTGGGCCATTTGAACAATGAGAACAATGAATGATGATACCCAAGAACTCCGAATTGTAATAAATCACAGCAGTAAAATATTAGGCGATGACATATATTTATAGATAACACCACTATATTATTAAAATTATTAACCAAGTAAATTGCTAAATAATATTGTTTGAATATTTTCTGATAAACGGCTTTTTGATTTACCTCAATTTATTACTACCTCCGATGTCAGTGCCTGGAGGAAGTGATTCACATATGATCCATTCTATTTCCATCACAGAACTTTCACACTGCATTTCACAACATCACAAAGAGCACAGAAAAATTCCAATGAAAAACAGTGGTTAAATATTTCACCGATAATCCAGCACGCAAACATCACTCAACCCCTGTTTAACGGAGCAAAAGGAACGATTGACTTCCACACTGGTCGCCCTCAAATCGGCAAGTGACAACCTGTAAACAAAACCTTCAGCCGAAGTCGCCACGCGCCCTCCTGAGCTGCACCCTCCGTAGCTCGTATTACTGCAAAAACTAATGGGCCAATCAGGGCGCTCCGTTTTGTTGTGGTCTATGCGAGGCAAGGCTCTCGACCCCGGATTTGACCTTCGGTCGGACTCGAAGTTGTGCTGTGTATGAAAATAACAGCCCGAAGGAATGAACCAAGGAGTAAAGATTATTAAAATGGATGCAATGGGAGGATTCTGTCTCCGTTTAAGAAATATTAATAATAATACTCGAAAATAAATCGCTGCTCACCCAGTGCCACTGCTAAATAAAAATGATTTTTATTCAATTTAACAGATAAAGTTGCAGCTTTTCTATTAAAAACCATGTGCCGGGTGGAAATTTCTGAAGGGTCGCATTATGAAGACAGAGACCATTAACAACGACTTCCCCCTTCATTCAAGAAAAGAAATAATGATTCCGGAGAGGTGCATCCCATATGGATCTCTCAACCCTCGTTATTTTCGCTTCCTATGGATGATGAATAGTGCGTCCCCACCAATGGGAGCCTCTGCGTGAGATCGCGGGTTTTAAAAATTCCGCCGATTTTTCGACTTCTCCGCCATCGTCTCGAAAGCAGTCTCAGGTGTAAGGCACGAGAGGGCAACACTTACTGTGCGATCCGTCGCATTAATCAACGTAGGCGAAGATTTATAAACCATGTGGACACGAAAGGACGCCGGAGCGCGACCACTCATTTTCCCTTTGCAATATTGCAGACACTTTTCTCCTCCGCAATTGAAACTGTTGATGCTGTCGCCACAGACGATATCTAGACGACAGGGAGAAGCCACATCCAAGATTTAATTTCATTTCTAATTTAGATTTCTCATTGCGATCGTGACTCATAGAAGCAGCCAATGACAGGATTATTTTCGCTCCGCATGTGAAAGGTAAGAGGTGATGGTAGACTAAGTTAAGCATAATAAAGCGACAAAACCATATTTATAATAACAATACGAGCGAAAACTCCAAATCCATCAAAGGAAACTTCTCTTTGGTGGTTTTTGAGGTTTTGCTTGTTGTTGAGTTGAGCACGTCGACTTCATCAATCACTTACCAAATGCAAATACTATTTCGCCCTTCTCCTCCGTTACAATGCGATAGCTTTCTCTACCTCTTCATTAAGCATTACTGACTGAATGTCCCGCATATTTAATCATTAATTAATTTTCTGGTGCCTTCACATACAACCATATATCGGACAGTTACACGAGAGGCGTGATCTGTAACAATAGACGAACACACTCCCTAATCAGGAAAATCCGATTATCCGGGACTCGAACCCGAGACATCAGGGTTCGAGCGTTAACATGCTGTCACCGCCATCGTGGCAGGTATATCGCATGTTTTACGGTTTTTGAAAATACACTATTTTTCCTAACTCTACCCCCGAAATAGAAATACACACCGAAAGCACACAGATTCAATGGTTTAATCCACGCTTGCAGATTGTGGTTAACGGAAGGAGGGACACTAAAATTTGATGCGAAAGGATTCCGGGCATTAAAGATTCGAAGTGCAGCCAAAATGAGGAGAGGACAAACAAAGAGGTGAACAACTCTTCTGTAGCTTTCATCGCACCTAGAACATACACACCAACGAGGACCGTTCCAGGTCAACTGTTTCAGAGGGTTTGATCAGCGAATAAGCATTTTCGCTATCGTTGTAGATGCGAGAGTCCCCTTTAAAATAGAAAGACTCCCTTAGTTATCTAACATAATTTCGAAAATGTTTTTATTTTTCATGCCCTACTAATCCGCGTCAAGCATTTGGCAAGTGCTGCTAATCGTGTGGGTGAGTCATGCGCCGTGACCTAGGGAACAAGGCACACGGTGGCGACATCCCCTCACGCCCCCTCCTCACCCCGTCCCCACTCATTCCTCACACCCCATTCGAGCCCTTTCACTAAGCGCCACGCTCCCTCATTACTATTGGCAGCTGCTGTGACGACACAAGGGATGCGATCACAACGCCACGGGCGGTGGAAAAAAACGGGGTCGGATGTCTCCTGGTGTCATGAGGAGAGAAAAAAGGGTAAAAGGCACGCATTGGACACGTTTTCCGCCTAAGCGAAAAAATTGAAGGGTTGAGGGGACACAGGGGAGGGTTACAATAACATAGGGACAAACGCGTGAAAGAGCGCCACCTGACTTCTCGTCCTTTGGCATCGGAGGGAGGGAATGTTTCGCCGAAGGATGATTTATGTACGGCGGAAGAGAATTTCTTAAGCGGTGCGTTGACCTGTTCTCTTCTTTCCAACCCACGCGTCTCCCTCGTCGGACGTTTTTCTAGGAATAAAAACCTCCGTGGAGCTATATTTCCACCAGTTTGATATCCGGTGTCTGTCTGCATGGGCCATCGTCCCAGCCGTTTTGATGCAAATCGAAGGAAATTGTTTGGTTATTCATAGTTCTGACCTACTTTTAAAATATAAATTGAATGCGTAGCATTTTTATAACACCCTCCGAATTCTTTTATATTAATTTTTCGCAATTTATCCCATTTTAATGTTATCGTGCATACGGTATTATGTTATAGCAATATATCAAAAGCCATTACAATGATAGACACAATACATACGATGGTTTTGTTACCATCTTTTTTTTCCTCCATGGATTCCACATTCAGGAATGAAATATCTAAGACGATGCAAAGGAGCCTCTACTATGTAATTTCATTTATGAGATTATGCAGTAAACCTTAAAATAGAGGCTTAAATATGGCTGGTAATGTATGTGTAAATCGATCAATCCCATTTCAGTTTGAATCGTAACACAATCAGTTTTTGAACTTATGGTTTCCAGATTTCGTTTACAACCGAGTAATAGCGAAATAGAGTATATTCAGAGCAATAGCGGATATAGGGCAATGAAAATTAATGGGGTAATATTTTACAGCATAGGTTTTTAATACGCTATCCAATACAAATCAGATTAGCAAAGTTACGGCTTCTGGTATTGATGAAACTGAACCCCAATAAAAGTAGTTCTGAGCGGAATAGATATTTCTCGTACAAATTTTGTGTACCATATACTTGAAAACTAATCATGCCCGAGAATAATCTTTACCCCGCCATATGAAATTGATTGAACACGTTCATAAAACTTTCACAACACTTACCCCTCCTAACAAACTCTGTCACAGCGTATAAATATGCTTACTGCCCAGCTGTATTTCACCTGATGACCACCATATTCTGGACGAACCCGATCGTCTAGTAAAAACTTGGTGAAAGTTACCAAGAACTGCGTGGTTTAATTTAACGTTCGTTCTCACTGAGAATTTTGCAGTAATTTTGTCAAAGTGATAACTCCAAGGGTGACATATGGCATTAAAATGAATTATTACATGAAATTTAATTTTCAGTCAAACTAATCTCAACGCATAACATAAAATTTGACATTTTTATAGGAGAGGAAAATACGTTATTCGGTCGAGTTTTTCAGTCGCACAACGAAGCGCATATTTGCGAGTACCGTTCATCATCCAAGTTAAGAATGATTATTTACCTCCTGCCAAACAACATGTGAATCTTTGTAGTTATTTTCACAACAGTCTATCTTTTAGGTGCTTCTGCATTCCAAAACTTCACAGAACAATACTAATCCCAAAGCAAAAACAAGTAAATATGGGACGCGCTGTTCGTTGTTGCTTTGGGGACGCCTCGTTTTGTTTTTTCAATTTTCTTTCGCGCCCGATTTGCACTTGGGCTCTCTCGAATAAACATTTCTACTTTCACGTACTTTGATGAAACTCTTTTGGTAGCGATGACACGAAAGCCTCCGCTATTTGGCCCGAGGGAGCGGATTCTCTGCGGAGGGCGTATGTAAGCGTCACGCGAAATGAAAAGGATTTCGTAATCATTCACCAGGTTTATCTCTGAAATAAGCATCTCAAGGATACCTTATATAATTATCAGAAGATATATTCCGTTCCATTACAACAATAATCATCTTCGCCTTTTGATTTGACTCTCATTCCACAGCAGTTGCGTGATATGTAGTATAAGTATGGACGTAACGGTTTCAACATTATCTTTGCCTTTATATTTTAAACATTATTATCAAAAACAGCGGTTGACACATTTTACAGTTGGCGTGCGTGCGTTCATGCGCCAGGCAAATTTGGGATTTCTATCTTAAAATATGTCGTACAGATCTTTCATATGATCTGTCAAATTCTAATTATCTTGCTAATGACATGTTTCATAAAACATACAAAAATGTATATTCAAAGCGTAACATGAGAATCATAAACTAGACACTCTCAGTTGAAGTGTAAGAGACGTTTGATGATAGGTGTGTAACCTACCATCACCTAAATCAACTTATAGCGGATTCTGAGCTATGGAGCAAACGCGCAGTTGTCTACATTCCTGGGGCAGACAAACGTCTGCCCAAAATGTAACTAAGATGGAATCAAATTTATATTTACATAGATTCCCTGCGAGTTGCCAGTAGCATGTGTATCTGTAAATATTTAAACTATTACAGTTTACCTTCCATAACCTCGAATTCTTTGTTCATTTGGGATCTGGGAAGCTTCAACAAACAACCCCCCCTCCCCCCCCGGCTATGACAATGGAGTGTAGAACAAACTTTTGAGGGAAAGCAATCATCTATGTAGTAATAACTGAAAATAATACACCCGTTGAAATTTTGTAACCATTGCTTCTGCGGAACAACACCCATTTCCGATCGATACTCGATTCCCATGAAGATTGGTTATTTAAACAAATAATCAATTTACGAAGATGCATAGAGAAGATAAATGCTTACTAAGCCACGAGCGAAGGGATTTACATATTAAGTCTTTATTCTCTATTCTTTGTGGAAATGTTCTTTCAGTGCTACATTTTTTCCAAATGATTATATAAGTTTCTTTTTACCCCAGAAATAGTAGACTACGCTGACAAAATGAATTGAAATTATAAGTTCCCTCTCCATTTTTCAAATTTTCCACAGACTTCTCCCTCCATCGTAAGATGTGCTAATTATTTACAGTGAGAAATAATAT
The DNA here is from genome assembly GCA_000376725.2 of Ladona fulva. Taxonomy (NCBI): domain Eukaryota; kingdom Metazoa; phylum Arthropoda; class Insecta; order Odonata; family Libellulidae; genus Ladona; species Ladona fulva. Next base: position 3,187,784 of record KZ308992.1, read on the forward strand.
ACAGTCAAAGATACGGTGGACTATGTCAGCAGGTTTGTAGATATATGAAAATAATAATGGAAATCCACAAAGAATAAAGTTCGAAGATTAGTAGATAAATAGCTCATCGATAGTAATAATTTAATATTCCTTTTTGATAAATTAATTAGCAGTTATTGGTTATGCCATTACGATAAATTGACTAAATACCCGTGCTGAAGTTTTCCGCCACCCGAGTTTCCATAAAAAATACAAGATTAAGTACCTTGTTACTTATTATACATAAATGTGATATACTCAAGCTCGACTGTGGAGCAGCTATACTTAGAAAGAAAATAATTAAGTAATTTCCAAAGAATTTATTTATCGTGTAAAGGAGATTGCGACTACTTTCTTCTTACATTAAGACATTTTCTGGCTAAAATGTCTTAATGCTGCATTTTCCATAACATAAGAAGTTGTTCTGTGGAAATTTCAAAGTTTTTTTTCTTTCTAAGTAAGCACAAGTATACATTCAAACCTATTCAGATACTGTTAATTCACAAATACATCAATCGGAAGGCTTTTTCAATAAAAATCATACTCTGACGTAAACCCAATAAATCCGTGGCTTCTTAATACCCAACGATTGTGAAGAATAGACTGGAGAATATGAAAAGTAGAGTGAACGGTGAATGACCCATTACCCAGCACCTTTGTCCCATTAACCTCGCTCTATAGGCCATATTCGAGAAACCCGTGTTTGCACCATCTTTCTCATAAGTATGCCAAGCAGAGTCTTCTAGTGAGCTAAAGTACGCCTTCGAAAGGGAATAACAAAAATGGAAAGAAGGATCTGACTCGCCTTTGCTAGACGCTCCTCCTCTTTATCGCAGAAGCGATCTCGGCTAAAGTTTTCGTCGAGGCCGAAGAAGGGTTATTACTCGATTCTGCAGCGCTCATTCGCGTCACCAGCCTTATAATCCCTCCAAAGAAACCTTCAAATCCCGGCCCACTGGTCGTGCGATAAGGCGGTCTTAAATCTTCGCGGATAGACTGCGTACGGAGGCGATAAAAGAAAATTAAGTAGCATTTATAACGGTCTTAAAGTGCCGGAAATAGACTAAGCACCAGCACTTCCTCACCAATCTCTCTGACCGATATTTTCTGAAGTAAAAACAACGAAGATAGCGATTCCCAAACATGTTGAAAGGGTTTTGTGATTCTGGAAGATAAAACTATGAGAAAATTTTGTTAAATACTAAATAAACGCATTAACATACATTCATAGGTACTCATATTAATACTCACTCATACTCATCAATATTAGATAAATACATACTTATACTTATTTGAGTATATCAAAACCACGATCTTAAATTGTATACTTTACAAATGGTATGGAAAAATCCCAAGGAAAAGCGGACATGAAAAAAGTCAGACAGGACCAGAACTCGAACCTGGAGTCTTCCGCTTTCCGGGCGGATGCTTTAACCAAAAAGGTTATAGAGCCAGAACGCTCTCATACCGTTTAGGGAGACTGTACGTAAGGCCAATGTGGACCGTTGTCCGTTTTTACTTGGGATGCATAGGCGCAAAGTTTTTCACGTGCAAATTTTCCGGTATAAGGCGTCACTTGGTGGAAAGACATTATTAAAAAGAAATACTTAGTACTTTTCCACAGAAAATTTTTATTTTACGACCGGTTTCACAAGCAAACTTGCATCTTCAGGTACAATGTACGTGAAGTTCGCTTGTGAAACCGGTCGTAAAATAAAAATTTTGTGGAAAAGTACTAAGTATTTCGTTTTAAAATTTTACTTTACCAATTTTCCAAACGCTATGGAAACAAATTGTTGAGATTGCGAAAAAAAAGCGCTGAAAAAAACATATCAAGGATCTTTTCCTTCCCAATTGTGCTGTTTTCAGTGAAATACACGAGGCTGGTCTTGAAGCCTCTACTATCACGATAAACTAGTGATTTTCCTTTTATATCTTTTTCTTCTTATCATAGCAAAAGCAAGCCCATGCCGTAGAGTATTCGTAATTTTTCCTCCTGAAAGTAATCATTAGAGTTCATAAAATCTGCTTCTACAAGAAACAACAAGGGATTGACTAACAAAAGTGCATTTTAATTGCAGAGAATTAACATTTTTGACCATCGCACGAGCATAATTAAAGCTACTTAATTACTCTATAATGAGAATTATCAAAGTGAGCAAGAATGGAGCCTAAATTTAGATTCATTAGCAAGTTAATAACTTCTCCGTTAGATGAATGATCGGGTTTGGACGAGTTTTCTCAGAATTTATTCTCCTCTGATGATTCCGGAACAGCAAAAACTAAAGTTAAAAAGGAGAGAGATTATTAACACGTAATATTACTTATGTCTAGCAATTTCTCAAATGAAATAAAAATTCTGTTTATGATAAGACAAGATAAGTATAGTAAGAATAGTATAGATAAGTATTGCAACGCGCTGCCTCTCAGACGAAAGGGGCTCGAAATAAATTCAAATAATCAGATAATTAAGGATAAAAACTAGTTGTTTTTCAATCAACCGATATTGAACTTTTTGAAGGTATTTAATTTTCCATCGCGAAACGAATTAGGAAAGGTCCCCAATTATAGACTGAAAAGCACACCGTGACAAATTACACCGACTAATTATCCTCATAATTATTCGCCGTCGTATTCGTTCGCTAGAATATTGGAAAAATAAACTACGATCCCTAGGAGTCGATATATCTATAATTCCATTTAATTCCATGGGTGTGGAGGAAATACGACCAAATTTCTCCGCCATTTCGAAGCATTTTTTTATCCGCCCGACCCCAAATTCGAATGGAAGGCTGTCTATAAAACGAAGGATTGGGATGCAAATTCGTACCATCGTCGCTTAATGGAAGCAGAAATTAGCGAAGGAAGCTTTAGGACTCATCTCGGGGTTGAATGTTGACCTTTTCGAGGTCATTCCCCTCGTTTGACTCGGAGCATCCTTCTTCGGTCCCGTTAACGGCCCTTGCAGCCTCTGCTCAAACCCAGTTCACTGACCAAACCTCTCCGCTCATTACTATCCCCTTAACGAAGGTCTTCATACTCCCTCTACCCCTGAAATCCTTACTCTCTCTTCGTTTCAAATGTCCTCGCGACAGATACGCAGCGCTTCCTTTGTTTGCGAATTGCGGTTTGGTTCGTAAGAAATCCTCCGCTTCGCGTTGATTACTTCGCCGTCGGACAACCGAAATATTTCGCGGTTAATTTCGGGATGATTTGGCGCACTTGTCTTGGGACGAAGTTAGTTCGGACGGGCATTCATTATTCAGGATTTCAAAAGTCGGTCGACGGGAATGTCAAATCGGCCGCAATGACGTCAACTGAAGTTAAATTCGCGACTTACTGCCTTCCATTGTCCGATAACTTTGTTAACGTGTTTTCCGGATCCATTAATGCAATTATCCATGTTTTCCTCGTCGAGCATGAAATCAATATGCAATTACCACCATTAATTCCCGTTGATGGCATTACTAACGCAGAGCGAATGATTATTTTGGCTTTGATCCTAATGAAAATTCGTTCTCCTCTGGCCTAGAATGAGCCTTTAAGGCAAACACGTGTTTAAACTTTTTCCCCAATGATTTTTCTATAACTAAAATTATAAAAAGTTTAGCAAGGGGTCGTACTGAAATTAAATTGATTGAACGAGTTATACACCATCTCATCAGTCCGTGAAAATCGAATGAGCTGAACGTAAGCAGTGGCAAGGGGAGGATTTTGGCGTTAAACCTCCCTGAGCCAAATGAGTTATAAGAATTCGAGGTAATGGGAGGTGAATTGTAATTATTGGCGACTCACAGAGAATGTATGTCAATATAAATCTGATTCCATCTTTGTTACCTTTAGGGTAGACTTAAACAGGCATATATGGTGCGCAAAAGAAAATTAGGAGGATTTATTGTATACGACAAAGCAGATTATTATTGGAACTTAAGGGTGGTTTTCTTGAATAGCAGAAAACCTCGCATAGTGAGAAGGTTTTAACGAAAATGAGAGAATTTGCTAAAATTCACTGAAATAATGACCAGCACCCTTATAACTCGTGGGAGGTAGAAGCAAAACTCGACGAAAGGGTCGAATTAAGAGGAAAAAAAGTCATATAATCGAAAAGTAAAACGTTTATAGACGGGTATATTTAAAACTTTTATTGCTACTAAATTCCTAACTTCATCTTTGAAGTGTGTTTAAAAATGATTAATTGAAATTGATTCAATTTAGATAAAAAATATAACAAATTTTAAAAACAATTAACAGTTATCAAATAAAATTTACCCCAGAGAACAAGCACCTCGAGTAAAAGCTTAATATGGCTGGTAAATGTTTATTACTTTCACTATTGACTTCATCTGTGATTTGTATATCTGTTCTGACGCAAGAATCGCTTTTTATGTATAGAATGAAAAATTCGAATATATTCAGGATTCTAAAACAACAATTATTAACCCAAAGATAAGATGTTTAAAATAGCGACATGACTGGGACCCGAACTATCTATTTCCGGGTGCCGCGCACGTCTATGAGCAAACTTAAGCACATTTTTCTCTCCCTTAACGATTACTAATGCTGTTCTTGCAGCCCCTTATCCATTAGTAGTTGTTATTAGTGTTTTCTAACAAGAGTTTTTAACTTTATCTGAAGAGTAGACTTAGATTTTTTAATACACATAATATTTCCTTCTTTTTATAGCTCTTTCTCTTATTTTACTCCCAAAAGCTCTTTCTTTAAACCTTTGATGACTTAAGGTTATACGCAACAAAAAACTTATACGTAACAACAAACTAATTAGTCCCAATCTCGCACTGAAATCAATTCGCGTTGTTCTAATTATTAAAATAACGCAGAGTAAATAACATCAGCGATGCTTTCCTTCTTCATTTTGATTTTTCGGAAAGGTATGTGTCGTACCTTTGTAGAATTCTGCAGAAAATTTTTACTTCGAAAAAGTATTACCTCCGTGGTCCAGCATCAAGCGCTTAAGAGGTATGAAAAGGTATGCAGTACATCTCTCTGATGTACTGCATACCTTTTCATTTGTAGGAAAATGAAAAGACGCCATAACTTTTAATGATGCCCCGTTATATATTCGGCATTCCGTTCCCAATAATATCGGAAACGATGACAGATAGCGTGTGGTTTGTTTTATCGTCTGTAAAAAGGAATGTGGTCATCGTACCATGAAAAAGGAGCTAAATTTAAGATAAATCTCAGGAGCAGTTATTTTAGATCCTCTGAAAGCGTTCCAACCGCTGCGTAAAAGAAGCTTAAGCATTTCGAATGTTTAATTATGCCATTAAATCGAGATTTACATGGTGGTCTTCGTTATTCAATAACACGCAGAAAGGAAATCCTCATAAACCTTTTCTTTAGATCTATTGAGGATTTTAATCGTTGGAGCGTTTTATCCTTTACAATATAGCAGGATTAGGCAGGCGCTCAAAAGATTTTCGGCTTAAAACAAAGCCGTTCTACGCAAGAGTCAAAACTGATTCCAGTGTAAAGATAAAGCGATTTTTGAAATTAAAGTATAAAGACTCCATGAAAATGTGCTTTATATAAAATGCGTCGTTAAATTTTGACAGATTCATTAAAATTCTGCCACGCCCATTATTAATATTCAGGTCTCGGATTATTCCATTAAAGCAGCTATTCTGGCGCGTATCTCCCGCGTTGTAAATCGAAAATATATTCAGAATCTTTACTCATAACGAAGTTGTAAGAAACATTAATGATCTATTTCACCTTCAAAAGCACATGTATAGATATATACGTGAGAACAAATGCGTACATACAGTCTAGCGTTAGTGCTTAGATACATGATAAAATTTTTGAGCAATTCTAAGGGAAAATCTTATACACTGTATACTCCTGCAGCAACCACTGAACCTAGATTAGCATAAGATGTAACACAATAGCAACGTTCAGACATAAAGCTCTGCTTCCAGGTCCTCTAATAGTACTCCACACGTATTCGTGGTTGAAGAGCATGTTACAGTGATGAGAGTTGAGGTGATGCCATATTATTTCTTCCTATTCTAAAAGGATTTAGTGACAGCTTCTAAGAATATGCCCTAATGTAGCCTAAATCAACGTACTCGTATATTTAGATTAACGTAGATTCATCATTTTATTGTAAAAGAAATATAAAATTTCGAGAATCAAACTTTTTAATAGTACTAGACTGGACTTTCTTTCTCCGTATAATTAATAATACATAATATGCATAAAACTAGCTTGTAATTTTAATTTTAGCCATAATGTTACATAAACTTAGGCAATTTATATTAATGCAGTTTTATACTTTTAATTTATTGTCTGTGAAAACATTTTTTTATTTAAATCCCTTAAAAGTCGATATCATAATTTAATTTTAGAAAAATACGTGATATAAAATGTTTATGAATGTATGTGTACTTTTAAAAAACAATTTAATCGATATATCTATTTTAGTAATGTCGAATATAAAAAACATACGATTTATTATGTATGTACATACTATTTTAGTAACTCCTAAAATATCCTAGCAAAAATTGGAAAAATGTGTTGCGCGGGTTGCATATGTACGTGTTATTACCTGTGGAGGATGACTTCTTAAGAAGTCAAGAAAAATATATTTTCAGATTAAAGTGAAAATTACATAACAGAGGTAGGGTTATTAAATTATGAATTGAATAGTTTTCAAAGCAAAGCCAAAGAAAATAAAATCTCCGACAGGGGAAAAATTATTAACGCAGGGAATGGGAAAATAATGTATGCCAAGATAATATTGCGTCAAAACTGACAATGAAGTAAAAACACTCTTTATTAAGTAAATGTATCGAAACAAATAATAAGAACAGCCTGAAAATGAGTAATACTACCAATGAAGAAATGTCAAGCCTTTGGCATTTACTCAGTCATTAACCATTTCGCATTTACCGCAATTTGCAAGTATCGTAAAAATACTCAACTCTGTTTTAGAAAATTTGATTTCATCCAGGTATATTATGCACGAAAAGATACTTATACCACTGGAGACTAATGCATAGGTTTTCAGGTGAAACTAAAACCATTTCTGATTGAAAGAGACAATATTTCAATCAGATTTAATTGGACCCTTTCTTTTTCTCCTTACGTTTGTCGAAAGAAATAATAATAAATATCGAGCCAGAAAATACGCTCCATTACCTGCGTTAAGTTTCACGTCGTAAATAAATAATGCACGAACCTCTTAATCATCGGAATTTCTGCATGAATACGACATGCGACAGCATATTTATGTCTCCACCGTTCGATTTAATTGCAAAAAAGCTTTTGACTAACTCCAGTTACCGTTTCCTTATCTCGTTTTTACAGCATTCTGTTTATTTTACGGCGAGACTAAATTCCCGCGTCATTTCCACCACTTTGTATGCAAAATGAAGCTTTGAAACATCGCCTCTTCACAAAATGAACCTTTTTATCTAAGTATTTATATCCCTCGTCAAGTAAGCCACGCTCTCCATCACACAGGTTAATATTTATAAAAACAAGTATTTCGGTAACAGGGCGCGCCGAATTACTAATCATTCCTCGCGGAACGTTATTTTCAGCGCGCTTATCAAAAGGTGGCACGTTTGTCGTCTTCTTGTGACGAAAATCGAGCGCGCGCATTTTCCTCCTCCGCTGCGGCATTTACGACTAATTAAACACGTCCGCTGATAGACGTTTACGCGCCGAAGGTTTTTATCGGACGTTTCCAGGTGCAGCGGAAAAAGAGCGGCGTCATTAGAAGCCTCTGGGTGAAAGGTGCCACGTTTATTGGACGGGTTTGCCTATAATCCAAACGACCACGTTCCAATTCTTCTTGTCTTTGGTCAAACACGAGATTGGGCTTAAAACGTGCGGTGAGAGACTCCACAACAGTCAGTTGTTACAACGCTTCCCAACGAATCCGCCTCTGTGTACATTTCCGAGCGCAGTAATCGTTATGACGAATGCCGGACCAATTTTTTCTCGCACGCGCTACGATTTAGAGGACGAAATTCAACGCCCACGAATACCGCTGCGGTTGAATTTCCGCTCAAAATCACTGACGCGGAGAATACGGCGTTGTCCAAAAGTATACGTGGATTTACGCGATAGTCAGAGATTTTCTAATTGAAATGACTTTATTTCTGAGGTTTCCAGGGTGCACAGCTGATTTGAGTGGAGTCACGGCGATCGAACCGGAGACAGCCCAAACCATTAACCAAGGCAAGGGTATTCCTACAGAAGCTCTCCTCCAACACTCAAGTTGGAAATTTCTATTGGTGATAAGATTAAGTTATATAAGGTATCAATCGGACTTCAAGAAGAGGTATCACTCTAACTGATTGCTTCAAATTAAAGGAGAAATTATTGAGAGATAAGATGGTCTTAAGAGTAAAAATGTTAAAGGTAAATCAGAGGTACATACATATTAGTTTGGTTTGGTAATTGCGCCCATTTTCAAAAGCTTTCTAATGAATAAAATTTCGAATTTAACGATGGCATTCTTCAGTGATATTTTCAATGCGTAATTTAATTTCACTACTGCCTAAATGGCTTAGAGGTGTTGTCCCCAACAACACTAAGGTCTTGAGATTGACCTCTGGTTAGGACATGATTGTTCACTCGCTGTTCAAGGATTGAGTATATAGTATAAAGGAAGGGTTGACTATATGAGTTGGGTTGGAAGAACCAATTTAGCCCAATAAATACGAAAAATAATGTTCACAAAAAGTTCTTATCAATATTTACAACAATATATCATAATAATTTCACATCTCCATTCAAGCAGTACGTAAAATCTGTCAATTTTTCTTTAAAACTCAATAAATAACCCAAAATAACCGGAAATTCTATTGCTAAACTGAATTATAAATTAACTCTAATTGGAATAATTTCTAACGTTTTCTGATGGTGTGATACCTCATATTACTGATATTAAAATTGAATTTTCCCGGAACTAGGTTGATGAACACACCAGGTTAAAATTTAATCATACTATTTCACATTCAGACTAAATTATTCAAAGCCCATGTCAAGTGTTCCATAAACAGAAACTAGGAAAGGGACGTGGAGAACTAAGGACAGTCTCGGAATGCATGGATTCCGTTCTATCATAAAAGGATTTGAAATCCATTAGGATTCTACCAAATGTGCCCGTGGAATTGAAGTGCATTCCCATTGTAGCTGTGCATAGTCAGCTATGATGTCTATAGAACTGTTTTAATTGAAATTAAATATTGTTTAGCTCAAATGAAGGAGGTGAATGCATTTGCATGAGAAGAGAAATTTCCCTGCTTGAGGAGCGTATAACTGCGTTACGAATCACTTAAGAAACCATCACGTTAATGACTGAGAACAGAATGAGGAGAGAATAAAAAACATCAAATCAGTCATTTTCTTTATAAACTACCATTTATAGACCTAATAGATAGTAACTGTCTCCTCTACATCTATATTAATTTCAAATCTTAGCACTGGTGAAAAATGTTATTAATGCACCCAGCACTACTAGGTAAGGAAGAATTTTAAAACATAATCCTGAATACATCGATCAGCAATTGATTATATCCATGTTCATTAATGGCGATAAACACGGAATAGACCTAAGCAGGAATTTGTGCTATTTAAGTGTTTAAACTTCTTAATTTTGTTACTTAAATGCAGCTAAAACCACAATTTACCCTCCCGGTTTAATCTTCATCGAAGCATCGAGCCGGAACCGAACTAATACCGAAAACAACGGTTACATTTGCCGAACAAAAAAACAAAACCGAACCAAAAACAATAGTAATTCTTGATCCAGAGCCGATACCAAAACCGTTATTTATTCCGTTTTTATAGATTTATGTACCAAACAATGCTTATTTTACTTAATTGCAATTGGAGGAAGGTTTACTAAACAAGCGTAACTACAACTTGCAACCACGTGATACCAAGTTTTATCATATATTTAGTTTAATTTTGAACAAGGAAAAGGTTTTAGGTACTTGGACATGAAAAAAAGTCTGACGGAACCGGAACTCAAACCCAGGTCTCCCAATTGCCGGTCGATTGCTCTATCCATAGAGCTATTTCACCAGAACATTTCTTCATGCCGTTTGGGATACTTCGTAATTAGTTAATTTTGTGTATAAGAAACAAGCTTGAAAAAAATAAAACAAGCTTCAGAATGATATAATAATACAATGGTTCGAGCGAAAAAGGTTATTTCGTTGAACAGGAGCGAAAACCTGAACAAAGAAAATTACGATTCGATGCCTTGCACTTTGTGGAACTTATCTGTTTTTTTTCTTTCTTTCAACGAATGCTTTTCGATTTTCCAGAATTACTTAATTACCACAAAAGTACATGAAAAGTACAAAAGTACATGACGACTATTGAGGATAGTTGAATACGATTTTAGATGAAAATGAACTATTTGAAGATGTTAGATCTCACTTTAATAGGGAAACTCTCCGAATCAGAGTTCCGCAGAGACTCTCCATTGTAAATACAGAGGAAAATATACCAAGTATATTTCTTTGGTGTATCGTACCACATGCTTCCATGATTATACTGAGCCAATATTCATAGAAAATTAAAGAAAAATAGAATCTGCGAAAGAGGACTATAGATTCCCGATCAGTTTTACATCCGACAGAACCGGAATGGTTCACTTTCTCTTCTAATTCGCTTTCTTTTTCAAAATAATGCGTTTTGTCAATTTTTCTCCGTCACAAAATCAAGATAAAACACCACCAGGTATTGCTGCATAACGTATCCAATTTTATCTAACTCAAAAAACTCCATTTTACCTAAATTTCTTCCTATTAAAAAGTAGAGTCTATAGAATTGCTTCGGCTGCAAAAAGCGGGAAAAGAATGGAGAAAAAGCCCCGTTTGCCAGGAAGAATGTTTTCTCGCGCACACCCTAATCTACCTCCTCATTTTCTTCTCCTCTAACCCTCATCCGCTCCTTTCTATATCTCCGATCTGCAGACAGCGCTTTTCCCTCGTTTAAATCTTCCCACCCATTTCTCCCTCTTAAGCAAACACTAGTCTCATCTCATCAGCCAAACTGTGCACCGTCCGTTTACACAACTGATGCGAACCTATTCTCAGCGCGTTAGGCAATGGGTATCCAAATGTGACTGATACAGGATAATTGCGATTAGGAAATGGTTTTCCCGAATTAGGGATGGCGTTTAGTGCGTTTTTTATCGAGTGGATTATCGGCGAAATTGGGCGGGATTCGTCGCCGACAGATTCGTACGGAGATTTATGAAAAAGGGATTTACTCGTCGCCCCCGAGCGACTTTGATCGAGTGCAATCCGCGAGAAGGATTTAATTAAACCCTTCAGAAATGGGCTTTTATGACGCGGTCCTGTAGGGAAGATTCAAACACTGCTCAAAAAATATCCCACGGGTCAGTCAACTAAATTCCGATGACATGGTCAGTCCTTTTTTCATCCCCAGGCTCAATTTTATCGGACTTACTTGGGAATAAAATTAGAAAAAGAAGGCGTCTAGTTCAATATTATGTCATGTGTCGATAATGGCGTGTTTATAGATCAATCAGGATTCGAGATTTTCCTCCGAGCTATTTACGTTCAAGTAAATTTTTTACATTGCTAAATGTGTCCCCGCAGTTAAAGTTTAAGTCTTTGTCCCATGGCGTTTGATTGTATTTATGTAATAAATTTTTTTGGGAGTTTATTCATTCTAGATTTTGAATAGATCACTGCTTGTAATGTTATTTATGGCATCATATTTTTTACATAAATAATAGAAAAATTTAATGGAATAAGGAAGCCCTCAAATTGTATAGTATCGGTTGTATTAGAGAGATATTTCCTAAATTTAATGTTTTCTCAATTAAAATAAAAATCCATTCGAGAACTCAGAATTCCTCGCGAAAGATAGTCTGAGTTTAAAATTAAGCCTCGGCGCCTTACTTATATAGTATAGCTCAGTATACTTATAGCTAAGTTATATACTTATAGTTAAGTATTCACAAGGATTAAGGAAAGGTGTAAATACTTTGCACGATATAGCCGTGCGGCTAAATCACAAGGAATAACTAATATGAAAAATAGCGGCATGACTGGGACTCGAACCCAGATCTCCCACTATGCGGGCAGGTATTATAACCACTGAACTATTTTTCACACCTGTTATTCCTAAGCTAAGTATTCTTTTCCGATAGAGGCATTTCTGAATGGAATAAGTTACCTGGTTAAAACCCTTGTCTGACATTGCAAAATCTTTCAAAAATAAATGTTTCGCTGCATTTGGTTAAGGCAATGTAGTCTTGTAGTAGAAGAGTACTGCAGCAATGTGCGGATTTCTGTTTTACCCCGTGACTGCTACGGTTGTCGAGAGGCCCGTCATGAACCCCGGAAAATCTAGTAAAAGCAATTTTCATTTTATACCCTGTAAGCATTACTTAGGTGTAAGGTAAACATTATTTATGAATGGAATAATATAATANAATATAACTCCCTTATACTTCTTAGGGCGAAGAGATTTCGAATATTGCTCACATAACATTTGTGCTGGTAAAGGATAATTCAAAATCACTTTAAGGAGAGAGGCCATCAGAAATGGTCGTCCAAAATGAGCCAACTCCAACCAACAAGGCTATGTAACCATCCATGATGGCAGGAAACATTCACTGCTCTTTAACTTCTCTGAAAACATAAATTGCCCTAAGGAGTGCTCCCTATGTTTCATTTTCCTCTTCACAGGGAGTCATTACACCCCCATTCCTTCTATCAAGTTATTCAGCATACTGGAAAAAAACACGCAGCCACCCACGCGTGATCTCCGCCATAGGCGGTAACTGCCCCTCTGTTTCCAAGTTGGCCCTTATTCGGGATCATATAAAATATTCTAAATGGTTCATCCAACCGTTTCGTTTAAGCATTGAAGTGTAAGACAGAATGCTAAACTAATACACCGAACCAATTCTTTCGTTTAAGCATCAAAGAGACAGACAGAATGCTAAACCAATACACCGAACCAATTACGCCTGACATCTCTAACCCATTTCGAAACCGCCGCAGCAGAATTGGTAATACGCCCATACGGAGAGACACTTTCATAAGTTGATTCAAAACGGCTGTACACGTTGTACTGAATATTGTCATTTGCCTTCGCACTCTATGAAAGGAGTCGTTCGCTTTACCATTCCCAATCCAAACATTTTGATTTAAGTGTAAACTCCGATGGAAAATGTTATTCCCTTTATGAAGAGATAATGAGTACCACTTATGGACATAAAATAAAAGTTCTTCGAAAAGTTGTCAAGAATAAGATTATTGCCGAGACATCTTTATTGTCTAAACCTTATTTTTTTAATACAAAATCGGAATTAGTGTGAGTCTGCCGTAATTGTTTTTACATCTTTGCCTACGACCTATTAACTCATACTTCAACCCATATAAATCTATCTAACATTTAAAGATGTTCTATAAATATATTCACATAGCACGATCAATATTGGACCCATTAGACCTTTTGCTATACAAAATTACTCACGATAACAGATTAAAAACGGTCCGTAAGAAAGTCTGTAAAATCAGATCAGTTCGGTGAAAGATTCACATTATTATTAAAATATATTTCTAAATTTTATATGTACGCAAGTATTAAAAAAATTAATTACATTCAGAAAATGCTACACATTCGAGGTAATGGTTAAAAACTACTCAAAATCAAACCCAAGAACCAATTACATTATAGTTTTATAGTTAATGTCGTATAATACACAGAAATATGAATATCAAGCGCTATTACAGTGGTACCTTTAGATATGAGTGCCCCAACATACGAGTTTTTTGAGATTCGAGCCGTCACTAGGTTCACTTTTTGCCTGAGAAAAAAATGGACCTAGGTTCGTGGTGGCACGAGCCAAAATTTGAGATACGGGCCAGCCTTGGTGACGTCACAGCCAGTTGCCGTAGCAAGCCACTGCTCAGATTTGCGAATCCTGCACGTTCAATGCACGTGTTTACCTCGCATTTTTAAGTATTTCTGTCGTGTTGCTTTCTTTTTGTGTGTTTTTTTTGTACATACAGTTATTTAGCTGAAATTAATTTGAGATACGACAATTTTGAATTACGAGCTCGGTCACGGGAGGAATTGAACTCGTATCTCAAGGTACCTCTGTATATAGATTAGATATATTAAATGGTTATTAAAGACTGTATTTTCTTAAGCTCACATCTACTGAATGCTTTAAATAAATTCGAAATTGTGATCATCGTTACTTTCAAAAATACATTACATGCAAATCATACAATTGAAAATTTTATTGATTTTTTCAATCGTATACAAAAATAAATAATCATTCATTTATTAAATAATGTAAATACTCCATTTACTCGGAAGTAAAATTACACTGAAAGAAAAGTATTGCTTAATTATGAAGAAAAAGAAAACTGTTGAAGACAAAATGGAGTTATGTAGTTCGCCTCCTCGCACATTTGTACTCATTTTCATTCTTCAAGACATTCAAACTTAAGTATAAACGGTTGAATGGAAGAATGGAAGAAAATTGGACGGAAGGAGCAAAAAGCTTAAAGAAAAGAAGAAGACCTTTGAAGAGCTTAGACACAGGGAATATTCACTCGAAGAACGTTGGATTTGAGTTGAAATAAAACACAAGAAGCACACGCAAAACAAAACACCGCCGTAAAATCGCCTCTTTCTCTCTGAGAAACAAGGACTTAAGGCGGCTCTCACATCTGCAATAAAACATCTCCATTCGATCAGAACGGACTTCTCAAGGTTTTCTTCTCCTTCTATCGACTCAATGTTTACACTGGAGGTTCGCCGCGAATTCTTCCCTGAAAATGGCCGCTCCGAAATGCCGCACACTTAGTTCAAAGAGGGATTTTTCACGGTCCATAAAAAGCCTTTCCTGTCGGCATATTTCACCTCTTCCCCGCGACACCCCTACCAAATTCGCTCTCCACCCACTCGCTCAGGATTTCACATTTTAGCCCCTTTCTTCTTCAAGGAACTATTCTTCAGTTTCCTCCCCCTATTAGGTGTGCTTACCACCTCATCACTCAACACTAATATCAAACTGGACATCATAATCAGCGCACGTACTGCCCGATGGCCAATCACAGGCCAATGCGTCATTAAACTCGGTTATCTGCCGTCACAGATGATCTCCTGCCACCGCATCCTCTCCTACTTTCCTCAATATACGGACAGATAACGCCAACATCTCCCAGGCAACGCACAATGCCTCCAGGGCATCCCCTACTTCTGTAACTGCACTGTGCTCGCTTGATTGATACATACCCGAGTGATATAATGAAGCACATACTGTTCCATAAATCTGCACGTTTTCGATGTATGAAGATTCCTTGACTTGGAAAAAGAAGTCAACCAATAAGCACCAACTCATTTACATTCCCTGGCTAACTTTCGTCCCTGCTTAAAATATAAGTCGGGAGAAACTAATTCAACATCGTGAAAAGCAATTGGAACAACTTTCGGTCTAAAAGGAAAGCGTTCCTCCAGTAAACAGACCTTAACCCGGCCGTAATCTAGGCCAAAACCGGTCAAGAATATGAAAAACTCGCGAAAACAATAAGTTTTAGATTTAATTATTAATTTTTATGGAAAATACTTTGTCACTGGAAAACTAAGCATGCTAACAGCTACGCCAGCGAGGCACCACGTGATATACTCAAGATATCAAAAGGGCAAATAACTAGTTAGTTGAGACAAGCTCCCGTAGCATATGGCCTGTTAATGATAACATTAACGGAAAACCTAATGAGCGTTTGGATCTCAAATTTTAGGATGAATATTGCAATGAAGATAGTTTTTCTAACTTCAAAGTATTATCAACAAAAAAACTACAAAGCATAAAATATAACTCCCTTATACTTCTTAGGGCGAAGAGATTTCGAATATTGCTCACATAACATTTGTGCTGGTAAAGGATAATTCAAAATCACTTTAAGGAGAGAGGCCATCAGAAATGGTCGTCCAAAATGAGCCAACTCCAACCAACAAGGCTATGTAACCATCCATGATGGCAGGAAACATTCACTGCTCTTTAACTTCTCTGAAAACATAAATTGCCCTAAGGAGTGCTCCCTATGTTTCATTTTCCTCTTCACAGGGAGTCATTACACCCCCATTCCTTCTATCAAGTTATTCAGCATACTGGAAAAAAACACGCAGCCACCCACGCGTGATCTCCGCCATAGGCGGTAACTGCCCCTCTGTTTCCAAGTTGGCCCTTATTCGGGAAAGCATGCCATCTCCAGCGATAAAAAGATGAGCGAATGGACAGGGGAAAATTATTTTCCCAGCATAACGTTTATGGAGGCCATCTCCTTCCCAGCATATCCTGCTAAGCACTTCTATTCTCCAAATTTTTATCTCTTCGTCGCATTTACCACACTTTATATCTTCCTCCACATTTTCCCCATTGTTGTTAACCCCGTTCCTTCCTTAAATTTTAGGCACCAATTCTCTCCTTCTCGCCACTGCTTCGTATTCTTTCAGCTCTTTCGCTATATATACATCTCTTTCTTTTCATAGTGCCTTTGTAACGTTTAGCTATGACGGTAAATTAATTATTCCAGCTCAGAAAAATTTCAGAGATATTCAATGCTAGCATGAAATATAACTGTCTGATTCCTAAGAGAGGTAACATGAACTAATTGCAAGTAAGCTGTAGAAAGTAAAAAAAAAACTGTTCCTCATTCTCAAAGGCATCGTACATACTGATGTAAGCAGTCCAAAATATATGTTTGTATAAAATCAACATGTTTAGGCGTTGCGTCGTGGAAGGCCATCACAGAATAGAATAAGCAAACTTTGTAATCTTTTCAGAAGTTATTTAATGCGACCGGTTTCGCTAGTGGTCGAGCATCTTCAGTCTTAGTAGATGTTAAGTAAACCTCTTTCACAGATTGACACCACCAACCATCATATGTATAAGACATTTATTATAGAAGCCAAAGATGGGCATTTCAATTTAAATGACTCTGGGTACAGAATACGTAATCTTTTAGAATTAATAACCAACTGACAAGCAAAAGCTTTCGTTAGTTTGCTGACTAATCGCCCCTTCGACTATCGAAAATATGGCATTAATTTCGCTCATTTGTAAATATTCCTCATCGAGCCAACGGAGTATTAGATATTTCCCTAAAATACGGCATTATTATACAATGGAAGAAACAGGTCAATACCCCAAATAAAGCCATCACGATTTCCGCTCATGTTTTATTCTCAAATGACTACCTTGTAAAGAAAAACCGCCGTTTTCTTAACTGTTCGCTGTCACGAAGATATACATTTTCCATTCGCCGAAAAATAAAGCCGGAATATGGAACTTCCGTACCCTCGTATACAAACGGGTGTGTTGTTCTTCCAGTTTTTGCACCGCCTCTTTTTACAAAAAGTAGAATTGAAACACTGTCAGCTTTCTATTTTCCAGAAATAGGGAAGCATGTTTGCCCTCCATCTAGTATTCCTTTCTCTCTACTTCATTCTTTCCAATCTCCGTTTCATTCTACACAGTATCTCCATTTTTCCAACCCTAATTCCTCTTTTTCATCGCCTACATGTCTCACAGTTCCTCTCGCTTATTTGTTGATGTTTACATCCGTTTCCATTCATTCTTCCATCGTTCCATGTTCTCCATTCATTTTTTTACATCCAGCTCTATTTTCTCTATAACAGGACGAGCGATTATTCCAATGTATCCACACACACACATTCCATAACTTTGGGATTCCATATGATTAGGTGCTCCATGTTGTGGCTCTTTTTTTGTCTGAACAAAGTCCAGTGAAATTGGGCGTAATTTCAAAGAGAAAATCACTAACGAATAAAAACAAGAGAAATTATACACCAACAATAATTCTTAATACTGCATACATGAATGATACGCTTGATTTCGTCCTTCAATTATTAGTGGAGAAGTTTTAGTATATTAACCGTACAGTTTTTGTATGTAACTTTCACACATTCTCTAACTCCTTTACTGCTTTCAATTTTTCCCTTTTAATCCTCCAAATAATATTCATCAAAAGGAATAACAAGTGTGAAAAATAGCGACATGACTGGGACTCGAACCCAGGTCTCCCACTTTCCGGGCAGGTATTCTACCATGCTGCGTCTATTCCACACTTAATTTTAGGTTACCGATGGCACTTATGTTCTGTCATATATTGGATACCTTTTGCACTTTTTATTATTCTTCATTCATTCTGCCGATATAATCTATCTTGCTCTTTCTTTCGCTCTTTTCTACAACTTCCATAGGTTTTTCACACACCCTTCCCTTTGTGGGTGTTTTCCAGTAGGGGAAACATTTTTTCTGCAGTCATAAAATCACATTTTTTCCGCAAAACAATACTTTCTTTCCCTCTTTTATATTGATGTCGACCGATATTGTTGAAAATCTGCTTATACTCTAGTTTAAACTCTAACATCATACAACTTATGAGATCAGGCTTAACTTTGCGTTAGTGAGAGAGACAAAACTCTATAATGACATCTTTATTTATTAATTAAGTTAAGGTGTCATTATGAAATTTGTCTCTAATAGAAAAGCAATGTAATATTATGTATTTGTGCTAAATTCTGAGAAGGGTTAAACTGAACATGGGACTCTCTAGTCCCAATTTTGCCCAATAAAGACGTTCTTATTGTATTGTATTATTTGATGAAAATATTCATTTTCACCCCGTATTGAGTTTCGAGGATATCTGGCACATTTTATACACTTTCATCTGGGGTAATGGTCGAGTGCGAGATTGGACCTCAAGGACCCAATTACGCAAGCAATAATTGCCTTTGCCTATCTGTCACCCGCTCCCTTTCACGCTCTCCTATTTCCACTATGATCCTCTTTCGTTCACCACTTGCCCTCTATTAGTCCCAGTTTGTTTTCTGCCCGTTTTCGCACTAACGGCCCTCGTAGAATGATGCGTGTTAAGTTCGGAATGGACGCGGGGAAAAACGGCCCGAATCTCACGTCATTAAGCTCTATCTTCCCGTATAATGGTGGACATTAAAAACGGAGAATTCTAAACTGGCATAACCGCGCGCGCATGAATTATTGAACGTTTCCGCTCCTTTTCTGTTTATATTTTCCGAGGCCGAAATGAATTGAACCCGAAACAAACGCGAAGTGAATGGAAATTTCGAAAGACGTTCGTTTTATTCTGGTCCCGCAGTTCGAAGCCAGTTGTACGCCACCGGATTGCTAGAATAGGAATGCGAAAAAATGAACGCTATTAGGCGAATTGATAGGACCTTTGGGTTTCCGACGGCTTTTGAAAGCACGCAGCGGCGCGAGAAAAGCGTTCCCGTAGCGAGCCTTTATGCAATTGGACATTGATCTTGTGGAAATTGCTATTCTCCTATTGGCGTGCATTGGTGACAATGGATCGGGACGATCATCTCCCCAAGACAGAGTTATCTAAAACCTTGTTTGGAATTGGGAGAATAGTCGCCGCCGAGATATTTTTAATTCCATGTTTATTACGTGATTTATGAAGATATGGTGACGGTTGCCAAGCGTTTGTTTACCACTAGAAACATTTTACAAGCAGAGCATTTGACACAAAATGCATCTGCGAAAGACTGTTTCATTGAGTTTTCTCAGATATAGTTCACATGAGAGATCAGTTCCTTGCTGCTAAACACGTACCGTACGGACGCTCCTGAAAAATAATTACTGATTCATAATAGCCATTCTTGATCCAATCTACGAGCTTGATTTTCTAGATGTAGCTGGAAATGATTCCCATAACGTCACGAAAAGTTTTAATTCTTGATAAAACATTGTGCGGTATGAGATGATAAAAAATACTTTTAAACGTAAATATAGCGGCTTTTTGTTACATTCATGACGAATTCTTATTCATGATCTGTTCTTATATTTCATTGGTTTTTGTTAATTTATTGTAAGATTTTCTCACTATTTATAGCCTACTTGTTGTTCGACTCTTATTAGATGATTTACAGACAAAGTATTAGTAAAAATAGAGGTCGAGAAGTTCCAAAGAAAGTTGAGTATTTCATTTAATATGTTTAATATTACTTCTCCCTTCTTCAATGGTTTCCTCATTCTAAATCTTTTATTAGCTAATCATTCTTCTCATAACTCAATGTTTACGACTCGCTCATAATTCTTGCTACATATTCCGAAGCTAAAACACCATGGCTATTTTAATTCATCTTGATATATAAGTATGCGTAACAGTGAATCGGAAGAACTGCACGTTTTAATCTTTAGCAAAACGCTCTCCAATTTCGTTGCTTAATGCTTGAATATATCAGAAACGGCATCAATAAAAAATTCTGTTTCATAGGATTTAATTCAGTATTCCTTACACTAGTAGATTAAAACCAAATTTTAACATTCGCTCTTTATTTAAAAAATTTCTGGGGTGCTAACAAAATAACGAGAATGTGAAGAATGTGACGTACCTTACAACGTCGCTCACCTATCGGATTATTATGGAAATTGGGATGCTAATCCCCATCGCTCCATTGGTAATGAAAGGTGAATGACAACAGGTTAAATGCAGCCATCGGTGATCATCTAAGAGATACAAAAACAGTTCCTTTTTTAGCATCAGCTGATAACCATACATTTGTTTAAAGGGGTGTTACACTCTTCCCCACTTGGAATCGTTAGTTTGCCTATCTACATAAATAGGTCTGTACAATCAGCATTACTCCAATTTTTACCACGCACATGCTTATTTGATGCACCAAATTCTCGATTCTTTTTACAATCATACATGCTACTATTTAGATGTTTTCCTTAGAATCCTATTGAACCATTCACGTTAAACATAAAAACTTTGACCATTCATACTACTTATTAGTCTAGACGTGAAACATCCCTTTCACGATAATCACCTGGTAGTTTCACAATTCAGATATAATTATTCCACAGTCGTCCCTGTTTATTCCATTCCTGTTTTCTCCTCTCTCTAATTCCATACCGCAACTCCGTATTTCTCATATTGACGCATCTGATTCTCATTTATTTCCATATCCACATCTGGAAACTGGATATTCCTATATTTCGTAACATTCTACATCAATCAAATTTCTATAGCTCTTCAATAAGGTTTTCGTGTATTTTATTCTTTGGGGCGATTCTCCTCTTATCAAAAACCGCCTCAACCTTA
The DNA here is from genome assembly GCA_000376725.2 of Ladona fulva. Lineage (NCBI taxonomy): Eukaryota > Metazoa > Arthropoda > Insecta > Odonata > Libellulidae > Ladona > Ladona fulva. The sequence continues at coordinate 3,208,960 of KZ308992.1, forward strand.
GCACTGTAGTGCTTACACCCACTGCGTGGATTCCAGGACACCTACGTATTCCGTACAGCTCCTTGTCACATCTTCAACCAATACCTCAATTTGAATTGTTGATTGTTTATATATAATATTAATTATAATATTAATTATTAATCACTATATAAATTATGAAGTCAATTATAATATTATAATTAATGTTAATAACTATACTATATTATTTTGTTTTCGTATCTAGTTAATGATTGGTGAAAATAAAATAAAAAATGTTATCTTCTAGTTAACTTAGTTAATTAAAGGTCCTCATATATCATATCTTGAGGAGTATTTTTTTTCAGTTCAGGACATAGAAAATAATATCTATCAATTACTGTTTTATCGATCTTGTTTACGGATATGATTGTATGAAAACTACTGAGACATGAGTGATGCTGAATAACGGCTTCTATTTAGATCCCACCTTTAGGAATGTTACGAATATTGCCACTAGTAGAATCACTGTGCTTCACTTATAAGGACTTGTTCCGCTCATAGAATTCTAGTTCGGTGAGGAAAGAAAGGGAAAACTGCTCCACTCCTCATCTTGCCTAGTAAGCCTCGTTCCATTCTCCCAGCTCTTGGTAGCTAATAGTGAAGGGGATGAGGTTCCATGAGGGCTTCGAACTGAATACTTCATAAACAGACAGTGAATCAAACCTTTTCACGTAGAATTTCAGTGTCAAAAAATTTGTATGTAGGCAACACCCAAATCAAGTGAAGTTTCTTACGTAGCCGATCGGTATTGTCTTCCGATGGAAAAAGATTCCCCACTCCTTCCTTTGGGTATAGCTCTCGGGAGCAGAGAGTTTAAACACACATCCCACGCGTATATTTTTGTTCATTCACGTATAAAAGCAGCGGGTAATAAGCAGGAGGAGGTCCGCCGACGAAAAGGAAACTATCGCTGTCAATGCATCCGAAGTAGCACCGGAGGGGTATTCACTTGTGACGGACGAAGATACATCGTCGGTTTAATCAACCCGATAAATATCGATTACTCAGAAAGAGACGCCTATTCGAAGAGAAAAAAAAACGATAAACTTCCGATGCGCTTTCAATCAACGGCGTCCGAGTAAATGTCGGAAGGGGGAGAGGCGTATAGGGGTAGGTTTGTGGGGTGAAAGGGAGGAAACGGAGCTCCTCCTCCACCCACACGTAGCGCTTGACACCTAACAACGACCTTCCATTTCCTCTCCTCGCCCTCAACCCCCACCATTCAATTAATCTTTGGACTCCTCTTCCCTCGGCACATACACCCCGGTCGTTTGGTTTATCAAGGAGGAATCATGCTACACTCCCCCACTGCCTCTTTCATTCCGTCCGACTGCAAAATTGAATCACACATCAATCGCTTCTTATGTATTGCAAAGAATGCCCTCTGAAGCGGAAAAAAACTTCATTTGAGCTCCGAGGCGACCCATTCCTCTTATAATCCAAACATTCTTCTATTTTTGGTAACACTGCGAACCTTTATTATAGCCACTCACACTCTTGACGAATCCAAGGATTGCGGGGCTTGGTCTAAATTGTTAACTATTAATAAGAAACGGATAGCAAAGATGAATGGATTGGATTTTGTTTTGAAAGAATCCACTGCTTGGGCGGTGACTTCTTGGTAGGACTGTATTGAAGTAAAATGTAAAGAAACCAACCGCACTATTGAAAAATGTATTACCGGCAGCGGTGGCGGAGTAGTTAGCGTTAGTGAGCGCTAGATCTCCAACCCCAAGGTCCCGGCTTCGAATTCCGGCTAATCGAGCCACGGTTAGGGAATGGTCGCGTGTTTGTCCTTTGTTATTGTTTATTAATTTGTCAGCGGCGTAACTTGCACTAAATATAGTGATTCGAGGGAAAGAAAAATGTGTTTAACTTTGCACATAGAGGTGTGCTCCTTAAAATCCAAGGATAAACAGGTGTGAAAAATAGCGAAATGACTGGGACTCGAACAGGTCTCCCGCTTTTTAGAAAGACACTCAGATGCGGAATGATAGTTTAGTGGTTAGAATACCAGGCTGGAAATCGGGAGACTACTAATTCGAGTCCCATCCATGTCGCTATTTTTCACATCTGTTCATCTTTGGGTATAGTGTTTCGCTTGCATCTAAGAACATTTTTATGATTGTGGTTTACTTAAGACCTTAAAAGGAGAAACTTAAGCAAAATTTACTATTTGAGACTTTATGCGGTGGTAGCACCGCTGCGAAATCTTTTTTATTTCAATTTGCATAAGTACATCCGTACAGAGGCGTAACCAAGTTTGGTTTGGGGGTTCATACCCCCCGTGAGAAGAGAACCAACAATTAACGAAAGCAGGCGATAGAACGCAGTTATGCTATGCAAACAAGCTGGAGATTCGTTGGTATACATGTTAAAATATCTCAGTTTCTACTTTCATCAGATTTTGAGCGTAAGTATCCCTGTCCCTGATTTGTATGCAATACAGAGGAATTAATTCCCTCCTGGGCAAATCCTGGCTACGCCCCTGCACCCAAATACTTCGAATACTGGGGTAGTACGAGAATGAAACTCAAGCCTCATCTCATCTGTCTTTTACTTCCCTATCTGCACTTCCTCATTCCCCTCTTACTTTATCCGGCCCCACTTCTTTCTTCCAATTCCTCTCTCTCTATCTACACATCTCTATCCACTTCCATTTGATCTCCTTAAGATCCTCTTCGCTTGAGATTCGTTTCCTAGACGCCATCTTCTCCCAGTTCATCGTCATCCATCTCCCTCTTCGTTTTCCTTCAAATCCAGACCTCCCTCTCTAAGAAAGAGGCACTCAAACTATGCATGGAGTATTTCTCGTGATTTCAACGTGCATTCTTAAGGCCCTCCATTGGTAAATTAACTAATCAGATTCAGGATTGCCGAGAGCCGAACAGTTTCGCCACCAACAGTAAAATATGATGAATATCAACGCGAATAAAATTGATATCGAGACTTTCAGTCAAAGGTTACTCTTGTTTGTATTTCTGACAATGTTGAAAAAAGAAATAAAATAACAGCCGCTGAAAAAATGGCATCGGACGGGAGTAAACAGTTTGATTTAATCAATCGTTGGTTGGAATAGGTTGTCATCATTTGAATATGGTAATTGAGATTGTCAAATATGGCTGGAATAATAAATTGGCGAATTAAAAATTTCAGTTTTTTATTCGGGAATTCTGAAAACTCATTAAACGTTATTGGTAATTTCCCAATTCACTAAATAGACATTTCTCATTATTTACATGTGCGTTCATAAATGCCCTCACTTAATCGATTGTTTGCAATTTGAGCGGTATCGAACGGAAGAATTTCAAATGCGTGGATATTGTTTAACATTCTTTCGATCGTTATTTAATTTTTAGCTAAATGGCCGCGCATTAAAGCGATATTTTTTTCATTGCATCAATATTCATTTCTCTTGCGAGCAATATTTGGTACCGGTTGAAATAACTGTGCAAATAATAAAATAGAGTGTAATAAAAGAAAGATTCAAAGGCAATTACAGGGACTATGTTATCTTACACGCAAATTATATTGGTGATAAAGCTAATTGGAAACTTTGGTATTCAACTGAATGCTATATCAAGGCCTTACAATTAATGGAATTAACCTCTCCTACATTATAATCAGGGTACTCTAATTTTGTGGTGTAGCGTGCTAATAAGAGCCTAAATGCGGCTATTGATATATAAATCCGAATTATAGGCCAATCGCTGATTGTTTTAGCTAAAAAATGTTAGCCAAAGAAATTGGTCCAAATCAGCTTAAATTGTAATTAAAATCGAAATGTTTTAATCCCTATAATGAGAACTTTAACGCTTAGATGTAATTCGCAAGTGATTATTCTGTAGAATATGAATGAGTTAATGTTTTTTCTGCTTGACTGGCAGACAGAATTGATATCAATAAATGATTATTTCGCCTATTTATTTTTAATTAACTCTTTGAGTCGGACTTCTACTTCCTGAAAGCATATAGCGCTGAAGAACGTTCCCATTTTAACTTGCATTCCAGCTCTTATTTATTTTGGTTGGCCGTTCCGTGTTTTGCATACGTAAAATAGCCAAGCAGAAGTCCTCACGCGCAAGCGCTTGTTTGAACTTGGGTGTATACCATTCAACAAGGAAAATGTTGATTTTTGAATAATTGACTATTCAAATTATCGTTTTAACATTTGTTTGGCCTAGTATTCTGCTCCAAGAGTTTCTTTGTATCTCGGTTCACACGCAGTCATGCACTCGAACTCCCTCGTGTCGTCGACCTTTCACTCCGAGAACGCCGCAAACTACAAAGTGAAAAAATCTATGCTGGCAAATAATAATTTTATATATTTCCAAACTTCCTCCATTTCAAGATTTTATAATTAAAAAGTAACTTAGGATTGTCATTCAAAAATCATTAAGAAGGAAGGCTATGCCAAGCATACGGTAAAAGAAGACAAAAACCGTACAATAACAATTTAAGGAAAATATAATAAAAATAATGCTACTTTATAGGAGCGAGATTAGGAATATGATGTTACTTCTAACCCTACGCCATAGGAAGTTAGAGAAAAGAGAAATGTGCAATGAAGAAAACTACCCTGTGAGTTTAAAACCCTAAATTAGAACTTGGAAGAAATACACCATATATATATATATATATATGCTAATTTTGATAAAAAGCCACTCACTCTAGCCACTCCTTAGGATAAATGCACATATTCTGTTTTGCAAATAACGAGAAAAAATTCAACTACGCAGGTAAATTTATAGATAGCCCACAGTTAAGCAAATTTTGGAATGGGAAAGAAAATTATACTGTAAATAATTCAGCTGCTTGAATGTTTAAAACATGGCGGGAGGAAATTAAATGTAAATCTGACCTTTATTATAATCAAACGGAGCCCACTTCTCATCCCCCATGCGCCAAAACTCATTGAAATGTTTGCTTTCATTTAATCGCGTATATTTCTCGGTATACGAAAGAGATGAAATGTCTTCCAATATCCCCTCTCATCGTCAACCTCAACCTCTCCTTCCTCGTACATTTTCTCTCTCTCTCTCTTTTGTCTCCAGGGTGGGAATAAGTCAGGACCATCACCGTATGAACCTCCAAGGACGCTTTGGATAAACAAGAGGGATGATTTTTTCGTACCCTCAGGATCCATGTTTGGAAAGAGGATGGATACTGCTCGGGGTTTAAGGATTCAGTCACTCAGAAAGGGGGCAAATGCTGCGGGATAGCTTCTCAGGAGGTTATTTCATCTCTCCCCCTCTTCTTCGCTCTCTTCCCTTCTCACGGACTGAATGTTTGCTCGCTCCACCCTTCACGTGTTTGGGAATCATTCTGGAGATTCCTTGCCTTTAAAAATCCCTCGTTCCGCGACTCCCTAATATATCTCTCACCTGGAAAAGAGATACACGTAGCAGCATGTCCGCGCAATCCATAAATATTGCTTCCGCTGGGATCTCATTTAGACCGGGGTTCAAATCCTCGTGGCCTCAGTAACATGTTACGAAAATGATGAAAAAAGGGTTCACTGCTTCATTATTTTTGTAACATTCGAAATTCGCTTAGAGATTTCCTTTCGATCGAAGCAGGTAGGCGAAGAGGAATGACCTGCAGTGTCCTCAGGCGGAATGGCTCCCGGGATTTTGACCCTTGTTTATTCGGTGTCCTCTGTTCAGTTTTCGGTGCACATTCTTATCTACCGACACAAATATTACGCAGTAATCCAAGCTTTTCAAATTATTACGGAATTTCGACGGTTGGAATGTAACTTTTAATCGCTTAAAAATACAACTAGACGATCTGCGATCCTCCAAATTAATCCATAGATCCAAAATAGAGTTAATCGATCGCATCAGCGATAGAATAATGCCGTGAGGATGCGCAACATCTCTCATTTGCACTGACAAAGCCGATTCATAGCAGAAATTAATGTTCGTGGGGCTCTACCACCACCCACCTGGATGGCCGAGTGGGCAGCGCGTTCGACTTTGATTAACGTAGTCCAGATTTCGATTCCCGGTAGGAGTCCATTTGTGCTAAATGACTTCAGCCGTCGAAGCACTTTTAATAATACCACAACTACATATAGCTGTGATTATGTTGAAGGTTTCCCCTCTTTCCCTAAGGATGAACTGTCTACTTATTATTGATTGATGCTTCTATCACCAACTTCGCATTTCTCGGCAAGGCTTAGACAGAACACATTTAATAATAATAACTTCTTTAATGGAAGCAAGAAGACTCCGATTTCAACCATTTAAAACTCTAATCGTTATAAAAGTCAATAAAAATATTAACATTTAAGAACATAGCCATTCTCTAGCAAGAAAAATTCGCCTAGCTGGGAATCGAACCCGGAACTTCGGGGTTGGTGTAGCGCCAGCACGCTAACCAATCCGTCACCGCGGGAAACTGTACACAGTCTGTGTGCGCTTAGGAAACCATCAGGCCACACATCAAATCATCAGGTCTAACGGAAAATGTACGTTGCCTACCTTCAAATACAAAGGTATTAATCGAACGAAGAAGAATGAATTTATCCATTAATAAACAACCAGAATATTTATTTTCAATTGAAATAATAGACGCGGGGAACAGCAATACTTGAGGATTTCATTCAGGAGGAAAAAGATTACAATGGAAGTCCGAAAAGGCCACATGTGATCCAAATGCCGTAGGTTCTTCACCTAAGCCTACCCAACCACAACTGAAATAAATGAATATCCTGTGAATGATTTTGCAAAGCTGAGAACTCTGAAATGTTTTCAAGGTTTGTATTTCGCATCAAGTTTTATGAAACCATAAACTGCGCTATCAAACTTTCCGCCATCAACAATCAGGATCTTATTACCTGAATTTTATTCCAAAGCTATGCCTCAACGTTTCATAATGTATTTCATTACTGTTCTGTATATTTATATTATATTTATAATATATAAATATTTTGCAATTACATCGAAGGATACTGTTTATCATACATTTCCCCTTTCCACATGATACTAAGAAGTTAATCAATCTGATGTAATTGAAATTTCCCAGGCCTCCAAACAGATCAATGTTTTCCTCAAATGTTTGCTCTGAGGGTGTAAAACACAGAAAACATTATGCTATTGTGATACTTATCTCGGGGGCACCTTATAATTGAAAGTTATCAAATTAAAGTCATGTATTCGATTGTGACATGTATTAGGGATTAGAGAAGTAACTTCAGTTGACCGATGGTCCCATGTTTGAATAGTCTGCAGTATAATTTAAAGAACGACGAAGGCTGAATTTCTTAGAGATAAATTCCAGTCCCGAACATAATTTTCCATCATCTAACATCTTAACCTCTCAACCCCAAATTTCCACTCGCTATCACGATCCCATTCATTTAAAATGAAAAGGACGAAAAAGGGACCATGTCCGCATATGAAAATAGTGGATCATTTCTTTGCCTGCCACGGTACTGATAAATCTCCGCTTGCAGTAAAATTAGAGCAGGGCCTTACTCCTCGTAGCATACATGGCCTAAATTAATAGAGATTTTAAACGGAAAACCATAAAAGATTTGTGCTATGCCTCGCAGGACTCCGCAGGATCGTCTTCCTTTTATTTTTCCGCAGAAGCACTGGTGCGCAAGACAAGGGAACCCTTTAAAAGCGGATATAAATCAAAGGTGCAGTTAAGGATGTTATACGCTGTGCGACCACTCCTCTCTCTCCCACTTCCTTACAGACAATCTTAAATGTCATCTCCGTTCCCTAAGAATTCACTCCTCTTGTTCTCCAACTTTTCGGTCATTTATTGTCGATCGATCTCTTGCCACCTCAAGAAGGAGAGGAAAAAGATTTCTTTGTATCTCATTTTTCCATTTTTACGTATTCCCTTTTATGACCCTTGTCGGCCACTGTTGTCCTTAAAAATTCATCTTTACGGGTGAGGAAGAGCAAGAGATATTAAGAATTTTAGCGCGCTGAGATGGTAAATTATCAGAGATGAGTAGATTAAAGCAAATTATATGTACACTTGGAGACGCACATTATCTTCATAGAGTTCCATGAAAAATTAGTCACTCTTCACTCTATGTTGCCACTTGTAATACATTGTTTTTTATTTCTATATTAAGTATTGAATTAGCTGATTTAAATTTACATTGTTCCATCGACCTCCAATCGACTGTGGAACTCGAATCGACCCCTAAGGAGAACATTTAAACCACTGGGGGGTCGAAATCGGTATGTTAAGAAAAGCAGTATATTACACGAAGCAACACAGAGTTGAGAGAGACTGATTTCTCACCGAACTCTAAGGAGACAGCGAGCGACTCCGAGATCACAGATAAGTCCATTAATTTAACTCCCAATCAAAAATGAGTATCTATAACAAGATCACCTCTGATTGGTCTCTATCCTCACACATTCAGAAGTCATTTTTGTGTCTCCTCAGTCGTGAAGATAAATTTAATAATGCGGAGATGTATGTAAATGTTCATTATGGGCTTGGAATTGCTAAAAAAATAGCCGAAGGATGGGCATATGACATTAAACGGATTGCAACAATTTGCTTTGCTTACGAACCTGATTGGTAAAAATAAAATCAAAACTTTGTATAAGTAAGGCCACACACAACTACGATAATTCTTCCTCAAGAATAAACCAAAGACTTCACGAATTGCAATAACTTCTCCCGATTGGTAAATAGATTACTAAGTCAACTGAGAAAACGTTTACACGAAGAAATCTGCAACCCTTTAAGATAACACTATTAGACCAGAAGAAATCGCTTACCAATGAATATCACACAGAAGAGACATGTATGACTACTTCCATTTTATATCCTGCTCTACAAAGTGTTTCCCACTTGCTCCTTTTACCCGAAACCACTTTCCTACTCCTTTCTCTATCCGAACAACTCTTTTTCACCCCATTATTCCACTTCCTGCCTGTCTTTCGCACGCATTTTTTCCTTTTTTCATCCGTTTCCCCTCACCCACTTCCACCCATACATATCTCTCCAATATTTCCCATCTTTTTTCCTCTCCCAATTCCTTCCTCCTCCACCTCTCTTTTTTCCGCACGTCATTCCCTTCAAACAAAGCGTCATCGACGACCGCCGCGACACTTTTCCATTGTCCTCGGCCGAACGTTCGATTCAATCACTTTCTCCGCATTCCCACTTTCCACTTCTTTTATGTCTCCCTCAGTTCCAGCTCAGGAGAGAAAACAAAGGTTCGCTTTCGATGAAAACTCGGGGATGAAAAGTAAGGGAGACGCGAGGCCGATGAAAAGGACTTGTAAAGCATTAGCAAAAAAGATAATGAAAGAGAAGCATAGGAGGAAGAACGATTCCTAATGGATTATACGAGGAATCGATGGAGTTTCATTCCGCCGCAGCGCATCTACGAGAGGTGATGACATTCATTACAAAGAAAAGAGCTACTGTCACACGCTACAGCTAAGTTTACTCCAAATACACACCTTAAGAATTATCTAACGCTCTGACATTGGGATGAAATGAGAACTACTCTGTAGTGCGATAGCAAAAATAGATGAAGCAAGAAATAGAACACTTCTAGGCGCATTCATAGCATCCGTAATGGAGCGCATTGCTGCGAGACAAAAAATCTCAACATGCTGTATTTCCCAGACACGATTCCAATCCCTCCTCTTTCTCAAATCTAAGAATCTGTAAAAAAAAGTACTGCAAAGTAACACTTGGGTATAATGTAAGAAACATGTAGAAAATATTTACTTATATTTTGACGAGATCCACTACATTTTAAGCACGAAAATGAAGAGGTTTACTTCTGATAACCTCCCTGGCTAATTGCAACTCGTACGTAATTAATCCCTCGCATATCGCTTTTCTCATGCAAGATTCTTACATTGCTACATTGGTGACCACAGCTGAGGTGCTTACGATCACGTATGACCTTGTCTCATTCATGCGATAATTTACCATAACTACATATTGTATCTCGCTCTCAGGCACGTGAACAATATTCTATCGTAGTTTCCGTAACGATTCAATTTGTTATTATTTATACATCATATGATTTATAAGCGACTACTTAAATATAAACAAATAAGTGCGCCCTGGCAACTTAACGCACGGCCAATAGGTTTGTTTCCCCCCACTGCTGTACACCCATTGGTCAACTATTTCGCTCAATGCTACCGTGTGCATTGTGCATACTGTGGTTAATTATAAAGTTCTGAAATTTTTCAGATTACCTACATACGCGTCAACAGCATCACTGTCGCAATAAATAAATATATTTTTTTTTAAATGAACGACGGATAACAGTAGATCAGGTACTCTGAAATGAATAGAGAAAATTTGACATATTCCTACTGTTTAATTGGAAACGACAACAAGGCTATCATTTATTATTCCAGCAAAATACTTTTTAGTGATAATTTGTTCCTCTGAAATAAAAATGTAAATGAAAGTATCCGACGTGACTCCGGGGTTAAACGCGGGTCTTAAATTTGTAAAGCGGTTGGCAGATAAACTGATATTAATCTTAAGCTGAAATGTTTTAAAAGCAGGGACATAGCCAGGATTTGTCTCTGGGGGGGTTCTGAGCCTCGTAGTAAACGTAATATTGCCTATATTTCAAACAAAGATAGAATCAGATTTACAAATACATATACTTCCTGCGATTTACCAGTGGGGAGTGTAACTGTAAATATTTAAATTATTACAATTTACCTCCCATAACCTCGACTTTTTAAAATCCATTTTGAGTTTGGGTGTCAACCCTCCTTGTTACGCCACTCTGTAAACACTCGTAGACATCGAGTATTTAGAGCGAAGTAAAAGCTTAGACTAACTTGGCTGATCTTGGTGAGAACGATTCCTTAGAAAGTTTCGCCAAATATCGCTAATGGAAAATTTTTGAATTTTTCAGCAGTCGCCGTCATAAAAATTTCACAGACTCTTTCGAAGAGGCGGTTTTTCGGGAACCTTCGGGAAAACTGAAAACGTCAAAATAATGCAAATATTTGAAAGAATGAGGATCGACTAAAGAGTGACAACCTTGTTTCGCTTTTAAAGGCGCAAGTAAACCATGATGAGAAGAGGGAATTAAATATTAATAGGACTGGGAAAAGGAGGACGAGGACGTAATAAAGGCCACGGACAAAGCGCGAGGAATGAAAAGTTTGTTTGAGTTCCTCTCCTATCAAATTTGTCGACCCATAGAAACAATTCCTAAATGTGGGAATGGCAACGATTCGCGCAACGGGCCGCTAGAGAGGAATTCGGCGAATTCTATGGTCGCAGAACGGGGGATATGAGCTAAAGGTAAGAGAAGGGACGACAGAATAAAGCAATTATCGGAAAATGGTCTAATTTTAGGTAGCGGTGACCTTATCAATTTTCCATCCTTAGCTAGAGCTCTCTGTTTCGTGTGTTTGCCTGAAAACGTATTTTGTACAACGTACATCAGTTGAATAGGATGGCATCCAATTTGGAATAAACGGGAGCCTTAATCCAAATTTCACTCAATGCGTACTTATCGATAATCCCTCAAATCAACTGAAATTTGGAAATGACCCTTATTATTTTAACATAACCGAGTGGATTGTTTAAAATTACTGAACGATTTTAATACCTAAAGGTTAGAAAAGGAGACTAAGGCATAATGAAAGGCTCTACGAAAAGGTATCGGAAATATTTATCACAAACGCTCTTATGGCAAACGTTATCTAATACAGTAGATATAAACTACTATGATGCAAAGTGGGTTAGCACAAGGTATATGTTGAAGATTCCACCTTCGCACATATTTCAGTAAATCATGATGAGTTAATAAATACAAAACGAAATCGACATGCTAAATTGACTCGGTTCCTGCGTTGTGCCCAGGAGATGTCTCCAAGGGAGAGTTTTGACACGAGAGCTACTCACCCATCATGAACTGAAACATAATTTAGGAAACACTTTGGCCACAAGCAACTAATTTTCAAATCGTGGAATTGTTATCCGTAAGATTTCGATGCCGTGACCCTTATGTACTTCGTGAAACTGTCTTAGCGATCCTAAAATCTGTGAACCCTGGTGACCTTTAGGTTGAAAGACCAATTTTATCACTCCAGCAAATCGTTGCCGAGGTAAACATCTAAAATATTTTCTTGCGTGATCTCATTTCAGAGATAAATTTGCTTTGAAATCATCTCTTCTTCAAAGATTTTCAAAACTGCCTCTCCAGATCGTGTTTTATTTGGTTAATCTCGTAACATTCTGCTTGTCCCTTTTAATATTCTTACATCCTTTGCGAAGAATATTTAGCTAGAACACGCTAAAAAAATGTTATGCTTTCAACTCTCGAGATATCCTAATTCTAATATTGAAAATGCAAGAAAATAAAGGAGGGATATCAAATACTCTACTAATTAAAACTTTCAATGCTGCGATTTATAAGACAGAGGACAAGGGAAAAGTAGATATCGGTTTTATAATATCTTGTTTTCGTGAAAATTGTATCTTTTGTTGAGGTAAGAAATTCTTATGAGGAATTTTTTCAAAACTCTATAAAATGTATTTGGGGCTATGAATTATCTAAGGCGACAGGTTTTTGAATATATAATCAAATGTTTGAAAAATGGACGTAATTTTAATTTTAAGGACATTAATATTTGGAAATACATTTAAAATTCCAACATATAAACAGTTTCAGTCATTTACTTTCAGAGTTTAATTATTTCACATTTCGTTCCGGATGCAAAATTGCATCTCGACTCATAATCATTTAAATTCAACTATAATTTTAGCGCATAATAATTCAGATAAGTTAAAGTGGGAACGGAATGATTTAGGGGGCGATTCTCGGGCCGAAGTTCCCGCGCCTCTTATTCGTATTTCAGCATTGTGTAAAGGATGTTCGAACTCGAGCCATATCTTATGCGGCTGAAGATGAAACTGTCCCTTAAACTGCGGCCATTCTCACCAAACAGAACTTACAAATGGTGCACACGTGTAGCACCGAAATGAGGTGAATGGTCAAGTCACTCCCTCAGCTATTCTCGTCGAAATCCTGCGGGGAATTGGGTAAATTTATGAATATCTTAGGCGCGATATGATTTCCCCGTTCTTGCTTCCCTATCTCGTTGAATGGATTATTTGCAGTCGTTCTTAGGCTCAACGATGGAGGAAATTTATTTACTTCTGCCTCAGCCTTGTGCATTGAAAACACGGGCCGACTGAGGTTTGGTAACATAGACGTTGTTAAATTTTTCTTATAGCAATTTTATAGTATTTTAAATTGTCCACCATATACTGTTAGTACTAGTAACACTGTCAGTAATTTTGCGTTAATATTTACGAAACAAAGGAATGTCTAGATTTAATTGGATATTTATAGTTTTAGATTGGTAACACTGTAAAGATTCAACCAAAATCTTTGTCAGTTAACAAATTTACTGCATTTTACACGCTGTATTCAAAACACCACCAATTGATTAAATCTACGGCAGTGCTTCGAATAGCTACAAAGTGGCGTATTGAGAAAGTTTGGAAAAAAGACTGAAATTGGCGAGCGCACTCTCATTCAAACGCCCGATTTTCAAAGAGTTTGAAGTTCACAGTGAAATTTATTCACTCATTTCAAAGCTTTAAAATAGATCTGTATTAGCATAGGTTTTTATTCTATTTCTAAGAGTCTATGTCTTTTTTTTAGGAAAAATAAGTTTTTGTATTCATTATTATATGAAACGTGCAGCTATAGTAGTAGTAGCAGTATTGTTGAAAGTGCTTCGACAACTCAGGTCATTTCGCACATTTGGGTTCCCACCGGTAATCGAACCCAGGACCGCTTTCATCAAAGTTCCCCACTTGGCTATCCGGAAGCCACGTGCAGCTATATCATAACGTGATAGGTGCGGAGTTATGGGTGCTACTGTATAAAAACATTCGTCCTGGTCAATCCACAATGAATTTCAAGAGTTATTTATGCTGTGCTGCATTTGCATAGATGTTTCCCACTTAAATCATCGGATCCGTGAAAATAGCAAGAGTGAACTACCTCACTCCCCATCTTGCGTAGTAAACCTCATTCGCTCTCTAGACTTTGATAGTAATGGACATTCACAATCAATTTTCAAGTAGATGTCTTTATAGACAGACATAATTCTTCCATATGTTTCTTAATGTCCTATTAAAATTTGATGAATATTTCCGGGGTGTAAGAACTAAAAACTGTCAATAGCTGTAAGGCTTTTATAATTTTATTTAGCTCACGAGATAATCATAAATAAGAAAGGAAAGTTTTAAACATTTGTAAAGAAGTTTTTAAGAATTGAACAGGAAAGAAAGGAAGTTTCTATGATGTTTGAATTAACAATGTCCGCAGTTACAATGCATGGACTGGCATTCAAAGGAATTCAGAAAACTGTTACAGTAATATCCGAGGATAGTCAATATTCAATATATTGACGGTTCCTTTCCCATTATAGTCATTAATTGTTCTCGAAGGCACATTCACATCATTGCTTCTATTTAAGCGACTCTGAGGAAGTTAATTACAGCCGTTACCTTTACATGGCCAAAACAATTTCGGGAGTAACCGCGAGAAATCCTCGAACTAGCCTAGAACAGGGCAGCACGCAAAATGAAGAACGGCGTACGTTTTCGAAGAGGAAACATGGGTTAACCTCACCACAACCGCCAACGCTTTACGGCGACGTTTAAGGATGCCCGAACAAACCCAATCGAGACGTCGAAAAACTTCATTAAAAGCAGCTATAAAACATCGAGGACCCTCTACAGGCCCTCTGTTACTCTTTATATATAATTCTTTTTGTGAAGTTGTCGAGAGAGAGGGAGGATCGGGTCTCCACCTTCCGTAGCTTTGAGGGAACAAGAGATCGTATCCTAACCCCGTTCTTACACATCGTTCCCTTTCTCCCTAGCTCTTCCCCCACAGCTAACCATCAGTTGCCCGCAAACTCCCAACCGCCACCATCCCGCCCAGAATTTAAATTATCGTCGCAGATTCTGGGCCGGGGGCCAAAGGTCGCCGATGGGAACCAATGGTTCGGAAACTGCAAGGATAAGACCCATTCTCCCATGCCTCCCTCTATTTCTCGTTCCAAAGCTACTTCCCAAACCTCGGCCAATAATGCATTCGGCGACCAAACCAAGTAATTGCGGAGAGGATCAGCAAAACTTCGCCTTAACGCTCTCTTTGCTCCCAAAGCAGTGTTGATATTGAGGGTACGAGAGAAAGAGGCGAACCTCACGAAAGTTCTCTTTGAAGATTGTAATAATATCGATGGGATGGGATTGTATGGCTGCTTTTTCTTACAATAGGAATCAGATTTAAATAATTGTCTGTATTTTAATGTGTGCATTTGTTTCGATATAAAATAAATAAATGTATTGGTATCTAATAAATGATCTTATAGCCAATGTGACAATGGTTGTAAAATAAATGAGAGACGCAAATGCAAAGAGAAATAATTTAATAAATCATTCTTTTCACGAACAATCCGCTATAGGAGCAAACAAAGGAAATAGACCAATCACTTGGTGTGTACACCCAGTGCTATGCGCCGGTTGTCGGCTTGCAGTATGTCGATTAATGCATGACTTAAGTGAGATATGGTAATAAAATGAAGTACGATGCATTGCCATAATAAATAATGCTTTTTCTGGTGGATTTCTCATACTGATACAGAAAAGTGAAAAAAATTTCCAAAAGTAACTTAAATCCTACGAAAATAAACACATTATAAATAAATTTAAACGGATAATCTGCCTTATATTCAAGCTTACATTTTTCCTATTTTTGTTGCATTTTTACATTTCTTTCAAAAAGTATATCTTGTTTTAGGTATCTTCTGTGTTAATTTGGACCTTAAGATATTCTACATAACGAACTACTTATGTATCAACTCATGTATTTTTAATCTATAAATCAACTCAATTGCGACTTATAGGACAATGTAATAATGCAGTTATTTATATAATGATCCATGTATAATTTTTAATGAGTTAATGAACCGCATAAAAGTTGGTTTTTGGATACTATGGGGTTTTCCTCCCGTCTTTGAGCGAATGCCAAACAATGTAAAAAGTTATGGAGTAGAATATACTTCCTTCGAGCGCAACCGCCGGGTCAGACGGCCAAATTGGGACTTAAAAAGAAATGAATAATAGAATATTAATTTGGAAATAATCATCGATTACGATTTGATTCTTTAGATTTCATTTTTCAAAAAGTGATAGAACCTTCCCAACAAAATACACGCCGAGCGGAAATGTAAATCCACGCAACAAAAATCAAGACATTTGAAATAATAGCTATTTTCTAACGAAGAAATAAAAAGGGTAACTTTTCGCCGAGTTATTTTACATTTTTCCCCCTTTCGTACTACGCCAAACCGAAGCTCCAACTTGTACAAAATAAACGATACGTCGTCTTAACTTACATTGCCGGTCAATTTATTTTTTCTATCTGCATATTTTATATTTCTGAACTATATTCATTTATGCTTATGATTATAATCTAAATATGCCCTCAACGCAATTCGTAGATCGATAACGGCAACTAAAACATATCAGGAGTTCGTTGAAATCGTAAGTTGGAGCCTCAAAGAATTGATGGAAATAAATACTCTAAGCGAGAGAGCTATTGACTTTTTTCTCTTATATATTTAATTCATATAATAGGAGTATTTTTACTTTCGATTTTTTCCGAATAACAATTAGTCCGTTGATGACACTAGTAACGCAATAAAGAACAAAAAAGTAATTTAATAAACTTCACAGTATCTGGAGAAGGGTTGCAGATATCCATAATAAAAACAGTAAAACCACGACTGGTACTGTTTCACAAAATTAGATTAAAGATTGGTACTTTTAACAATTTTTCAATTTTGTGGAAAAGTATTTACCAATTGAAGTTTTTTTAAGTCATTAAATCGCTAGGAAGGAAAATGTTTACAATCTCACAAATTTGTTTGCAGCAGCAGAGAAATATATACCCGCTGAATAAAAGAATCAGCGGAAACGAGCTTTTTAAATCATAATTCCGGCAAATGGATTTGTTAGTTTTTTCCATCCGCAATTCAGGATCCTCTCCCTCGCCGAATACAATTTGGCCGTGAAATAAAAACCGTGCACAAAAAGGAACGGAGCGCTGATGTAATCGCTTCTCATAATACAAAGAACTTTCGTCCCGCCGCATGCGATTTTGGGACGCCGAAAACGACAATAACGATTCAATGAGGAACGCCTTTGGAATCGATTCCGGTAAGCAATTTCCTCCTTTTCTCCCAAAAGTTTCCCCTCGCAAAAAAGACCCCATCGGAATGCGAGATTATTCCCTGAATTTTCAATTTCGATCGCTTTCCTCCATAATAAAACAAGAGCCAAATCTCCGCGAGTCCTTCCGGTGGAAATTACCCCATTCGACATCCGGGCATATTAGACTACACTTCCGACTCGATTTATACCCATGCGAAAATCCCACGTTTCTTTACAAAAACCTCGACTTAAAACGACCTTTTTATTTCCTCCAAAAAATCTCATGGGCGGCCGCATTTGTCACGGGCGATCTATTAAAAGGCCGCCATTGGAAGAGCCATCTGAAGTTCGTGAAAGAGAGGAAAGAAAAAAAACAGAGATCGTGTGGGCCGCACTATTCTGCGGGAATGCGAGGTTGGTCCAAACGGCGAATGCTCATTCAGGGTCCGCTGCAAACTCCACAAACACGGCGAATCCCGAATTCCAAACTGTGGGGGAGTGTAGGCTGGCAACGGGTCGGAAGTTCAAGGGAGAGATAGTCCTTGAGTCGCGAGGTGAAGGGGGAGAATAGGGAACTGAAAAAGTGCAGGAATGCCTACTCTTGCACTTGAGCAGGGAATGAAATTCACGGAAAAGAAGAAAAATGATTTATGCCAGCGAAGTGGAATGGATTTGGTGCAGGGGAGAGGGATGAAGTGGAAGATAACTGAGGGGGAATAGCAGTGATGAGGGGATGGATAATGTGGGAACAATTAATGGGGTGCACTTGTTGGAAAGTTGTCGGAGATAAGTTTACCTTGTACTTTGGAAGCATAATATCCCAAACTATTATTTGTTCAACATTCATAAGTATGCATGCATGCATGAAACATGGTTTTATCCGCATTAGGTGGTAGTATGCACTGAAATAATAATAACAGATTAGAATAATTACAGCAATAAGTGTATCGACCAATATATAGCGTGTGCATGAATGTATGATGATGCATCAATTTGGTCAACTGACTAATATGAATAATGTAGATTCACATATAAAGGGTGTGTTTGCGTTTGTGTGTGAATATATTTACTTAAAATACCGATTCATCAATGGTAACAATAAAATAAACGAGAAAACTGATGAAACAGCTATTATAAATTTTAAGTCAAACGTAAGGGATTTTAAATTTCATAGCAACAGGAGATTTATCAAAAATTCTATAATACTTCATTTCAAAAAATTGAAGGAAACGAAAATTCGAAGATTTTGTATCATTAAATTTATATTAATTAATACATTTTTATTTAAATATGAAAACACCCCACAGTTTCTAGCCTCCACAGTGATGTATCGCTTCCTTTTAAAGAATATATGCTTTCAGATGCCTTAAATTTAATATATTACTATGTGATATGGTGATTTAGTTTCGTTCTAATCATTAAATAATTTAATTTCAAGAGCATTTAATTTACGCAATAGCCATGGTAAATGAAGATCGAGGATAGAGTTAGACGTAGAAGACACTATATATAATGAGGTTCGTATGTAGTTGCTGGAGATATATTAAATGGAAAAGAGTAATCGGGAATCGATGGAGTTAGATGAAGTAACAAAGGAAGAAGTGAAAGGTGGAAAACGATTGAGAATGGATGCATTAAGATTTGAAGAAGCAAAACTTAGGAGAGTACTTTAGAAAAGGAAAAGAATGAATGGTAAAAGATCAAGAGGACACAGCGAAGAGTCCGAGGAGGACTTGCGGAGTTTGAGAGATACTGAAGAATAATGTCTGTGAGAACTTAACCATACAGAAAGTTGGTCTTGAGAGGGAAAAAGAAAGCTAACAGAGCTGTCGGAGCAATTTTTACAATACTACAAGCTTATGTTTCCCAATATTCTTCGATATATTCAAGAGTGCAATTTCACTAAATCACGGTCTCTGCAGAGAACATATTATGAAGAACTATATGAAGTAGATCAAATATGGAGGTGCCCTCAACTAGTAGTACGCATACCGACAATCGTGCCTGAAATAGCAATTAGCGTCACGCGAGTAGGAGATTGATCGATGTTTTCATATATGAAAATTATCATATTATGAAAAAATTAATTATTATCATATTATGAAAAAATAATGTTTAAACTAACGAAAATTAAACTGTGAATATTAAACCATAGCTACGAATAAAATGACAATATGTTATAAATTAATAATGGTACAGAGATTTCTTCAAGTTTATTTCGGTGGTACACGTCTTGGCAGAAACCCTACAAATAGGGTTAGAACAGAATCGACCACTTATGGTACAATTAATAAGGAAAGGACCACCAAAAAGTAAAAACTTTTTAAAAGTTTTTTTTTCCTTTACTTATTTACTAGGTTTAAGTTTGGAAAATGTATCGGTAAAATGTGAAATAAATAATAACACTAATTAATAAATAGTAATCTATTTTCAAATTAAAAGGATTTTTCTAAAGATCTATGAGAACTGAGTAAGGAGATTGAATACAAAAATCCTATTCAAAGAATTCAGCGGAGAACGAAATATTGAATTAAAATAACATAAAATATTTCATTGAAGGCCCTTCCTGATAAATGGAATAAGTGAAAATTAGGGGATGAGAGCGATAAAGAAGAGAGAGGAGAGGGATAAGGAAGAAGAATAATCGGCAAATGTCATATTAGGGAAGAATTGTTGGCCTGACGGCGAAAGAAAGAGTGGGCGGAGGCACTTGAGTGTGTAAGGAGCGTAAAAAATGATAGTCGGGCTAAGCGGAGGAGAAATTGAAAAGAATAGGTAAGAAAGGAAAAGGGTGGGGGAGGAGGGAGGATGTGGGAGATGAATAGAAAGAGGGACGTTTTGGTATAAGTAAGGGAAAGGGAAAGAAGGGTGGGAAGGGAGAAGAGTTGGAAAAATTAGGGCGCGGCGGAGTGCTAAGAGGCGATTCGAGAAATCGCTGCTCCGCACACATAAACTCTTAACGAGGCATAACAGGGTGGTCCCATGTTAATACGCAAGCACAATGAAATATCCCCTCTCCATTCTTCCCCACCCTACTTGGATTCATCCCTCTCTCTCTCTCTCTCTTACCCTACCTCTAATTCTTCCCTCCCTCGTTTCTACGTCGCATTCTTCTTTCACCTCTACATCTATTCCATACGATTTATCTCAAAGTAAAATCGTTACTGACCACATAATTAAATACAAGATTGTTCACTGGAGGTACTTCCTTCTAAAATCCTCAAAAGTAATGAAAAAATATATTAAAGAATAAGTTCTACAAATCCACACTACCAACAATAGTAAGCACAATAAATGTTATATTTTGTATGCGATATATATTCTTAATTAAGTCACGTAATCAAAGAAGGGTTAAACCAATATTATTTTTATCGTACTTTCTTAATCGATTTCTTCTACTTCGAGTTTTCCCCTGCCCTTCTTTCTTTCTCACGTTCCTTATATACATTTGTTCTTTCTTCCATTATCAACTACATCTACATAAATACCTTTCATGATCATGTACACATACATAATATCCTTTCATCTGAAACATTAAAATTTCTGTCCACGTTCTTATAATTTTCAGCCATTTTAAAATTACTTCTCATGAATATTTATCAGCTTTGATACGCTGGCTATGTTTTTAATAATAATCTAGATTTGTTATTTCCCTTATTTAACTCATGGTGCCTCTTTGATGGTATGTACATGATAATGATTAGTTAAAAATTTAAGTTAGTAGAAAATTAAGTTTTAGGAAGTATTTTATGTAAGTGTAAAATGTTCACTCGGTTCTCATTTGAATTTTAATAACGTCGAATTCTCTCCTTACTTTTTCCCATCTCTTAGCATAATTTCCTAAAATCTTTTTCACGTTGGACGCTTTTCACCATATTACTTCCGATTCATTCCCTTTATTTTCATATCTCTCATCCTCCAATTACTTCTTTTGCTCGCCGTTTCCTCAAACTTACATTCACATCTCTCAATTTTCATTTTCCCCTATCTCTTCCTTGACTTTCAATCTGATTTCACTTTGTCTCATTTACCATCCTCTTCTTCATCCTTCCTGCATTTTCCATCTCCTCCTTTTACCTTTCCTCGTTTTATTTCCACTCAATCTTCACCATACTTTCGCCTCTTCCTCTCGTAGCAATTACCCCTCACCTGATTCTCTCTCCTCTATTTAGCTCTTTCTCTGCAGCCCCTATTTCCCTCATCCTACGCACACCCTGTATAGTAGTGAATTATGAAAACGAGATGGGATTAGAGAGGGACGGTGGGGAAATTTCAAAACAAGAGCATTGTCCCGTGGCGAGAGAGGGGAGAGAATGCCTCGCTATTGTTATATAGGACTGAGTGTCCTACTCCGACGCTTAGTCCTATTCTTCTTTTCTCTTTCGGGAGAAGGGATTTTGATGAAGAGAGAGTCGCAATTGAAAGCGAATCTAGAAGAATATTAATACGAAGGGTTCTCTGAGTTGCGATTGTAATTTATCCACGCACTTTCACATTTTACGGAGTGGAATTGAAGGCGCACAGCCGTGTCCGCTGAAATGGCTTCCCACAATGGGTTCGTTTGATGGTTCGACGAAATTGCTCACAGTACGGCGAAATTCACACTTTCCAAAAAGTTCAATGAAGAATTGCGTGACTTTCTCGATGGAGTATTGATCTGCAGTGTCTTTGAATGGAATTATTACATATATTTAAACATTGAAATGTTTCAATGACCCCTGTTTCTTATTCTGCAGGGAATTTAAAGCAATAAAATCTGAGGGGCATACTTTTCTAAACTTTTTGCATTTATATTTCAAAAGGAACATAAATTTAGCATTTGGATCTAACCAATGAAACCTTATATTGCTTCCAAAGGAGAATTCTTATTTCCTGACAAAAGGGCTACATTAGGAAATGGAAAGTACCAGGCGGGGTGAAACCAAAACAGCACTGTTCTGTTTTCAAAAAACGATTCGTGGCTTGCTGAAGAAACGAATAAAAGGAGATTTTACAAACATGGATATTGAAATATAAAGTATATGAAAAGTCCGCGACAATATAATAGATAGGTATTATACAGGTCTTATAACGAAGGATTATATAGTAAGATATTTGATGAGTTTAAGAAACACAACAAAAACATCTAAGTGACATTGTTTGAATCCCTGTTAAAAGTTTTAAATTACCGATACTTCACTATTAATTCCTATTTATATCACTTTTCATTTTCTGGATGGTTGGTAATGCATATCTTGGTGATTAAATCTTCTTATATGGTGTTTATATAGATTTACTGGTTTCCTAGTCCATTTGAAAGTTATTCGAATGCTACTGACTTTCTCATTTTAGCTGTTAAGTAAATTTCCCATTGAGAAAAGGACATGAAAAAAGTCCGATAGAACCGGGACTTGAAACTCAGGTCTTCCAATCTCCGGGAGGCCGCTCAAACCATTGAGCTATCTTGCAAGAATATTTATCGATACCCTTTTGGAGACCTTGTATTATGACTATGTGAATATGTCCATTACAATGTGGATCAACCTCCATATCTCTTAAATATCGTAAATTTAACACGAAGTATTTATATTTACGCGATTTCTATTCATATTTACATATTTAATGTCATTAAAATTTCTTACATTTACACATTGACAAAATAGTTAAAGGCTTATTGCAAATATATACTTCTGGGCATCAGGATAGCCTTGTAGGTAACGCGTTCGACTTCGATGAAAGCGGTTCCGATTTCAGTTCCCGATGGAGGGAAGGACATTTAAAATAACTTCTACTAATGATGTATTTCAATCAAATAATCTGTATGTCAGTTCAAAATGAAAATCCTAAAATATAAGACCCGAAAGTCAGAAAAAAATGAGTTTTGAGATTCCTTTCACGTCAAAAAATACTGAAATTGTATGAAGTAAAGAAAAAAAATCCAAGGAAAGGCGTCCATAACATACTTTTACTGAGAAGGAATGAGAAAATAAAATGCACTGCAATCATTTAAGAAAGCGTCTTTTCGGAAGAGTTTCCATAAGGGTTTACCCAAGGAAAAGGAGCGCTTTAATCTCGACCGCGTGTGCACAAGCGAAGGGAGAAATCACCATTTCCTATTCAGAAAGTAAACCATACCAACATAACGAGAAAATAATGGATCAAAAGAGTAGGATTATCGGTTTTTAGCCTTTATAAAAAAAGCGCTCCCCATTCCGAACAAAAGATCGCTTAACAACATTTCGCAACTCTCTAGCAACGCGATTAGAAGAAACAAAAGGGTGGCGTATGATAAAAGGGTTATTGCAGCAATCGACTCGAGAAAAAACGGCGAATTCAAGAGGAGTGAGAGCGGGACGAAGTCTTCGGAAATGGAGTGCAAAAAGAAAAACGGCATCAAGCAAGGAGCAGGATATCGCCTTGAGCGGAGGTGTCGGAAACGAGGAGAGGAAAGGGCACGAGAGCAGGAGATGGAGAGAGAGATGAAAAGTGCGCTGTTTGAAAAAAAGAGGAGAAATTTCTCGAAATAAAAAATCGGAGGTTCGACGGAAAGGATTATTCCAAAATAATGGAAATTTGATTTAAAACTCGAATTAAAGGGATAACAATGGATATAAAAAAGGAATATGGAAAGAAACGAGATCCACATGGAATGAAGAGTGGTATATTGGAAGACTTTTAAAACGTGAACAAGAAAATAATTAAATAATCTCCTCTCAAAGTATTCTTAAAAGAGGGACTAAAATATCGGATCGTTTGTGAATTTCTTCACAGATGTATATGTGTGAGTGTGTATATATATTTTTTTTTCTTTTTTTTGACGCTCTTAAATTAGCGAACGAAAAATTGTGAAGTGCTGATTTATATTATACTGACGGCTATTCACGATGAATTTTATGCTGAGCGTAATAGATGACTAAAGTATCCAAGGACGAATACTAAATATGCCACAAAAAAATCCCCCCAGGCAATGTATGCCTGTGTAAACATATATTGAGATCGTAAATGAAACATACATCGAGTTAATATATGAATAGAAATTGAGAAACTTTTAGCAGAAATGTAAAGTTATAGATCTACTAGTAGTTAAAAGCAGTTTCACTTTATAGAAATGAATAAATACGTCTATTTACGAACAAATAAAATAGGACGGAATAAAATCAATAAAGTATCAATAGAGGTTAGGCAATCAAAACCACACTAGTAAAACGTTGCTCTATGTTTCACTATATAAAAAATGCATCACCAGTAATGACGTATTAACGTGATCTGTCATATAAACTTCACGTTTGTTTTAATCTTCCATTGTGTTAAAAATCCTTGAACAAGACATGGATGAGACCATGAACGAAATAAACATCTTGAGACGCAAATAAAAGGAAAATCAAGCACGGAAAATAATAATATTCTTGGCGTATTCATCGGTATAAGATATAATACGAATATTCGACCAGGGAAAGATCGCAAACGCCGAAGGTGCATACAAAGGAAAAAATAAAAGGAGTAGAGAACGAGCGAGAGAAGAAACATGTGAAGAGAAACGTAGGAATAGAATTGAGCTGACACTTCCCCTTCCATAATGACCGCGACTCGGGGCTTTTGTTTTTTCGCGGCGCCGATTTCTCTCTTTTTAAATTTCTAAACCTCAGCGCAGAATGGCGATGAGGAAAAGAACCCAATCGATAGACATAAAAGTGCATTTCAACGAGTGTATAAGTGCTAAAGTCATTTAAATGGAGACATTCACGATTTCTCTCTTTGACCAACAAACTTCTATGAAGTACTTCAACTCACTGAAATGCAATATGTTACGAGCAACGTTTCGGTTCCAGTGATAGATCTGCTTCGATAACTTCTATTTATTGCTGTAAATGGCGTGTGTATATATTATTGATTAACTTTTATAAAGAATCCTATAACATAACACTAATCACAGGGGCTAAGGGTTAAGGCAGATAGAAGAAAACGTCGTCCAAAGACAATACGTCCTTTTTCTTCGAGTTTAACAACGCTTCTTCCAAAACCTACAGATTATTTTCTTGAAAGATCACCTTTATTCTCAAAATGTATTCGAGTCGATTATAAGATCTGGCTTACTCTTACGGCACCATAGTAATCTTAAGTTTTGTTATGTAATTCTATGTCTGCATTTACGTCATTTTCCTTGAGTGGTCTGTCCTTTATTCGTCTTCCCCGTATTTACTTTAAATTTTATTATTTTTTAAATTTGAGCATTTTTAAGTGAACCGTATTTTATTGAATAATTGCTATTATGATTTTTTTCAGCTGCTTTTTCACGGGTTTCCCACCCCCCTTCTCTTTGGGTGTTTTCCCGCAGCGTGGGTTTTTTCCTTCTCAGCCTTGAGTTGCAAAGATTTTTTCCCACACTCTGCCCTTTGTTTTGGTTTATTTACATGTGTATTTCTCATAACAGCATACGAGGCTAGATGAAAGAGAGGCCCAAGTGAGCCTAACCTATCCTATAAAGAGTCAATCTATCCATATTTATCAAGCAATCGGCCTTTAGAAACAATGAGCATTTTAATAAATCTCTCCAATAATTTTATCAATAACAAATCCGACACCTTTCTTCGCAGAGCATAAGGATAATCATCCCAAATTTCCTCTATCTTCACTTTTAAATAGACTTCCAGATGATGCAAAACGCCTTTAGAAGATTGCAGAAGTAAACTCTACCTTTCTAAGGGAATTTTTCTCCGGATTAAATTGGTTTTGAGTCAAAGGTGGGAATGCAGATGGTGAAATGTTCCTAAACGAAGAGGTACACGCATCCAAGGTTCTGGATTCTAATTTACGATATTTCCGACGCGAATGAGAGAATCCGAGGAGATGACATCCCGAGAAAGCAGCGTGATAAGACGTGCGAATACGTAGGAAGGGAGGCGAAGTGGAAATTCGCGATGAGCGAAGGGGAGAAAAGTGGTGTAGAGGGATGGAGTTTCGTAGGAGTGTATCTCAGAAGAAAGTGCGGAAATTCATACAAGAGGTAGATTCCGTAGACTATTTCAGAGGAGGGAAGGGAAAGCGGAAGCAAAATGGATGAAGGCTTATGAATAAGAACACGGAAAGTTGTTACCGCAGCTCACGTTTCTCGTACTGCAACCACCAGTCCATCGTAAGTCATCCAATATCTCTGAGCATATCCTCCTCAGAATTATAATACCTACCGAATATATTTGATTTTTGGATCAAAAAATACTAAAATATTACCTCTATGCACGGATTATTTCTTTTTAAAGAGAAAACTTGAATTTTTCTAATTAATCCCAAAAGCATTAATGATGACACGATGATTTTTTTACGATTTCGTATAGTGATTCTCCAGAGTAGTCTGTTTCTTACATTTTTCGACAAAATAATTGAGTTTCTACAGTTATCGTCGAATTTCCGGAGTCTCGATTTGTGGTTCTCATATTCTTTCACGACGCTTTTTTGAATAATTTTTGTCCCATCATCCGACTATAGTCACACCAATACGAGTATATCTTCCTTTTCTAACCCTGTCATAGAAACAACGCTAACACATCTTTCCCTTTCATCGAGATCCTTTCGCATCCTTCCCGCCCTGAACCATCTTCTCCAACCACTATCTCCCATTCATACCACCTTCTCATTCTTTTCCTCCATCACCCTTTCCCTCCCTCAGGAGCTCATTCCAGAGATAGCATCAACCGACTTCTGCCCGCACTCACCCGTCATCCTCTCTCCACCTTCAATTTACTACTACTTATTCTCTCCCCGTCACTTAACCTTACCTTTCAAAAAAATCCTCATCCTGTCCCATCCATTCCACTCCGATCTTCTCCTTTACAGATACTTTCCGTTTTCTTTACTTCCCTCCTCAACCTCTTCCGCTCCATCTTGACTTTTAAACCTCTCCTTCCCTTTCGCACACTCCATTCGCCAACGCCTTCGACAGGTTTCTTCGCTTCATTCAATGTTTCCTTTGCATTAGTGCGTTGAGTTTTCCTCTCACATCCGTAGCATCATACATTCATCTTTCCTCTCCTTTCTCCTTCACATCGGACGTACATTTCTGTCTTTCTTGATTCCACCGACTGTCTGTCCAACACATCTTATCCTCTTCTATCTCAATTATCGTTCAGTAAAAGCTTCAATTACTCATCTTATCTCCCTTTTTGCTTTGCTCGATGTCACTCAAATCGACGTCTTTCTAAACCCAATAAATATGAAACTTCGAGTCTTAGTAATTTCCATGAACTCAAATGGTTCTACATTACATACATGAGCTACATGACATTAACAGCTCCCCAAATACGACATGATGGCATCATAATAGGATACTAAATTTATAATGATATAGAAATGTTATTATTGGGGAAAGATTGAGGCTTGGAAGTCTCTTCTCACATCTTGCAATAAAAGAAAGAGATTGCTTGAAAAAAGTACGCAGAAGAAAACTTTATGAGTTTAAAAACTTCAGTTTACTTGTAGGAAAAAATGCACCATAGCAGGATAACATCCCCTAGAATAGGAATGTGAAAAACCTGCGAAACTTACTGATAGATAACTAATCTAAGCATGATAAGTCAGATCTAAGGGGTCTAACAAAAAAATACGGATTCACTATTGCATATATTTAAAGCAGCTCAAATTGACAAAATTCTTGTAGGATGAAGACTACGATTTTAAGACTCAACTTCCTTCTCCAAAAATTCCTTACTCATGGTAAATGTTTCTTAATTGGTTATCTACCTATTCAGTTTTGGCTCTTAATTTGATACATTTTCTTCAGCTTTGGACTGGTCATGTCTTAGCCCGCAACTATTTTCCCCCATAGAACGCTTATTTCCTTCACTTAACAATTTTTATCTCTATTTCTTCCCGTTTCGCTCCACATTTCCCTTCTTTTCAAATCAAAATCCTTCGCCAACATTCACTTCCTCATTCCACCCCGCCTTTTTAAACTGTTCTTAGAAACCCTCTCTTCTCGTCATACGTTGGCTCTTGAGCTCTTTCCTTTCGCTCTATCTTGCGCTCCATCCTTCATTCCCTCCCTTCGCAATTTATCTCTCTTTCCATTCAATCCGTAACCGCAAAATCCGCCCCCTTCACTTTCTGTCCCACATCCTCTCTCGCCCGAGGGCCGTCGTACTTATGGGAATCACTGAGCATCGCATACACACTCTCCTCCGCTCTTAGTCCAAATCACTTTTAAAATATTTTTCATCACCTGCTTGTATGCGACAGCGTCTTCGGAAATGAGGGGCGACGCTCCGAGCAAATGAACGTATATCCCTTCCATTTCGCTCAACCTTTTCCCATTCCACACTCAATAACTTGGGAGTATCACCTTTTATCATCTCCTACGATGAAGCTTCCTCACTTCCTTTTCATCGTTTCGTTTTTGGGTCGCCGTATTTCCTATCGCTCGTCCTTAATACCGTCTCACTTTCGCTTTATACTTCCTCATTCTTCCTACATTTTCATTCGATTGAATTTTTCGCCTTCGTTATCCCTCTAAATATTTTTGATTTCTTTTTCCATCTTCCTTATCTCAATACACATTACTGGTGATACTGGAACTTCATATAAAGTGAAATTCATTTTTACCTCTTCAGTATGGTTGTATTGCACATCACCAAACGTATGCACAACTATGTTATGAATTCTATCATCGAATAGCAGACCCATCGTAGCAGTTGATGCGCCATAAAACCTCTATTAAAAAAATACTTTCGAGTGCGTTGCTTCTTCATAATTTTCTCTAGCCTTTTCAAAGTTTCCCAGTTGCTTCTTCATAGTATCATAAACAATATAAACGTATAAAATAAATAGTTACTGTTTCTTGGAACATCTCCTTCATACTTTATTGATATACTCTCGACGATTATTATCGTATTTACCGCTGCCAATAAAAAATGGAATATTTTTCACCTATCGTTTGGCACAGAATAGAGGAAAATGGGTCTTTAATTCACTTCTGACTCAGTCTTGTTCTTGGAATTAAGACAACCTGAGAGGTGCTGAGATACGAGCGGTACTCTATGATAGCCTTCATCCTGATTACTCCTTGCTGAAGGAAACTAATATCTCTAAGGACTCCGTGGAGCAGCGTACATCTTATAAGAAAGAACACTTGACAATTTACGTCAATGTAATGACATCTTCAGGTCAACTCGTTGACGAAATTAATCAATAAAAATCCGCTATGGAAATTACGAAATGTTTCTTTTAATATTCCTCATTGAATGATTTAACAAAGATCATTGATAAAGTCACTGTACAGCAACCATGTGAATCCAAAGCGATCTTCCTCAGCATAGTACCTTACTTCTCATGTTGTCTAGTAGGAATCATTCTCTCTATAGCTATTGATAGCTAATGGTGCGACCACCAAGTGAACATTTTCCACCCAAAGCGCTCCTCCTCAGGAAAGCAGAAGCAAAAGCTTCACTCCTCATCTAAGCTGGAAAGCCTCATTCTCTCCAAAGCTTTTGGTAGCTAATGGCGGGGTGTTTATGGTTGAGAACCGGGCTGCAGGCTGAATACTCTACTGACAGTATTCTCATAATTCTCTCATTTTTTTCCGTTTCCAAGACCATCTTCTTCGCATCTCTCCATTACCATTCGCATTCACCTTCCCTTTGCCATCTGTCGGCTCTGCGCTCTTCTGTCAGCCGAATTTTATCCGATCTAGCTTAATCCATTCCAGTTCCTTTTTTATATTCGCCACCTGCACAGAGTAGGATAACCCTCTTTCCAATATTCCTTCGAAGATCACGCCACCTACAATTTTCCCTTTCTCCTTACACTCTTTTCTCATCCCTTAACTTACCCCTTCGCATCCTTTCTCCTCCTTAAGAAAGAGAAGCTTCTTTATTCTTTCCAACGTTTCTTACCCTCCGCATTTCCTTCCTTCCTACTTTCGTTTCTCCCCTTAAATATTTTCCTTTACCCCTCTCCTCCGCGTACCAGGTTCTTTTTTAGGCTCTCATATCTGTTGTTGCAGACCCGCTAGATTTCCCTTGCATTCCTTACCTTTTTTATTAGATCCCTTTCTTCTCTACTCTCTCCTCCATATACGCGTTTTTCCCCGAGCATATTTCTCTTTCCTCGAACCTTTTCCGGTATGCGGAGTGTGTTTTTCCTTTTTCGCCCTCCAATATCCTCATGAACTCGAGCAGCGTTTCTTTTTAAAATCCTCCACCTCGAAACCGTACTCTTTCATACTTTTGATCCCGAAAGGTAAAAGTTTCCTCGAATTTTCGGTTCCCTCCCTTGAGGAGCTGGACCTAAGGAAAAGAGATGAGGGGGGGGGGGGCATATGGAGATGCCATTGCGCTATCCGAGATAGGTTTACTCTGAGAGGAAAGGGACTCCAGAGAAACGTGATGTGAAGGTGATTGATGTTTACTCGCCATAATACGCTGGAAGGTTCTTTATTTTTTTTCCCTTCCTGAATCAATTCGCTCGGGAGCGTCTTACTTTTTGAGATGGGGGCGGAGATGTGGCCTAATCTCTTAAAATCGGATTCCTATTCAGCGTAAGATGTGGAAATATACTCCGAGGAGATGATACAGAAGAAAGTAAGTTTTCCAACGTTTAATTTAATCCTCCAGGAAAGCGCTAAGCTTTCAAATTTCGGAAAAACTAAAAGCAACTCTTTGATACAGATTTTGTTTTTCATGCCTTATGAATTTCAAAGAGTATAATATAGCATTATAATAGTGTAAATTATAGTACAGTGTTGTTTCAATCCGTGATTCTAATCCAAACATCTTAAATCAATCTGAAATATGATTATTATTGTATTTGTTTCTGTTGTTATTGCTATTCATTTGTTTTGGCGAATTAATGCCAATATGCTCTCTCTCTTCAACCTCACCTCTTGAAATATTACCAAATAACTTTTAACAAATAAACCAAAAACAACTGACATTGCAAATATTCTAACTTTACTATCAATGAGATTGCTAAGGTCGTTGATGTATACTATAAAGTCCGAGGTCACCTTACCCACGTTAGAACTAATTCCTTCCAGTACTATGCCTTGCTCTCTATCGGAGAGAAAGTCCTTTATCCAATTTATTAATTCTCCATTGATACCCGCAACTTTTAATTTGTACAATAAAATATGATGAAGGACATTATCGAATGCCTCCCGAAAATCTAAAAATATCGCGTCGACTTGTTTGTTATTTTCGTCAGATATTAGGACATCGTGTAGTAATAATGTCATCTGAGACTCTCAGGATCGAGTCTTACGAAAACCGTGTTGATTCCTAACTATGAAACTGTACGTTTCAAGAAAACCCATTAAAGAACTAGAAATTATATGCTCCATTATTTAGCGTTCAATGATGTTAAAGATATAGGCCTGTAACTCACTGGATTCTCCTTTACGCCGCTTTTAAATATTGGAGTGACATTTGAGATTTTCCAATCTTAATTTACCTTAACTCATCGGCTTATCAAATATTACTTTAAGAAAAGGTCCTACATTTTCTGCTGCCTCCTTGAATACCTGAGCTATCAAACTTCTTGGATATTCAATAACGGATTATGTTACATTTTTGAGTCATTCAAGCACCTTAAAAACTCTAGTCAGATTCTAAAAGTTCTTACCTCGTATTTTAAAATTCCAAACACTTGACAACCATAATATTCGTTATCAATTATAAGTTATGAACTCATATGAATACCTACTCGTTATAAGTACATTATGTTTAATACTTTAGGAACTACACAAAGAATTATTAACTCAATTTAACGGTGTAAAAACTGAGATAAAATACAGAAACTGACAGCGACAAAAAGCAAACCGTTTTCGACAGCATAGAAATACTGTAACCGAAACTGTATTTTGTCCACTTTCCAGAGAAACATCACGTGCATTGGATCTTTTCCCAACAATGCCTTCCATCCGCTCAAATTAGCATTATCTCATCACTGGGGATAATCCATCTGCATCGTACTCCCATCAAGCTATCCTTTGAAACCCATAAATGTAAATTTCCAATCAGAAGGTCTGAAAGGCTTTGCTCCATGCCTCAAGAAAATCCCATCTCTGATTTTCCACGCGACAACGCCTCCGATCACACAGCACGCCTAGGCCTACGCTGCTCTTTATTATGTGTCATCAACTTCCTAAACCCTTTTTCATCCTCTTACTACCGATACGAGGAAGTTATCGCTCTCGATGCTACACCCCTCCAATCCACCCAATCCCCAACCACTTCAACCCCTTCAAACTCCCCCCTAACGGCCTATCGCCAACATCAACTACTCCATAGTGCAAAGCAGCTCTAGCGAGTAAAAAATCCCCCACACACCCACCGTCCCCTTTAGTTACTCGCGCGGTTACTGCAGATAAAGACAAAATAATGCGATGTAAAACCCCTTTCTATTATCTCCCCACTTTAGCTCCGCCGATACAACCCCCAACTCCATCTTTCCATTCCTTTCATCTTCACTTGTTTTATGCCCCCCAATATATTCCACTCCCCACCCTCTTATTTCCCCCTCGCTCCGTCACGAGTAAACCTTTAAGCTAATCAGAGTTTCGCTGAAATCCGCCATCTTACCTGCCTCCTGCCCATACGCTTTCTCTTCCCGCCGCCCCCCGCATCCCCCTCCCCCCAAACCTATCCACTCCATCGCGCCTTTTCCTTCCTTTCCCCCTTTATAATGCAATTTCCCTACCTCTCCCATCTGCGCGAACGTAAAAAAGCATTTGCAAATTTAGCTCCTATTTTATAGGGCGCCTTATAAAGTGGAAGAGGCTGACGGAAAAGGAAAGGGAAAAGGCTTTATTTTCCTTTCTTTATAATTCTTTTTCTCTCTCGAGACGAACAATACGTTCTCATCGGCTGCCTCCTGAAAACTATTACCAATTTTAAGCTCGCTACTGTCCGGGTATGCGGGGGACTGCTGTTTATTTTCGGATTGCTCTTTCATATTTATGCGGTGAGATGAACTTATATGATTAACTTCTGCTAAGTATAAGGCGATGCGAAAAGGAGACGCCGTTGGTGAGTAACTTTTTCCAAGTACTCGATATCGCTGATAAGATCTAGAGCTTGCTTTGAGTATTTTACGTAAAGACAAGAGGAAAGGAAAACCGTCAAAAAGGCATGTATCTGATCTATTTATGATAAGCAGAGCTTTTCCGGGGTTAAAAGCGCAGTTTTAGAATCTTTCGTAGAATTCCATCGTAAATCCACATTGCGGAAATTTCCTGCTGAATCCAATTAGCTAATTAGACCTTTGCTTTGAACAGCTTTCTGTGGAAAATTCAAAGCACTGCGACTCTGAGGCCCATTTTAACTATCAATCGCGAGAAGAGACGTGAGCCTAGAAAATGCCCCAAACTTAGGTTAATTAACAGTAACATCTTTGACCTGAGTAGATGCTAAATGACCTTCTACGACTTCTATTCATCTTCAAACTAAGTCTATGGTTCCATATAATATATTCAAAACTTGCAATCACTGTATAATGGATGCAAATGGTTTTACATCCACTGAAATAATATTAACTACAAATCATTGCAATTAATGTACAATACCTCTCCTCTGAAAAACTATTTATTGACATTCATAATAACCAAATTTAATAATCAGTTGTGGCAATGGTGACGATTAAGGGACGTAATATCGTATCGAAAAACAATCGATACAGAATTTGTTATAATTCAAGAGAATAAAAACAAAATTTACTATTTTTGGAAACTGGAATAGTTTTCATTTATAAAATTTAATATTGCTGCTAATTCACGATAAAAAGTTGCAATAGGAACTGATTACTCACTCAAGTACAGATACCACCATTTTGTTTGCTTCGCCTCCCGGTGTTCCGTCTTACCTGAAAAGAATAGAATAATTATTACTGGAAAAATCATATTCCACGTAGTATATAATTGCATTACATTCTATACACACTGTCTACATTCTATCTAATATATTCTCTATATTTAATTCTTCCATCTATCTAACCATTATGAACAGCTCTTCATTTTCATGATAACGTTCAAGACCACATTAAATTAATAATTTAAATTCCTAGCTCCACATATGCAACACTTAATGAAATGGAATCATTTAAACAAAGAAGTATTATATTAGACAGATATTTACTGAATTTCCACAATATCACGCCCACCTCCGTTGATTTTATTTAAAGCAGTATAAACAACGAACTTAGAAAGTCGAGGTTCGTTCATATTCTACGGCAATATTGTATTTGCTAAGAATAGCAAAAAAATTTGCGATTCATAAAATAATGAATCGGTATCCGGCATCCATTAACATTCATGCTGATCAAATCTGCTCGTATCCAACTTTTTGTGAATACATTTCCCTTTACAATAAACGGAATATTTAAGGAGAGCCACGGAGCAAAATTTTTCTTATCTGCGAATTAATTATTTCCTTTCCTATTTCCGAATCTACGATCGCCGTAATTTTCTTCCAAGGACTTAATATCCCACGAAAAGAACTCCTTATAAAGAACAGAGATCAATCCTTCTCCGCCACGCTATGCTGGAAATGAAGTAGTTTTAAGTCAAATGCCTTGAATCCGATACCTGTTCCGAGCCTCTGTTAACCCATATCCTTAGAAGACTGTTCATTTAAATTGATACATTAGAAATAAGAGATGATTAATGCTTTCAAAAACATTAGGCGCTGCAAAAAGGGAAATGGAAAAGTTGCTGTTGCTAATCTCTTGATCTGCTGTAACAATTTGTAATATTTAATACTGTAAATTATCTGCTATATTATCTTGTATATACACTCCGTAATGACTTAATTTTTCTTCTCTACTAACTTTTTCTGCTTTGTTTTTTTTTTCATTTTTGGTAAATTGTATATTAGTTTCCGTTTGCTTTGGTATTTGTACGACATGTACATTAACTGTTATTAAGATGCTAATTTTGTATTGTAACATACGAAAATAAATTTAAGCCTATATGTTTCTATTCATTAACAGAATATTGACTTTTAATGTACAATTTGGCATTTCCTGATGAGCCCTCTATGACTCAGCATAACATAGCTACCGAGCCATATTTTCTTGTTTAAATTGTTTTACTACTTTTGTATAACTTATGCAGCTCTATTTGTAATACATATGTTATGTTATGAACTTTGAATATAGAAAAATATCCTCAAATGTAGGAAATTTTAAATTAGTTATTAATATTTTTTAGTTAATTTTGTATTAGTTCTTAAATTTCATGAATCCACCACTAGAACTTGTCTAACTACGGCAGAAAAGTAGTCAAAAAATAATTATGAATAAATAAAATGTTTCGTGAGAAAAAATAGTTACCACAAACTAATCGTATCCTCAGTTTGTTCGTCTTTTTCTTTCTTCATTGTTATCTCCTTCAGCACAGTGTATAGGTAAGGTAAATTGCAAAAATGGAGTACTTAGGAGGCAAGCAGAATCCTTTACAGTGGGTATTATCAATGAGAATACATAGCTACGCACACAGCCGCAATAATTCAGCAAGAAGCCGAGAGAGGCGGACCTCCAACATCGACCCGCTCAAGTCCATATACGTCATCATCCGAATGCCCAGGACGAATTTTAGAACATCCTCTCTTCTTCGCTCCATTCCCTTGCATAACTCTTTCTAGATCGCTAATTTTTTTCTCTGTGTCTACTTCTCCGCTTAATTCCATATTTTTGAATTCTTCAGTAGCGCTGACTTTCTTCCTTGCAATGAGATTGGAGCAGATCTCAAAGCGTAACGATGTGAAGCGATTTTCGGTCGACCGCGATGTGGTGGATGTAAATTTCAAGAAAAGGTCAGCGAAAGGATTTAGAGTGCTTGAAGCTCAAAAAGGGGCAAGAAAGTGATACATTGAGACTTTATTAAAGAGCTCGCAAATAGATCTTGTAAATATCTACGTTTTAAACCCGTTTCATTGCTCATCTTCTTTTTCTGATTGAAAACAGTATTTATTTATGATAGTAAGTAGTTAAGATTTAAATAAAATGCACCGTTAAGGTCCCCCTGAGCCAAAGTTGGATTGTCAGGAGATGCCGGGTTATCAGCATACAAGTTGTTGCTTGTAATTATCAAATTTTCAAATTAAAAAAATTTCAATTACGAAATTATAATTAAGAAACCATTATAATAACTATATAAACAACAAGTAATATAAACTATAAGTATTTATTTATACTTATTTTCTGTAAATTGTAAACAAAATAAATATTGATTAGAATAATTAATAAAAATTAAAACTATTTTAATATAGCTACAGAAAGAGAAATATTATATAGTCGATGGTAAATATGGCCAGTATTTGGTAAAGCACCAAGCGAAGAAGCTTCCCTAATTTCATTTCCAGCTCCTGTTTTCCCCGTGAAAAATTAACTTTATAAAACAACAGCGCAGTGTCATTCAGTTGTAAATCCCTGAATTCTTCCTTTAATGTTAATCAAAGGTAACCTTAGGCAATGAAGACGTTTATGAATAAACTATGTAAATGTGAACTATAATATAAATAATCGAAAGCTTCCTTAAACAGTAAAGTTAGATTGCCCATTAGATGCACATTTCCATGAGTTAAACTCGCAAAATGAATTAACAGAAATACCGAATTTTGAACGGCGAAATTCATAACCACGAAATATTTTCCTCAAACTGATAGCATGCTCAAAGAAGATAGGGGAATGATAAGAGGTTCGTTTTGATGATTTCGGATTTCAGGTCGTTAACGTTTTTCCATTTTTATTATAGATTATAGAGACGTTTTTAATTGCTTAGTCGTACAATTTTATAGATATAGATTATTGGAGTAATTAAGTTTTAGAATGGCTAGATTTTCAGCGATCGAAATTAGGATTTGGTTCGACATTTAGCTTCATCAATTCCAATCAATGATATTCCATTCCCAACGACCCAACAAGCTATTTATAGCTCGAGACTGTAAAGCAATCCATTGGGATAAATTAGTTAACGTAGCATACTTTGCGAAATAATTCACAACATATATTTTGAGGACTAATAATTCCACCTTTATCGATATTCATTTGCCTCTAAATGTATTATTCAGTTAGAACTGCGATGCATTTCCGTCGGAGAGTCATTAATGTCTGAAAATGGAAGAGGCCGAATATTTCCAAATTGTCTAATGGAATCAGAGGGGAACTGCAAGGCAGCTGAAACGGCGTTTTCTATTTCCACAATCGGCACGAAATGCACGCACACACGAACACATCAGCGATGGTAAAAAACACGGCTCACTTCATAAATCGTAGAAGCGGTAGCAAGAACGTCGTCACGGACTCT
The DNA here is from genome assembly GCA_000376725.2 of Ladona fulva. Classification (NCBI taxonomy): domain Eukaryota; kingdom Metazoa; phylum Arthropoda; class Insecta; order Odonata; family Libellulidae; genus Ladona; species Ladona fulva. The sequence continues at coordinate 3,246,467 of KZ308992.1, forward strand.
GCCATTTTCTAAAAATATTCTCTGCCCGCATTTCGACGCATTCATCATCCCGCGGCGCAAATAGGCACAGCGGCGTCAATTTACTTTTCCTTCCTTCCGCGCGGATTAAAGAAAAAAAGGACGAACGGCAGCCGCTCATGAATTCCGCGACATTAAGAATTACGACGAAATGAACCTCGATCCTTAATAGCGTTACAGAGGTTTTGGATTTTTTATTTCTGTCGTGTTGCTAAAGATGGTTCTATCGAGACTATCGAGACTGTAATTTACTGCGGGACGTCACCACGGTTGATGCATTGGCTTAAGAGGGATAATGAAGTAGAATGCGATCCGCTTTAGGACAAGTTAGAGTGGGTAATTCAACACCTTTGCATCCTCCTCTCTGGGCAAAGAATGGAGGAAATAGAGAAAGGGAAAAGTTGGACAATGTGGGAGGAGCGCAAAGGTGTCGGCACCTTCTCGACTGACCTACAGCCTTCCTCTTCCTGCCTCTCTTTGGCATCTATAACGTTGTCACCAATGGTAAGGCGGGTTACAGCAGAAGATATGTGAAATCCGAGATACTCCCTGAGATATTTCTCGGTCAATAAGCATGCAATCTGAGAGTCTATTCAGCTATAGTCTTCACATTTAGCTATAGCCTTTTCTTCACTTAGCTATTCGCTTCTGTCTGTTTCGGTAATGATAATGATCATTCTATCATTAAAAACTTGCAAATTCAGCATCAACAAAAAAAACCTTTCAATGAAAATGTGTAAAAGCTCATTAACGAAAACAAAATAAGAAAGATTTAAAAATAGAACATAAAACTATCCTGATAGTCATCTCACGTCAATTTTTATATTAAAAGAATGTTAGATATTAAACTTAAGTTAAAGAGTGGCAATTATGGCCTAACCTCGGAGTAAGAGTATAACAATTATAATAACATTGCGATATATTTTATGATAGAAAAAGTCAACCAAAATAGTTTCGGAGAAACTGAATTAAAGGAGATACTAGTAATGATGAACTGGGGCTTTACTGAATCGGTTCTATTAATTTAAACCAAGGTTATGATGATGAAAGTGGTTAATAAAATAGCACACAAATACAAAATTTAAGACTTCTTGAATCGCTATGTGATTATCATGAGAAAAAACAGTGAATTTCTCATTTGGAAACATTACCTCAACTTCTTCTATTCGTAATGATTCACCAGTTGAAATAAATGGCGAGAGATGATTAATGGTTTCCACCAATGGAACAAAAAGTGTTGACAATTAATAAAGAATAATCCATCTCGAGGAAATAAAAACTTCAAACCTTAAGCGAGAAAATGGCGTTTATGGGAAAGGAAAGAAGGGGGTGAAATAGATTAAGGGAATGAGAAGGTGTCGAAGGGACAAGAAAGAATCAGTAAGAGAGGAAATGAAACACTAGGGATCTCGGAAGTCGAAATAGAAGAGCAGCGATTTGCAAAGTGAGCGCTAGTCGCAAAAAATATGCCAATTTATTTTTCTAAATTTCGCAAGATGACCCCTGAAAAGTACCCAAATTGATAAAATGTATCGCTAAAAATTATTTTAAAAATAAAGTGACTAAACATATTCGTTGCATATGACGCCAATTGACGTCAACCTTGCCTAACGCTGGGTGCGGCGTGACGCCAGTAAGCCGTTCTAGAATAAATGATCTGCTTTTATGAGAAAAATATGTATATTTCAGCCGCCGCTAATGTATTAAATTCGCTTTTTAAATATATGCCGCTTCATAAATAGCATAATGTAATTTATTTTATATAATTACAGATTTTGTTTTATATGAAATTGTCTTTTATCAAGAGAACGTTTTGCTATTTTGATTTGAGTAAGTTAAACATTTAACCTTTCAAGTACGTAGGGGAGGTTCTACGTAACAGAGCATGCTAGACATAGAGCGTGATGTCCTTAAACAGAAAAATATCGCTGAAAGAAGAGAAAAATTGCTAGATCTACCAGAGAAATCGCGAAATTCTCAAGTATGGTCGCAAAAAGCCTTGTGTTATCCTCTGGCGATTCCTCTTTTGCTGCAAAATTCAGCAATACTATGTTATGTACAATCGTGAAATATCGTCGAATGCAATGAACAGGCGATTTTTTCTACTAGGCGAGTTATTGATTTCACCTGACGTATTACTCCTGACTGATATGATCTTTCTTTCGTTTCTACTCATCGGCGACAGTTTTGAGGGCATTCATAACCACCGAAATAGAGGCGAATACAGCTCGATGAAGCTTGGGAAGCACTGCCCTATGATATTAAAAGTAATGGCACCACATAAGGAAATTTCCTATTCATAGTATTGTATGGTTTAGCTATTATTTTAACATCGCTGACGAAAATAGCTTCCTTCGGTAGAAACTTCTCTTCATCGAAGTGTCAATAGGACACGGAGAAGAATTTGGTACCCGTCTTAACTGGGCCCTTACTGAGGCTGAAATGAATCGCCGTAGTTCCAAGAGAATAAGGGAAAAGCAGTGGAAGGAGGAATTGAAAGAAAGGAAGGGAACGAGGGGGCAAAAAACATGGGAGATCGGGAGGAGGATGATAGAGGGTTAGGCGTCGGAGAACATCGCGTTTAATAAGTAGAGCGATCCTCAGAGTGCCGTGACTGACGCGAAGATTAAGAGTAATTAGGGAGAGTAAGAAGAGAGAGGGGAAGGGGAAAGATACTAGAAAATGAGAAAATAAAGACAGGGGACGAGATGACATTGAACCGAGATAACTACAGCCCCAACCACCAGCGGCGCTGCCATCGAACGCTCCCGGGTTCAGCAAAAGATCATGAAGCATTCTTCGAAAGACTTTGTTTAGGACGATAATAACCTGGGCTATCGATTGTGCCACGCTCTCCTCTGCTCGCGGATTAGAATGGGGACAAAAACTCGGTGGATAATGAAATATGGATGGTGTCAACAATTCGATTTTTTCTCACCCCGGCCGCTGGGGGAATTGACTCGCTATATTTCCTCTCCTAGAGTTTGAGAAATGATCTCACCGGCGTAAGACGCTTCGTTTCCTCCTTCCCCAGAAGAGTGCCCTGCGCCTAGGAGCACGGGGAACACGGGTGGTGTTAAAATACCCTACCTCCCGCGGCGTGACGTCTTCTCCACTTCATTTGTCTCTTTCAGAGGACTAAGACTGCAGATTCCCCCAACTTATTACCTCTCGGTATTCTTAAGGAATAAGGTTCTTATATTTTTTGTAAGACTTTGGAATTTCTCTCACGCAAAATCGGTAACCTCTCGCGTTTTATACGAAGAAGAAGATGATTTATACGATCCTAAATTGCGCTCTTACGTTCTCCAGCGCATCAAGCATTCGCATTCGCCCGAGTAACATATTGGCATTTAAAATCGCGCATTCGTCTAGTTAAGTCGATTGAATCCTCTGCCAATGTTGGACAACGGAATAGTGTCCTGTAGTGCAAAGTATCAACTTACGTGCAGACCTATGTACGAGGTTAGTAATCGGAGCTTATGAAGACCATTTAATTGGACGATCAGTGCTCACTGCAATAACATTTGTTAAAGAGAGAAGTCAACCAAAATGACTAAAATTGTGTATTTGTTAACGTGAAGATGTAAATATCAACGAATATCTCCAAAAACATACAAAATTAACTAAATTTTGTTTCTTCTTCCGTCCATGTTTAGCTGTTCCGGCTTCACAAATCATCTTTGGTCTTCCAACGCTTCGTTTCATTCGTAGAACATTTTCTTTCTACCAATTCTCATACTCGAGTAATTTATTTGATATCTCCTGAACACCTAGTTCATCTGTTAAGGGTACATTCCTTAACTTGTCAGTCCTTTACAAAACCTTTCACCGCTTTGAGAAATTATATTAAATTTCGTTTACTTTATGTAATTACAAATCTATTCAAATTAATCACTCTGATAAGAGGCATAGAAAAACGACTTAGTTTTCTTGCAAAAAATCTCATATTTTATATTTTTAAAAACATATTATCAATTTTGCTGCTTTCAGTCNAAGAAAGAATTGCATACTTAGAGTACCGAGAGAAACCGTAAGATGATTACGGCCAGAAATTATATAGATAAGGAGAGCAAGCTGGTAAGCAAGAAAATATTCAGGATATTTTTCGAAGAGTAGACATAGATTTATGGATATCTTAGAAACCTAAATACAAATATGATTCACGCTATTTCTTTTTGAGGTAAACAGGATGGTAACCTCTATAATTCACGACCCTCCTCAATTATTTATCAATGTATTTTATTTAATATTTATGTACTTTACGACACCCTTATAAACATCCAGTCATTGGACAATTTAGAAAAATCCGATCAGTCGGGACTCATGTCGGGGACCAAAAGTTTATATTGCATTTTTCGTTATATTTTCAAGCCAACAAGAATTGATAGAAAAATTCAATCAAGTTCCAACATGTTAAGATTTTTAGTGATTAGCTACTAGGAATTACTCACTGAGTCCTGTCCGTAAATCACAAAAGATGCGCGATAGACTTAAGTAAAAACATCAAGATTGGTATTTCGTGCCAAATGTACAATAGATCGCATAAAAAATTCAGCCACACCAACGCTTTACGAACAGGATTTAGTTTCCGTCCAGAGGCGGATCCCCTTAGCAGCTAAGTAAATGTGACAAATTAGCGGACGCGACTCCCTCCAGCATAATCCCCTTTCCTGTCTTAGCAAAAAAAGCTAACCCACTGCGAACCATTCTCCCAAATGTATCTCCAACCCTTTTAGTTGACATCCCAGCCGTCAAACCTCAAATAGTCCTCCCCCGGGTCCTCGCCCACCACCAAAAACCGAAGCGCCCATCACGCCCAGCTGCCCAACGGGGCATCTGCTTCACGGACCGCGACGCTTATAAATGGAAAGGACAATTCTCCCAAGTGCTTCGCGATGGAGGGAACCCAAGCGTTCCAAGATCTTCCCCAGAGAAATAACTACCACTCCATTCCGACCAAGCGAGGGACGGGATATGAGGGCCGATGTGTTGTGATAGAGTAGAGGATTTCGGCGTGGCACGAAGAAAGCGTCCGATCTATTTATCCACATCTCCGTCAGCCTCTATTTGACGTTCACACTACAGCGTTTGCTCTCGAGGCTCTCTGATGGAAGTCGTCATTGAAATGAATTTCGCGGCTGCTCCGTCGAGAGTCAGAGGCAATACGTTTCATTTAATGCTAACCCGAACAATCAGTTGCATCTAAATTAAGAAAAGGTTTTTTATGGAATATTTGCAGGAAACATACTATCGCTAAATGTCACCGCTGGTACCTTTCCTAGCAGTATTTTTATTTTGAGTCAAATTTTCGATTTATTCATTTAATAGGATTCGAAATCATCCAAAAATGTCCATTTACATTGAATCATAACAATCGTAGCTATACCAAAACATAACACTTGACATCATTAAAAACAAAAAATATACAATATTAGAACAGTACATAAGAATAGCAAAACGTTTAAAAATACTAAAGAAAATAGGAAAAATTAGGAAAAAATCAATGGCGCATTATTAATTTACGGATATAGGAGTGTATTGATTGAGAAAAAAGTTCCAGCTAAGGGTTGTTAGAAGGAGATTTTAGATTAAATAACCAACGGTGGGCGATGAACATGAATTAACAGACTATTCCCACCGCCCTTTCATGTTTTTTTTTTCGATTTTAGTTATTTGTCTTGTATTCATTTCCTAAAATAAGTGCACGTAATTAAATTATTTTATTTCCCGGCCCTATTCACTACCCATCGATAATATCGGCCAATGTTTCTAGGTGCGTCAGGGTATCCTGATACATAGGCCGATAAGATTCGGTGAGGTAAATAAGTGACATAAATGCTAGAACGAGTCCTTTAAAAAACTCAGTTTATCCGCGGACGCCGCTTCAGTACCAAAATAGGAATAAAGAGGGACGGTAGCGAGAGTCTATGGACCTTCTACCACACGCCTAAAGACCGCTTACAAGGTACGCTTGTGTTTTGGAGAGGAATAGTTGAATTTGGAAACTAAGGGAAAACTGTTTTTAAACAGTAAATATTTAAATAATAAATGATACTGCATTATCATGACATAATTTCATAAATTCCATAACTGATACCACTGAAGGCAAATGGTTATTCTTTTCGTGTAATGGCAGAGCTTAGAGGCGTTGAGACTTCCGTTTCTGAAAGATAAGTATATACATATATATTTAACGAAATCGTTCCCTGCTTAACTTTTAAATAACACGAGCTATTTATTATGAGCATTTAAAAATTTTCAACCTGATGGATTATAAATTTTACAAGTTTGTTCAATTATCCCGCAATAAACGTAAAATATTACCATTCTTTTAAATAATAATGACCCCAAATTAATTAAATCTCAAATATCGCTTCATAATTTCAAACTTAAAAATTAGGATTTAAGGTGGAGTAGAAAATTCATAAAGGTATTTCTCGCTGAAATGCAAATGACATAGAAAATCAAAATGTATATCGTCCGTGACTTAGCAAATTATGTCGTTAATATTTAAAAAATATTTATCTGCATCCAACTCCCCCCCATCAATCGTTCTTTTTCCTTTAATTACCAAGTACCTGAAGTCAGAGTGTGAGAGACATGCGGAGGAAAATTGATATGCGATGAAACAGTTTCTGCGAAAGACAAGGCTTTCATGTAATAAGATTTTAACTCATTTTATTCTAAAAATTCTAACGGGCTTCATCGTAGTTTTTTCTAGTTATGAAACTACGACCATGAGAATGACAAATTAATCAACCGTGAAAACTGAGAGCATCTCTTTTAAAGCATGCAAAGTCTGCGGTGCATTTCTCCTTTTCTGACATCCACTTTTTGAAGTCTCTTTTTCGCATCGACAAAGTTGGACGTCTCTTCAAGTACTCCATTAACCACTTCCCGTTTTTGCGTCGTTTTGCCTCTGAGAGCGAATCGGCGGCGGAGACATAATTCTGCTTCGGGTTATTCTCAACGTCACGCAGAGCGAGGAAAAAATTAACAGTTGCGAATCTCTGATAGAGGCCTTTAGGGAGCTTCGTATGGAAAACAAAAGAGAAGATCGATGGAAGAGGAGCGACCACTGTGGGATTGGAAAGACCAGCTGATGCACGGAAAGATAAAAGAAAGAATTGCATACTTAGAGTACCGAGAGAAACCGTAAGATGATTACGGCCAGAAATTATATAGATAAGGAGAGCAAGCTGGTAAGCAAGAAAATATTCAGGATATTTTTCGAAGAGTAGACATAGATTTATGGATATCTTAGAAACCTAAATACAAATATGATTCACGCTATTTCTTTTTGAGGTAAACAGGATGGTAACCTCTATAATTCACGACCCTCCTCAATTATTTATCAATGTATTTTATTTAATATTTATGTACTTTACGACACCCTTATAAACATCCAGTCATTGGACAATTTAGAAAAATCCGATCAGTCGGGACTCTAACCGGGGACCAAAAGTTTGGAGTGGTAGCCCAGTGATGCCCTTCTTTTCAAGAAATTGAGATGTAATAATATATTTAAATTCATAAATACAATTATCTTAGTGAGTGCGAAAGAAACTCATATGCGTGAAATACTTATGCCCGACAAAATTAAATTTGATTTAATTGGAGTCAACAGTAAATCATTCATATTACTGAATAAAATCTACAAAATGTACATACCATTGTGCACATTGGTAAGTATGTACATGATGACATAATAAAATATCGTAAAAAGTTTAATCAAGAAATTTCTTCTGTTAACGTTCAGCCACATATTCTACGCGACATAAAAAATAAATAATTACCAAGACATACTAATGTTAGACACTCAATAAAAACTATCTGAATTCAGCTATTACACTGGTATTCCATTCAGAGCTTTCCGTAATTATATTCATATTTTACCATAACTTTATTAGACGCTAGCAATTGGTATATAATTCCCATAGAATTGCAGTATGAAAGGACTTCAACGTCGAAGCCTAATTCCAGAGTACACTCAGAAAACACAAACTTTATGGTCCACATAACATGCGTTTGATGAATCGTTATCTAAATCTATTAAATCATTTGGGAGACTTGGATTCGCGACCCTTTTCGAAGTTTTAAACTGCATCTAATCCACATAGAAATCCAACTCTAATGTACAACCGTCCGATAGTTCACAAAAACTCAACTTCAACATCCATTTATTTAAGGGACGCGCTTGCATAGATGGAGCACCATTTAAGCTCTTTCGCTCCGTCTTTTTTCAACAACGCCGAGGAAAGCGCCAACGAACCAGTTTACCCAACTTTCCGCTTGGAATTATTTCGAGCGTCCCTTTTTTACCTGAATTAATTAGCGCCTTAATCCTATTTGGAGCGCTTTGCGAAACGTAATCCTAAAACAAAAGTGCTACTCCAAGTGGCGAGCGAGTGAAAGCGCCACCGCGAGGAACCGCCGCAACATCTCCTACTGTTCGCGAGGGCTGATAAATCTATTTCCGCTAGAATTCTTTCCTCTGATTCTCACACCACAGCCTCTGTCTGAAATAATTACCTTATTTCGACGTTTTTTTATTATCCGCCCGAAAAATGTCAATTAAGGAAAGGAGATAGATAGGTCTGCTTCCATGTCTAGATATCCGAAAATGTTTCTTTTTACAAAGCCAAGCGATCGTGTCTCCGGAAAGGAAAAACATTCCTATTATCTTTATAATTCGGATAATAGGATAATTTTTTGGTTGTCTGAACACAGCACTGAAATTATCAATTGATTAGTTTTAATAAAATTTGGGCATGATAACTAAGAAGAGAAGTGAAAATCAGATTTTCACTTCATTATGTCTAAGTACGGCCAGGACTAAGAAGTGGTTGTTGATTGTGTTCTCAACAAAATGATAACTTATCATCTCAATTTTGGAATAAATGTTTGAACTTAGTCAACAACTTATTATTGAAGAGTCTTTCATTTCAAGATGACGAAAAAATCGGGTATACATACATACCGTGTGTAAGACATATCGTATTACATTAGTGCTCTACCTTTCGGTAGGTTTATGTGCCTTAATATTCCCTACTCAACGCTACTTCTTTTGTTTACTGGTAACTTACCCCACCATTTGTATCATAAAACAACATTTGTCTTTGTGTTTCCCTTTTCTTTTCCCCTGTATAACAGGGTATACCCTGGGTTAGGGTTTCCCAGGGTATTCTACCCTGAATTACATTTTTAAGACGCATATAGGAAGAGCTAAGGTTTCCATTTTATTTGTTATTACAAAATTGGAGAATACAGTTCCTAAAACCTTGCTGCGTCTCATACGCGGGTATACGGTAATCCGTAATATTGAAAATTTCCAATGGCAAGTCACAGAATCTCTGTATTGAGATATTTTTCCCTGAAGATTACGTGCCTTAAACGACTCTAAATTCAATAACGAGAAGGTGATGTCATAGATATCTTTCTTTGGTTTAAAAAACTGAGCGCATACTTTGGTTAATAACGTTACACTTGCTATAATTTAAATGAACTATAAAACTTGTTCTAGCACGAAAGAAATCAATATTTCAGTAATGCCCAAATGTGGATTGTCTTACCATTCGGAGGCAAAGTTTACCTTAATACTTCAAATATCAGCCACTATCATCGTATATTTTATAGGAGAAAAAATTATTTCTAGTATACACAAAAGTGGTTTCACTTCTCATATATGGCATTATAAGAGGAATAATAAAATCAGCAAATTCGAGAATGATAGGAAAATTAACATTTAGATTCGACTTTTTCAACTAATCACTCATTTACATCGAAGAAGTCTCAAAATAATTAATTAAAAGATTCGTGATTCGTGAGAAAAGAATTAGTGATTAAGTTTAACTCATCAGATCGTCTGACTTTCATTATTGGATTATTTTCTTAGGGCTGTCAAGCTTTAGGTGCTCCACGAATTCACTGTAGGTACATTACAAGTTACTGTATCGTACAATTCAACCAGAGTAATTATTCCCTACTGTATCACACGGAACAGAAAAATAACGAGAGCGTAACGATTTCTTGCGTCACAAATATCGGGGATAACGAGAGGATCCTCGTGAGTTCTCCGCATAAAGAATACGACGTCCTCCATCCAATCCTTTTACAAGTAATAAAAAGCTCGCGTCGGGGCCCCCTTTTTGGTAAAAGAGTCGGAAGGCGTTACGGTGGATGGCACAGAAGCAAAGGGAATCTCTAGAAATGAAGGAGGACGGGAAACAAAAAAGGGAGAAAAAGATAAGAGAGGGCTGCAGAAAGAGACAAGAGATAAGAATCGAATTGTTTTCCCGCGCATGCGCGAGACTAGTGGAACTCATTCCTCGGTGAATTACGAGACCGGTGAGGAAGGGATTTGTGGGGGAGAGCCTTTTCGGAAAGTGGCGAAGGGCTGCGGGAAAGGGGTTGTTCTCCGCGTACAAATACAATCGGAATGAAAGCCGGTTGGACCGTCGAAGCGGAAGGCCTTGTGGTATGGGCGGAAGCAAGTTGCTTCCCCCATTTTGGGAGAGGAAGGATGGAAGAGGAAAACGTAGTTAAGAGGGGTGAGGAAGAGAGTATGAAAATGTTGAGACAGGGAGAGGCAAAGGAAGTCGCCTAAGTCATTATCAAGCGAGGTTGGGACCATAAAGCACAATTCCACACCTCAGCAACCGGCAAAGAATTCTATAAAGCAATTTTCGCCGCAAATAGTTTTTCGCGTCGCCGGAAGGCATTGTTTCAACCCGACCTTCATCTGCTTCTCAATCCATCTTCTCTTTCGTGCTCCCCTTCGTGTACTCATTCGTAGGACAAAAGCAACTCAAGCCCGATGTTTATTCGTTTATATCTGAAATGTTTTAACGCTCGTTATATTACGTACATTTTTCCTACGGACATCATCGCACGAGGCCTCGAATTCTCTTTTATTTTGATTCGTACGCGGAACACGAAATCGCGACCCACATCCTGTCAAATTCAATACTTCTCGTTATCTCCGAGAGGATTCTCATCCGAGGCTAAATATTATTTATTTCGCTCTCTCATTTATGTCGACAAGAAAAACAACGAATCTTCGTTCCGCGGAAGGTTTTACGCGGAGGCATTAGCATTCTTCATTAAAAGCGCGCGACATTAGGTTTGTCCGACGAGGTTGTGTAGCGCAGAAACTAACAACGAAACTGGACGAGAATTTACTGTACAGTACTGTAAATGTATCAGGACACGGAGCTTGCGGGATAATTCACTAAGACGGATGACCTCGGGAAATATGTACAGGCAAATATTATTCGTGGAAAAACATCCGAAATTTTTTCTTTGAAAATGTAGCCCCAAAAATATGACATATATGTAAAAAATATCTCACAAAAAATATCTCGAATAATTCTCGAGGAAACATATTCTTTCAAAATGCATACCCATTAAATTCGCTCTTCATAGAATTACATGTAACGACTGAGTAGTGCTAAAAAATGACGGTACTATCAATAAATCGTCAGAATTCAATCAAGAGAACTATTTACATTTACAACTCACACCTTACATCGTTTGCTGTTTACAATTTGCATTCCATGATACAGGTCCACACGAAATAATTTGTTTCGTTCTCAAGTATAGCAATATTTCAACATCTAAGGTTATTCCGCGCACATAAACCCCCCACCGGGAGTCAAACCACTTTCACCAAAAGCGAACGTGTAATCCACTTGGCTATGCAGGAGCACAGTTTTGCTGTCAATGTGCAGTCGATGACGTTGTACACCGTATCGTATTGCCCTATTCAAGTACTTCGATAGTTTTTTTAAGCATGCTACGACGGATGTTATGAAATTATCCTTTATTCACTACAAATATCTTGTTACATCCAAGTTTTCTTAATTTAATTTTTAATAGTCATTTATTTACCATACGATTCCGCCGCAGATAGACGATAAGTTAGATTATGACGCTCAATTAGACCGCATTCAACAACTCAAACAATATTACAAAGTTCTACAAATCTAAATACAAAACACTTGTAAATAAACCTCTTCCACTAGCTACAATAATTTACAAACTTCAATAATTAAAATTTAAACAGCTATAATTTACACATTATTGCAAATACTAAAAGTATGTATGTACATACGTTTAGCAGTCAACTCTAATATTTTCTCAAAATCGTTACATTTGCTAGAACAAAATACAGTACACAAATAACGTTTCCTTCCGAGTGCAATGACTTAAGAACAGCGCTGTTAAATGGTTATTATTATTCATATAGAATTACTATTGCCTTCAAATAATATTAGCACCACTAGTTAATATTACTTATTATTAATATAAGATATTTTTATGGTTCCTGATAAGCCTTCACGGGTACCTTCGCGGCCTCTGAGCTCACAAAGTGCCCCCGTATACTCGTACATCACCCTACCAAATAGACCCCTACTTGTCTCATATTTCGTAATCGGCAGGCTCACTCACCTAAGCTACCTATTCTGCGTATACTCTTGATGGAAAATTTAATATTTTTGAGAAAGGCTCGAACAATTCTGCAAGTAGACCGTTCCATTCCCAAAAGTTCGATTTAGATAAGAATATCTACGATTTTTCTCAATATATCTCACTTAGAATGTATGACCGTACCTGCCCAAGTAATCTGCCTCATTAATTCAATCAAGTATTTCCTTAAACACAGAAATTCTCACGAATTCCTTAGTACACAGATAATATCTTCATTCATCTGGTTTCTAGAATGCCCCAAGCTACTTCTTTTAACATTTGGGTAACGCTGCTACGTTTTCCATATCTAACTAACACAAACCTAGCAAACCTTTTTCGCATCTTTTTTCAATTCATTTTCAGCTCCTATTTGATAATGATCCCGTATATGTTCTCCATACTCTAGCAAAGGCCTAACCAGCCATATATCCAAAGTTTCTTTCAGCTATTCAACTAAAAGATATGTTATAGTTGTAATATTTCAAGATTTCGTTACAGCATTATACAATATATAATTACACTATACTAATTACCTTATACNGGGTGTGAAAAACCTGCGAAACCTAATGATAGAAGCAACTAAAAATTTAAAAGAAGAAAGGAAATGGAAAATGAGATGAAAAAATGAATTTTTTAGAAATATATCTGGGAAGAAAAGAAAAATACATGTAAAATGTACAACAGAAATACATGAAGAGTAGGTACATTAAAAAATACATGAAACGTATATAAAAATACGTTCAATCTTTAGCGGCATATTGCTAAATATAGCTTAGATCAGAGTGATACCTTTATACCACTTCTGTGTGTTGTTTTTAATGTTATGAAAGCAGTTCTTGTTGATATCTGAATATAAAGTATAACCAATAATCAGCATCTTTAGGTGGAATGTTTATACGAAGATAAAGTACAAGCTATGATTTTATGTTTCTATGTTTACATTTAAACGTGCCCAAACGCGTCCACGCAAACACATGTCAATGTAATCTCACTTATCCAATATAACGCATAACCAATAATCAGCATCTTTAGGTGGAATGTTTATACGAAGATAAAGTACAAGCTATGATTTTATGTTTCTATGTTTATATTTAAACGTGCCCAAACGCGTCCACGCAAACACATGTCAATGTAATCTCACTTAGTAACAATTATCGATATATTTAAATATGGTGTCTAAAACATAGTATTCATGAGAAAATAATTTATTCTTAAAAAAGTCTAAATTTCTTAATTAGGCAGTTAGTGCACGATTTAAAATAATTTTATTTACATTCATTTCACCTACTTGCTTTCGGCTTACGCCAAAATAAGCAAGTGAACGATTTATCAGAGACAGTGTGGGAACAGACCTTCCAAATAGAGTAGGATTGTATCGATTCATTTTATGTCCCGCAGCATTGTCATTTATTCATCCCATAACCTTCCAGGAAGTTAGCTATAAAGTATGCCTCATTAAGTGACCTAACTCACTTTCACTATTCTTTTTCATGACCTGTGTATGATGTGAATAGACAATAACCATTCGAAAAAAATCAAAATGATATTTCTCCTTTAAAGCATTTTTTCGACACAATTTTTTCCGGTTACATTTAAACCGACAAAATTATTCCTAGTGCTTCTTTATCTCCCTATAGATACTTTTAATCTTGCATCATTTCCTCCTAATATCATTATCACCTTCTTTTAATATGTCCCATCGTTTTTCCTTATTATTTCCGTCCCCCATTCTTCAATTTTTATCCCTCCATTCCTCTATCTCCTCCCATCGCCACGTCAGCATCAAAAACACGAGGCGAATTCTTGAATTTGAGTCATATTCGTGACCACAAAGCATCGCAGTTTGCAGATTGAGCGAGTACCTCGAGTCACGAATAGAAAAGTGGACGGGGGAAAGGAAAAAATATGAATGGGAGGTCTTGTATGCCAAGTGTGCGAGAAGAGAGAATTATGGGTAAGGAGCAACGGGCGGAAACAAAACACGAATTTAGACCATAACTTCCTACACCCCTCAGGGGGTTGTGTTCCTTCCACTTGCTCTCGAAACCCTCTCGCATCCGAAGTTAATACCCGAGCGCTCATTCCGAAGAAATTATTACGACGCACTTTGATGAATTGCTTGGAAACCGAATCGGTTAATGCGGGAGGAGAGAAACAAATGAAAGTGCGGAAGTGGGAATGTATTCGAGGATGGGGTTGAATGGGATTATGCTCCCCCTTAAAAAGGAAGTTCGAATTGAGGGGAAGTACTGGCAGATCCTCTGGATTGTTTCGCGAAGTGTGCAGTCTCTGAGAATGGTTGGGTCAATGATTTGACCCCTGAATGGCTTATTTTCAATAGCATAAATTAATCAGCACTCACTACAATTTAGATTTCATCTTTCAGATACGATCCTCGACGTTCCCTAAGTATATTTCTAATGATGATTTATCTCTTATGGCAACTGAGTATGGTATATCAAGCAAAAACTTTTCTAAGCTCTCAACTTTACATATAGTTTCGGAGTATTGAGTACTGTGAGTGTTAAGAAGTACCTAAACTACTCAAAATTTCGCAGAAAAATAATTGCACTGGCAACTTATCCTCTTCCATTCATTAGGCCTGGCTGTTCTCCGAATGGTCTTGCTGCACCACGGGTACAATTATACAGAAATACGCACTCAATTCGTTACGGAATATGGGAAGAGACTGAGAAAAACAAAGACAAATATCAGACCTACACAAATTACAAGAATGGAAGGGCTGCCTGTATTTGAAAAAATTGATTGCGGGCCGCAGATGAAGAATTCTGGGACAATGAAGGTTTCTAACATAATTTACTAGGAATATTAAGTTTAAAATAGAGACGCGAATGAATAATTAATTATACAGATATTATGACATATGTTTATCATAAACAAGAATTTGGTATTTGGAGTAAAATACGATATAGGTGTATTAAAAATTGATATATCCACCGAGACAATTCAGAATCAGTTCGGAACTGTGGCGCATCCGCAGGATAATTTTCCTTGCCTCCGTAATCGCGAACCACGCATTCGCCGTAATTTCGAATAGGTTCTGAACTGTCTCCGCGAATACACCTACGATTTTGATTTTTACCTTTCGTCCTCAATTTTAAATTCATAACCAGTTTCTGTATGTGATTTTGAAATGCGAAATACATTTCGGGCTGTAGAGTGGAACATAACGGGACGCATGTGTCTCGCGGACGGATTTTATGTGGGCCTGCGCCATACCTTAATGTTTCTTATAAAAAGTGAAATGGCTCGTAAAACTATGAGAATAGCTTCCTAGTTGTTATTTTGGGCTTAGATGAAAAGGAAGCTAGCGGACTTTTCCGGTGTCCAATACGGTCTTCCTTATTATTTGTAACAGACTCAAATATTTAAATCATCATGTTTTTCATCCTCGTTTATTATGTCAGATTAAAGGAAAATGGAAAATATTGTTGTATAACTTACTTAGTTAATTAAATGTATGGAACGCGCCACTCAAGTGCAGCCCAACTTCACATTCTGCTTAGCGATTTCATACGAAATGCGGCCTTAAAAATGTTTCCCTATATAAATATAAATAAAAATATAAGTAATAAATTTGATTTTCAGGCCACGTTCATATTTAAGATGTGCGATCATAGCAATCGTGAAATGTGGAGCACCTTTATTCGAAGATCTTCCCTTACAATAAGACATTATTTATAATTAGATGGTAAAAGCAAATAACAATTACATTTCAAAATTTGTTTTCTTGATGCTCTATTTCCTAAAATACAGCTTTTATCTCACCCAGCCTGGCTATACATTAGTGCGTGAACCATTGGATATTCTTCGGAGAATTAGCAGAATCTAATGTAAAGTAATCGTATCCGGGATATTGCCGAAGCCCAACTTTACTGCTTTAGCTCTAAAGTTTTTAAGGAAATATTTTAATACTATCAGCACTATAATAATAACCTGGTGGTATTCAATACCAACAAAAGGACTGAGTAAATTTATTAATACTATACCACAATAAATAACAACACATACGACCTGGGTTTCGATGCATGTCATCATCATCAGGTACAAATATACAAAATTATCGATAATTTATAGATACACAAAGGTTGAGGTATATAAAGTAAGAGAAAGAGCGAAAGGTTGAGGACGCCATCCATCGAAACTCGGGTCACAGGTGTCGTTATTAATTGAGGCGAATTATAAATAAATTTAATTATTCAACTTCCTTTTGTTAAAATGTTTTCACTTGTTTTATCCGTAATTATGTACAGTTGCGACGTGATAGATAATCTAAGAACCACACAGCGTTGAAAATTCATTTTAAAATTTATGAACTTGAAATTCGCCACACATGTACATGTGTGAGAATCGATCGAATGGCTCCTCCTCCAAAATTAAACCGTGTCCTTAATTTCGGGCACATCACTTCCACTTCGGACATAAAATATGCATCACTGCCCCTTCAAATCCGGAACGAGAGAACAACAGACCCAATGAGAAAAATTCTTCGCCCAAGTTTACCGGGAAAGGAGACGATCGGCCGAGGAAAAAAACAACATCGGCCCGTCCGGATTCAACCCCTCGGGGGAAAGAACAAACCCGCCCAACGGAACACGTTCCTCGATCATCAGCAACCCCTCGGAAACCAAAAGAAACCTCCTCATTCCCATCCTCCCAATCTCTCACTATTTCCCGCGCCATCTCGCACGCGATGCAAATTGAGAAAAATTGGAGCTCCAGGGATCCCCAGCGGGAGGGGGGCAGGGTAAAATGAGGGAGGAGAGGGGATTTTTTGGAGAATAAAAAGGGGTGGGGTAGTAAGAGAGTGGGTCGGGTTCTGGAGCATGTAGAATGGGATTATGTGAAGAGATGGAAGGATATACTTGAAGGGGAGAAAAAGTAGGTGCAGAAAGAGAGATGGATGTGAAAAGATTCAACATGGGGTGAGGGAAGATGGAGAGAAGGACAATGAAGGTTGATGGAGAGGGGAGGAAAAGATAAGGAATGTATATGGAGGAGTGACTAGTAGAGGGAAGAGTTTGTTGAGTAGCGAGATATTAAACAGACATCGAAACCACCTCATTTGAAATAAACCACGCTTGAAATGTAATACTTATCGTTTAATTACCATTATCACTTCACATATTAAGATGATAAATCCCAATAGTATGGAAAACAACCGTTTTAATTTGCAATATAAGTATCAACTAAAAGAAGGATAAACAAAAATTCATCGTTGTAATAATGTCAATGATTCTATATTTTAATTTTCCAAGGATGAGATACCAGTAAGAAGTCCACGTCAATAGCTAACAGAGCCAACACTTCAGCGGTGAGTAAAATGAGCACCTAGCTAATTTTTTGCAGCTGTTTTCTCCAAAGGAATTCCTTGGAGGATCCTCTGATATAAAAGGAAATTGAAAAGAAAATTTCGCTGTTGACTTTTTACTGCAAATTTTTTAAAAATGCAATCTCTTTGCCAACAGTTTTCCGTCACTCCTGATGAAAATATTAATAATAAGCGAATTTATTAGGACGAGATTGAGAGAGATGGTTCTCTACTTACAGGTGATAAGTAAAAGCTAATACAGGAGTTAATTCATCAGATAGTCGTACCTAATTGAGTATTAATATCATTTCATCAAAAATAACTGAGGTGAGTAACACACAAGAATGAGCCACTGCAATATCACCTATACCTACATTTATTTCAAGAATCCGTTAACAATTGGAACTCTTTCCCAAACTTTTTATACTGAAACTTTTAATTTATTACTCTGCTAAATTGATGATATTTCACTGAATTTCCATTACTTTAATAAAAAGATAAGCACAAGTAGAAAGCACTTTTAACAAAAAACAATAATCCAAGCAGACGCTGAAATTACTCCACGGCGATCACATTGTTTGAACCATTACATAACACACTTTAGCTCATAGACGGCTACAATCAAATTCAGAAATTATAACTTAATTTATATCTGTTTAGAAAATTATTACCGCAATGAATTATCTTAAACGATAACCAGAAGGGCGTAGGAAACGAAGAATGATTTACGTAATTCAGGGAGCCAGCTATAGAGTAACGAGAGCCGTGAAGAGATGGAAAAAGATATCCCTGAATATATATGGTTATAATGAGGGGGAGAAGAGGATGCCGAGGCCACCTAACACCATGGTACGTAGAACAGCAAAAGCGACGTTAAAGTTGACGAACGGCCTACGGTAAAAACATGTGCAAAGAACGAGGGCAGAGGGGATATATGACGAGGGAGATGAAAAGATGAGAACAAATGCTAAGGGATGGAGAAGAGTGGGTGGAGGGAGAGAAGCCGTGGGCGTAGGCAGGGAGTCGAAGCTAAGAGGGTGTTTGGGGGAGGGGTTAGAGAGAGATTAATAATCGCCCTTAAAATGGGGGACTCGAAATTCTAATGCAAGGGGAAAAGACAGAGAGCGGTCCGTCGGCCCCTCGGGGGTGTGTAAAAATCAAGCAAACAAGGGAAGTGAGTGCATGAATAAAATTTTAAGCCATAAAATGTATCGGCACTCGCGCGGCATTAGCAAACTCGCAAGAGATAAAACAAATATTATTTTTGAGACAGGCGGAAGTGGTTGAACGCTATGGAGATGCTGGAAATTTTATTCATCCGCTAAAGAAGCAATCTTTGATTGATTGTGAGAGTTCATCTTGGATTTTCGGCCTAGGAATCTGAATGTCTACGTAGCTAATGAATCATAGATACAAAGTTTGATAGCATAAAAGCCAGAGGAGATTCTCAGGTTGAAGTTCCGCCACACTATAGTATTCGTCGTAAGATTTTTATTCGCAACATTATTATGCTTCAAACACGTAACTTTCTGCTTAAGCTTTCGCTTGAGGCATCAAACGTAGGACTTAACGATGAAAACTTGCTCAGGGAAGACAAGTTGTCTTAACTGAGATGACTAGTATATTAGGGTCCGGTATTATAATGTATCATTAAAATAGTCTTTAATTAATGTTCACTTTAGGACCTGAAATTATAATGGTATGCCATACTAAAGATGTAGTGAAGATTTATAGATAAGGTGAGGATAAAAACTAATCTTCCTGCTAATCCATGATACATATAAGAGATTAACTATAGTCATCGCTTTAACTCAAAAAAACCATTATGTTACCGTGCTCCTAACGTGAACATTAGTTAAAGTCCAATTTAAGTATGTATTTTCATAACAGGCCTAGGTGTTCAGTTTCATTTGATATACATAATAATAATAAAACGTCTTTATTGTGGGGCGAGATTGAGACTAGGTAGTCTCTTCTTCCATCTAACCCTTTAATTAATAAAGATATAATTAATAATGATATAGAAAAAAAATAGAAGATATTTTTTAAAAAGTTAATAAAGATATAGAAAGAGGTATTGAAAGAAAGCGATGTAATAAAAAAGGGATATTATAAGGGCTAAAAAAACCTAAGTCTTCTCTTAGGAAAAATATGGCCCAGCAGGAAAACACCCACAGAAGAAGAGGGGTGTGAAAAACCTGCGAAACCTAATGATAGAAGCAACTAAAAATTTAAAAGAAGAAAGGAAATGGAAAATGAGATGAAAAAATGAATTTTTTAGAAATATATCTGGGAAGAAAAGAAAAATACATGTAAAATGTACAACAGAAATACATGAAGAGTAGGTACATTAAAAAATACATGAAACGTATATAAAAATACGTTCAATCTTTAGCGGCATATTGCTAAATATAGCTTAGATCAGAGTGATACCTTTATACCACTTCTGTGTGTTGTTTTTAATGTTATGAAAGCAGTTCTTGTTGATATCTGAATATAAAGTATAACCAATAATCAGCATCTTTAGGTGGAATGTTTATACGAAGATAAAGTACAAGCTATGATTTTATGTTTCTATGTTTACATTTAAACGTGCCCAAACGCGTCCACGCAAACACATGTCAATGTAATCTCACTTATCAAAATATACTCAGGAAAAAACATTGATATATCCACCAGTACTTCGCTCCGGTAAACGGGAGACGATAAAGCGAAAATGCGTATACGGAAAGGGATTTGTATTCTTTCCCCCCTGTGCACACATTCTCCGGAAATGTTAACAATTCTTTGTCTCCCGGAAGTGAATCCGAGTGAAAGCTTCGTTTCTCTTGTACCTTGTAGTATCTTGACCAACTGGAAAGAACTTACCGCCTGCGGAGATGCGAAAATAGCTATTTTTTGGAGAATGCGATGGGGACGCTTATTGCCCAGTGAAAGAGAAGCGGCACTTGTGCGATCCAAGAAAATTCTCACGCCAGAATTTTCATCCCTCGACTGTAATTGAATTTCGGTTTAATGGAAAATGTATTTTCGATTTGTAGTAAAATGATAAAACCCAAGTTCTTCCTCGTTAAAGAGTTAATTAAGAGAGAGGTATCATTAGACTTAAATTTGCCTAATGGATATAGTCAGGTTTAATTTTTATGAAACTTAGCGAACCTGAAAAATGTAATTACCATTAACGCTGAGCCGAAAAAATATCTACAGGCATAAGGGAAAAGATAAGCATACGGATAAGGATATACTTTTCACATTGAGGTGTGCGCCTTATAACGAAAGGATAAACAGATGTGAAAAATAGCGACATGACTGGGACTCGACACCTGGTCTCTTACTTTCTGGGCAGGTAGTCAAACCACTGAACTACCATGCCACGTCTCTTCCACGTTGCTTGGGAATACTTTTGTGAGCAATACGAGTGGCGGCACAAACCACCGTAAGAGTTGATGGTATCCAGCGATAGCTGGTGGAATGGCAAAGATAAAATATTTAATTCAAAACTTGTACAAATCCACAAAAATTGTGATTATTATATTCATTTATTGAATATAGCGTAGCCTACGCCGAAACTGGTGAGCGTGATTATAAAAACGTTTGTGGATTTTGTGTATTTTGAATTAAATATTTTAAAAATATTTCCACCGTAAGAGGTTCTCGTGGCCAACTCACCGGACGATATTATGAGGAAATCCCCCTATACAATGAAGCAAGGGAAAGGATAAGGTTTTTTCTTTGCACATTGAGTCGTGCGCCTTAAAACCCAAGGATAAAAAGATGTGAAAAGCCCGCGGGTAGAAAAACACTGTAATACTGTAAGTAGGGCTTGTTATTGGCCCTCTAGAATTGATGAAAAACACTCAAATATCAACCAGATTTTCCCACAAAAATAAACTGGTCCATTAGTTCGAACTTGCGCATGCTCATAACGCGTATCGTCTTTCTTTCTATGTCGTAATCGAGCTTACAATCGCGGTACATCGCCAACTCGGCCTCTGATAGCCCTTCCCAAGAGACCATAACAGGCCTTGGGATATAAAGAAGAAATGAAAGGGCGCTCCCAAATATACCAATCAAAAGCAGGAAGAGAAAAGATGACATTTTTTGCCGGTGGATACGTCCGAACAAGCGCGACAAATAATGTTCTCGGATATCTTAGCAGTGGAAGATGCTCTGGAGTAAAGGGTAGTTGAATGATATAGAACGAGGAGGGAAGGGAAGGAAAAAGAATGGGAGAAAGAAGCGTTTATCGGAAGTGGCGGAGGAAGATGCTGGTTATGCAGTCGAAGAGATGAAGCAGAAAAAAAGATTTATAGGCAAGTTCTCAAGTACTAATACATCCCTTGAGGGGTAAATGAGGGCTTTCCATTGAAGAGAAGCATCAAAAAGGATAAAAGGGTTAGGGAGGGAAAGAATGGAAAGGGTTGGAAGCTAAAACAGAAGATGAAAGCAAGGTGTCGAAGAAGCAAAATGTGGGAAAGAAGATGATTGAGGAGGCGAAAAAAGGAAGAGGTTTTACAAAGAAAAATGTGTCTTTTTAACGGTGAAAACAATTTCAGCGAAGATATTACATAGGAAAAGTCTGCCGTAGCCGGGAATCGAGACCGGGTCCCCCACTTTCCGGGCAGGTGCTCTAATCTCTAAGCTACCACGACAGAACGATCTCTCCTTCAATTTCTTTGGCTATGATGGTACTCTGTGTGCTATTGCTTGTATAGATAAAAATAATTATCAATTTTTATTTTCCGATCGCATGCGTAATTTCACGGACTCAGTTTACTCTTTTACCTTAATTTAAGTATCCTGTCTAATCATATTAAAAATTACATGAATAAAAAGCAACAAAAATACATTAATTGGCAATAAATTATTACCTTGATAATATAAGGAAATACCAGGATGCGAGAATATACGATACTACAAAATTAATTATTGTAAATAATAAAAATACCTGTCATGATAACTTAAGGTGAAGAATAAGATAGTAAAATCCGAAATAAATAAATCAATACATATCGTAGATTCTTTGGAAAAGTGACGAAAACATTTCAAAGTGAAATGTGTTAGATATAGCAAAAATTATTCCCAAGGGAAACTTGGATATGTTATGACGAGATACATGCGAGAGATACATCGGTAAATAAACAATATAGAAGCTTTCTGACTTCTAAGTTAACTTTCTCCAGCAAAGTTTTCTCTTTTATCATAATTTCCAACATGGAAATTCATATTGTCATATTGGAGGTCATTGACTTTTTGCCCACTGATTGTTAAGACTCCCGGCAGCCTCTTGCACAAGGTGAACCGAAAGAATATCCCTGCCACCCCACATATAACACCCTGGCTTTAAGGGAGGAGTCATCCTAAGAAAGATGTCCGTATGAATACATTTTTGAGATAAAATTGGGACCATTAGGAGACAAGATGGCAAAGTACGTGTGTGAAAAACGTGTATACGGGTGGGAAAAGGATAACAAGACGGGATGGGGAAGCAGATTAAGAAAAGCGAAAGGACTTCCGAGGGGATAAAGCGGAGCGAAAAAGAGGTCAGAGAATGGAAAATGGGAGGGTAACTAAAAAGGGAGCCGTCAATGGAGAGAATTAAGAGCGCCTTTTCGAGGAGATTAGAATTGGTAGCGACGGAGGGGGCGTCGACAAGGAAAGATGCGAGCGAAGGATATGCGGCGGCCCCTTTGATAGTCGCCGATGGCCAGTTTTTTCTTCATGAAGCCGGAAAAGAACAAAGAAGAGTTTATCGGAGGCTGAGGAGGAGGTGAATGACGGAGTCTTTTTAGGGTGTGTCCTTAACGATGTAGTCAAAGAGAGAGTGTCGCATTTCAAAGCCCTTGGGGAGAAGCAGACGGAGTCTTGTCTTTCGCGGGAAAAAGAGGCTATAAAAGGGGGCAATACGGAGGGGAAGATAAGGAGAGATACGGAGGGTGTAGAAAAGAGTAGGGGTGTGAATAGGATGGTAAAACAGGAGGTTCGCAGTACCAAGATATCGGTAAAACAAACCATCGGAGACATACTCGTCGACAGAGGCCTCTCTACTCCATCCATTTCCCTATATCATCCCCTTACTTGGCCGTTTTCTTTCAAATAGTTCGCTTACCCAGAAGTGCAATCCTGCGAAGTGCTTTCAGCGCGATAAATAACTGAAGTTATTTCTTATTCAACACCCCTGAAAAAACGAAGTTCGAGTACGAAACAATACACGCACAAACTTGATAGGGAGAGTTGAATTTCTTCTACTACTAAAAAATTAATCCCTCCCCTCAAGAGTTTTATTCCTCTTTCAATTTGCAATTTTCGTCAGCAATTTTCGATGATTTAAATTTTATTGTTCCCTGGAATTTGCAGTTTTACTCTGAGCATATCTATTACATGTATGTAATGGAAGGGGTATGCGTGTACTGTTAATAATATTGGAATTCCTTCATAACGGGGCTCCCGTACAGACAAAAGGGCAACGCGTTCGACTTCTGTGAAAGCGATCTCGGGTTCAATTCCTGGTGGGGGCCTTCGGGCGAAATGACCTAAGCAGTCGAAGCACTCTTAAAAATTATACTTTTAATAATAATATTCATCAGATTGACGAATTAATAAATATTACGATGCAGTTAAATAGCAAGATCAGAATACTGGCGCTCACCATTCATCTAATCCATAAATATCTTTTTGCCATCCCTACGAAACATTTAATACGAAAACGTTTAAAGAATCAATTCGAATAATGGTTACTCTGTAGGAAGGTTTCATTAAAGAGAGTAAGTGACATTTGAAAGAGTACCACGTAACTGCATTAATGACAAACAACCCCGAAATTATGCATAAAAGCAATATGCTATTCCCATCTTAGTACCTTTATAGAAAACTCAATCAAAAACCTTATTAATTCGCCCCACGCGCTGCCAATTTGGCTTTCTAATCAGTTGGGAAGGGTGGAGATGATTCTAGCTTACCTAATATCATTGCCCGACATCGCCAAAGAATGTAATATATTACAATACATTACATAATACATTATATTACCATACAATATATTGTGTTTTATCACATACTTTCTAATAAATCTTGACATTAGCTAGATAATAATTTTCAAAATTCTCTTCCTCAAGGATTAATAAGTAGATATCCTTACCGATATAAGAAGAATCTGTAATCGAATCATACAATTCGATAAGCTCTTTATTCAATCAAGCCTACATCTAAGCACTATCGCTTTACATCAGATCAGATACATCGGATCAGACGTCCATTTAGCACATTTTTAAGAGATGAAATCTGAACGAGTTCAAAGACTTCATGAATCTGTGAATCAACGATGCTAAAGAGGCTTTGATTGTTAATAGTTCTGTAAACAATGTGAATATCTGCATTGTGGGAATGAAGACTGCATTACCATTGGAGATAGCGTCACCTGTTTATGGATGCTTTTACGATGCGAAGCGTTTATTAGACTTCGCCTGAGTTTCAATTTCCGAATAGCATTTCGGTGACGATAACATACACATGTTTCGCTCTACGTTGTACATCGAATTGCGATAGTCGGCTCTAAAACATTATAGATGTCCGCTCAGCTTTTTCTTCTGATTACTATCTTGGCAATAACCTGCACAATGAAGTGGTGCTGTGCCTCAATGAATTTGCAATATTACTCAGTAATAAATTTGGACTGATATTTGGTTTTGAAACTCAAACTTCAGGAACTAATCGACCGTCGAAAATAAAGAAGGCTTAAGAATTGAACGCACGTTGATGAGATGGGACGACTGAAAAAAATGTATTTCGATAATTGCTAAAAAAACATCAAATTCCTTCGAAGACGTTTTGTGCGGAACAAGAGCAAACTACGTGAAGATATGAGATGCAAATATGTACTTATCAAAACCCAGTCGGAGGAGACAGAATTTCATCTGCGGAGGATTGTGTGCGAATTTTATTGGCAGGACTATTTTATAAGTTATCAGAACGTAGAATATCTTTGTGGTGCAAAGACCCCGATACTGCAGAAATTTACAATCAGTGTGCCATCTTTAAATAGAAATTCATCCATTCATTTTGAAATTCAAATTTATTATAAAGTTTTGTCTATGGGTACTGAATTATTTGCGCAGAGGGAATAGAAGAGTGATACTTTATCATCTCGGCAATGATTTTATTCGCAAATGATTCTCATAAAAATATTTTGTACGTTATTTAGGGTTTCCATTGAGTAGAATGAACATAAAAATTTTTATCTGAATTATTCTTTCCGATATTCTTCCTCATAATACTTTATTCATTTCAAGACTCCACGGATCTGAAGTAAATAACTCCGTCTCTTCTGAGAATTCCAATATTCCACTTTCTTTTCAACGCACCTCTATTTATGTATAAAATTTTAACCGTCGAAGTTCGAAAAAGAAAATCTGGAAGACAGGATTTCGAATGAATAAAATAATTTGGCTTTCTCTAAAAGATTCGTACCTTGGCCGTTTCGTCTCAATCACTCCAAAACTTTCTGTCATTCACTTCTATTTCTAAAATCTTTCTCCGTCACTTAAAATAAACTCCGTTATCCTCCGAAAATTCGAATAAACTCACTACCGAGCGACAAACGATCAAAAAAGTAACGCAGAAGCAACTTTAGTGGGATGACTCCCGATAAATAATTTCGTTTTGAGGGCCCACGTTAAAACGTCCGCCCTTTCAAATTAAGCCTTAACGTTTCGCTTGGCTTTTTTTTCCTTTATTTCGTCGAAAGCCGATATTTCTCTTTTGATGGGAAATTAATTAGATTATCGGAGTAAAAACGAAAATGACCCTATCGATCGATTAATTACTTGAAATAAATTATTGGATATTTCGTCGAGCGAATATGAATGCAACCTTTAAAAGTTTTTCGATAAGCCAACAGAAGATAAATGTAAAATAGGAATCTCCGATACATCCCATCGCTCTCTCAACCACTCCGCATCACGCTCAGAGAATTTCAGTTTTAATCTGTTTGCGTCCTATAAAATGCAGTAACGTGACCTTGACCGAGCTTCTGCAATACACATATCTTTAAATTTTTTAATCTATATTATCTTTACGCATTGATAAAATTTAGAAAATATTCATCTACGAAATGCGAATCCATTTTTTCCTCATAGTCCTACATGGCACTCTTCAAGAAGCGCATCTTTTCTTTAAGTTATAATTTTAATTAAAATATATATGCTTCTACTACAGCCTTGCATTTAAAAATATTAGGACAATTACAAAATCAGAGAAAAACACGGAAATAATGAATCCTCCTTCACAAAAGAAATGGCAGGAAATTGGAATGGCTTACCTAGTATTTTAAGTCGCTTCTCCGATAGTAGATTAAGGCTTAAAAGTAATATATCTAAATTGTTCAATCGCCAACTTAAACGGCACATATGCAGATCCTGTGATGACGCTTCAGTTTTTACTAACGTAAATTATCTGAAGACTCCATTTTTTATAGCTGTATATTGTATTTATTTCTATACTGATTACTTCATCAACCTTTTACAAAAGAGAAGTGATAAGATACAAAGAATAACTTTTAATACTCCAAAAATAGCAGTAGTTAAAATTGATTCCATCAAATGATAACATGTCGTATACAGAAGTAGTTAATATTGTAATAGTAGTAGTATTGTTAAAAGTGCTTCGACGGCTTAGGTCATTTCGCACGTGGGCCCCCACCGGGAATCGAACCCGGGATCGCTTTCACTGAAGTCGAACGCGTTGCCCACTTGGCTATCGGGATCACAGTATTTAATATTAAGCACGTACAATTGAATCATTTTATTATCTTACAACGTGCAATGTAAAGAATTGAATGTTGTTACAAATTATAAACTATTATTGTGTTCTATGCGTACTATTATATGTTTTCATGTGCTGTCAAATGTTTGTCAACATAGTTTAAGAACTTCTTATTCGTTTACTCTAATCACATGTCATCCGCCTTCATTCTTCAACTCAATTCGTTGACTTAGAGTATTAACGTTGCAGGGGAATGTAAACGTTAATTATGAGATTTCAATTGATTGCAAAGTGATATACATTTAAATTAAAGTACGAACACTACACACCAGGTTCGCTAAATTATATATTTTTTAAAAGGACGTAATGCATTCTGCATCAACCAACAAACACTGCTCATTTAGACCGCTTGAAAAATCTTTTCCTCTTGATTCACTTTTGAAAATCGTCTTCGAAATCTCATTTATCGGAAAAATCGTAACAATGGAAACACAAGAATCAATGATAATTGCACGAAGAGAACTTTGTAGAACGGAAATTAGAATGCATCATTAAAATCACCGATAACGAATGCTGCCATTGAAATTCCATGTCAGGTTCTTTTCGAAGATAAAATTTATTTACGTCCAATTATTTTCAAATTCCCCGATACGATCATACAGACAATTGTATTGTACGAGGTTTGTTTACTGTTAATATTTGTTGAGAAAGAAAGAAATGTAGTTGAAATTTTCAAGCACAAAAATGAAGGTTGAAGTGGATGAGTTAAATAAAGCGCTACGTGCAATGTTACGTAGAGGTGAACTGGGTGGCGAATTTTCATAATCTCCATATTCTCGGAAATGAATATTTAATTTCATAATTTCACTTTAATTAAATACAAAGGATCAAAATTAAGAGGATTTTATTAAATCCGTAACGAAAATTCTGTTTCGAATCCTAAACACCCTTTGTTCTTTCAAAGATTGAGGGTAGGAGATAGAAAAAAATTGAAGATTGTGAGATTTTTCGGTGTTCACAAGAAGTTGAGTGATTCAAATCGATCCGAATTCCTTATTTCTAACTTTAATCTCGTGGGTGCGTATCGCTTAATTTCCTTTTTCAAGATATCAGTCTACATTCCGAGCCACACTTTTCCCGAAATACTTTTGCACATTGTGAAAGTCATAATGATCAGAATGTAAAAACCGCGACCTAGAAATCCTTCGACTGCAACCAACACAATTTAAACATCGCACCTTCGGAATGTTCGTATTTTATCACTTCAAACGATTCGTCGACTTCACTCACTCCATCTATTTCCTATATTCTGAAAGGCTAAAATGAGAACAAAGGAAGCTGGAAAAAGCGCCATCTTCAACAAGAGAAGAGGCATGCTTCATAGGAAAATTTTCACATTTCACCGAATAATAATCTCAGATGACGACAGTTTTACACATTTTTTGAGATTCCAGCGAACGAAATTCTTCGCGGAACGCAACGAAAACAAAAAGCGAACGGGAAACGCTTCCGAGGGGGAGAATGATGCTCGTCGTTCAGCCGCTCTCATCCAGTGAGGAGGAAAAGGCATGATTCCGATAATCCGTAAACCGGTCCTTAGTCGACGGCGGAAAAATCTCGTTTATTTTTCAGCAAAAAATACTGAAACACTGCCGCCTTCCGATTCATCTGCACAATGGAGGTAGATATTTCGAGATTCCATCCGCTTCATTCACCCTCTCTCGAAATTTTCTACGTCATCGGTGTTCATATCCCCAGTTTTCGCTACCATTCTCTCTCCTCTGCCCTCAACGCTTTCAGTGCGCTTTCCCGAATACCCCACGCGCACTCTTCAATCCAGAGCGCTTTTCGTCATTTTCTCGTCTTTTGCCACTAGCAGCTGCGACCTCCCGCAGTGACCTACTACTACCGCTGAGAGACCGATAATTAAACTGGAGATAAGGATTATCAAAACTCAAGGTCGGATCGTTTTCCCCGCATTTCTCATTTCATACTTCCCTTTCTTTTTTTCGGCATCTGCAATATGTGTATTTATGGGCTCCGCTTCGTGCTTTATATTCTGATAATTATAATGAATGGCAAAGCTTCAAAGATGAAGCGGAATTTTCCGCGGAATGAAACGGAAATGAAACACGTCTCGTTGAAGAAGTATCGTCGATTTCTTGTTAAAGCGGCTCACTGTTTAAGTTGACCTAAACAGTGTACGCATCCCGTGGATGACCTTTAAATAAAAATTTAATTCGGTTAGTTTTCTGAAAGTGCTAACAGAATTGGAGAAAATGTTCCTAGATTTGTATTAGCACATACTAATATCGGATTTTTAATTATGTGCCCCTGGACCTTGTTAATTTATTGCGAGCTTAATGCTCAACGCAAAGGAACAATTTTTACACCAAAGTAAAGGTCATTCTATATTCTATTCTTGGAATATTTTTGTTTATATCAACGAAGAACTAAATTTACCGAGAAGAAATATTTAAACCAAGGTACCCAAAAACCGGCACATTTTGTGAATCTCGACTTTTTCGTGATGTATAACAATCAATTGCAAAGAAACGGCACAACTTACGGCAACGCAATTTCATCCAGAGATGCATAAGAGCAATGTCAATGTCAATATCTGCTGAGCTTCTTAAAATTTTCGAATATGTGTTATATTGTTGTTAATCGGTGTAATCTATCTAGTCCTAGAGTTTTAATCTTAGGAAATATTTATTGCACAGTCACATTCTTGATATCATTAAAAAATTTCCATTATCCGAAAATTTTGATTTTAGCCATATTTTAGATTTCAGATAAATTAAAAAAGCGACGTTGCCAAGTAATAAGTTAATAGTACAATCCTAAGTAGTAGTAATAGTAATTTCTTTCTCCTTCTTAGCCCCATCACTAATGGGATCGGCTGATGATTTTTGATGAATGGTGAATATGGTGATGAATTTCGTTTTGGTCCTGATTTAAAGGCTGGAATCCCTTCCTGCCACCAACCCTCATAAGAAAAATCTCATACATACAATCATTCTTTAATCAGAAAAATCCAATCAGCCGAGACTCGATCCCGGGACCTTTGATTAGCACGCAAACCACTCCAACGCCGTGGCCGGTTATCAACACACACCAGTTAAGTAATTCAGTGTTTTTGAGAAACATTAAGAGATTTGAGGAAAGTAGAATACATACAAAAATTGTATAGCTACGATCGACCTTGACCTACACTCGGTTTTTTCATATTCACGGAGACGACGCTAAAAGTAAAGAGGATAACTGCTTCGTATAGATAATTATTTTTTGTTTATAAGGTTAAACTGTTTACACCGTGTGTAGAGTATTAATATTAATACTTATATATATTAATTATTATAATTAATACCAAGAACTTTCAATTAACAATTAAGGTAAAAATCATTATAATGGAAATGTAATGTTAATTTTTATTACTGATAGTTTGGTATTGAGCTGCATATCTTGTTAAGTGGTACAATTGTATTTGATGAGTAACGCATACCCAAAGGAGTAATCAATTACCAAAAACAAGTATATAAATTTAGTAGCGCTTTGTAAATACGTTCAACTCCATATAGGTCAAGTGGTCTTTCCATTTCGTTTTATTACGTTCTCTTTTCCCTGTCAGATTCATTTTATCTGTATCTGTTCTAATCTCTCATATATACATAGTGAGTGAGATACACGAAACCAGCTTTAATTCCTCGAGAAAATTAAAAAGAAAAATATCAATGAATCCATTCGCATTAGAGAGTATATATATATTCAACATGTTTCCATGGACCCCCTCTTTTCCACCCCTGTTCTTCCCCCTTATCCTCATTTTCTTTCTTTTACTCGTTTTCTCCTTCCCTTACATCAAATCACAACCCCCAACACCAAAACCTTTTTAAGTCGAGAGCCCCCTTTCAAAAAGATTCCCTCTTTAGCATTGAAAACTTTGCATTTTAAGACATTTCTCATGAAAACTTTCATAACTAAAGTTTTTTTCCCACATTCCAAAAAAAATCAGAACCGATTCAATTTTCGTGATTAACAGATTTTCTCTCAAAATTGAAAATCTCGATTCAAGTTAACTGTCAACTCTGACTCAGAATTCACTTTGTGGTAATCATTCTCATAGAACATATATAATACCGATCGATCTATTTATAGCTGGTCATCGTCGAAGTTACAAACCAGCAACTCTAGTTTTTGTATTCTATCTATATACATATTATAATTGATTTTTGATGATGGCCTAAATTCAAATAAACAAAACGAAAAAATTCTTTATATAATTCCGTTTATGTACTTTCATTTTGTTGATTATTATTATTATTTAAATTTCATTATCATCATTACTTCATTTGTAATGTAAATTATATGTTTCTGTAAGTATAATTATAAGATTTTATACTTTGAAATATAATATTAAATAGTGAAATAATAATATCTGTATGTTTCAATCAATGTATGTACCACCGATTTCTTAAATTGAAACCTGCTGACAAGCAGTCTTTACTTAGCAGGACCTTCATGTTATAATTTTTAAATATTTATACATTATTGCGGTACTGTGAATTATTGTGTATATTACTTTTAAATATTTATGCTGTTATGCTTTTGGAATTTATAATTCATTAAGACCTAGTTAAAATTGTAAGCCGATCACAGGCAGGATTAAAATCTATAATTTTAATGACTGTGTTTATATTCTATGTATTGAATAAATTGAATGAAATATTCCTTTGATTTATTTCAATTCAAATACTTCTCTAATTAGAAGACAATTCTCCAATTAGGGGATAAATTTCAGCCATGGGAAAAGAAACTTACGCTGTACCGACGAAAAGAGAATTTACTAGCGTGGTATGGTTTGGAATTGAAAAACTAGTTACTATACAAAGGCTATCGGCAAACTACAGCGCGCAAAATTATGAAGCAGAGGGACCTGGTTTTCAAGCCGTAGGCGTAGCCGTATAATTAAGACTGTTTCAATGTATTAATATACCATTTGCATTAAATACTGACTACGGTAGCCTCGTCTTTCATCCACCCTTTAGTCTAGATCTGCCCACGACATGCATTGAGCCCAGTGACCCCACCAATGAGAATTCCTCTTTCCCCACCTTCGTTCTCCGCATACGTTTGCCACCTGAAATCCGTCGCCGCATTCCAATCCCATTTCCAGGTCGCCTCTCCCGAAAATGGGGAAATAAAATGCAATGGAAATTAAATGAAACTTCGAAGAGAGGAGATCAATAACTATCAACGCTCCTCTTCTCCTTTATTTTCCTCTCTTTGCAGCGATTCCTCTCTAATTATTCCGCTGATGCGCACTCCCGTTGATTTCGCTAGATACTCGAACCCTCCATTTTCTCAACTTGAGATACGAACAACTCAGGAAATAAGTCTCTAAATTATGTCCAAATAATTCAAGTAGTAATAAAACTTTGTCCGTAGATTGCTCTGAATTTTCCTCGTCCTTAAGGTAGGGATCCCCGACCTGCGGCCAGCGAGCTGAAACGGCTTCCGCATTCGATGATGTGTTACGATAATCGATGTATTTCAGCTTAACTGGTTGTAATGGCATTGAGAAAGAAAATATACTTCTTATTTTCCACAATAATTTTTTTCTCGGTCAGTTGCGACTCTCGCGAGTTATTAGGTACCTGATAATGACTCGCAATGACTTCTACTGATATGCTATCAAACAGCATTTTCATAGAAATCAAGCACCAAAAGAGGAACTCTGTACTTACGCAAAATATCATTATAGATTTGATAAAACAGCAACGATTCATAATGATTTTATTTTTTAAAGTGGACTAGGTTTCTGCGACCACCCACACGTTTCCTAGCTGACTGGAGCTTTATGCTTGGAATCCCCAGCACTACGATTCCATAGTTTTAAACGTATTATGGGCTCCTGGGTTCGAACCCGAGCCTTCTCAGAGATGAGAATAGTTTTCCTGGAATCCTCTACCAGTTAGAAACCCAATATAGTTTGTCTCATGTCTCTGCAACGAACAGTTTATGAAATAGGGGGGACCCTACGCAAATCATCTGCAAGGATTATTGAGGGCCCTGGTCAACAGGTAGGAATGAAAACGCGATTAAATTCATGCAAATTAATTACGGAGGAATATGCTTTCCATCGAAGAATTTCTAAGCTTTAGCAGAAAATACCAGAGGCTTCGAAATACTGGTTTAGGTGACGAACGACACGATGCGTGAGCTCGACTTGATTAATGCTGACGAAGATTACAAAAGTTCACGTAATCACGGACCGAATCCGCGGCTTTACCAGAGAGCCTATCGTATTTCCCATGCATTTCGTTGCATTTGTCACAGAGGCAATCGCCATGAGGGCAACAAAACGCCCCCTAGGAATAGATTCGTCCTAGCATACCTCTTCCGTCTGTCCATACCCCTTTCTCTATAATCAATCTCTATCCATCTACATCGTCCATATCATCCTATCTTTCGTGTTTTTCCCTCAATACACTGAACCCTCCTCCCTAAAACTCTTCCACTTTTCCCCTCACACACCTGACGTTGACGGAATATCTGAAGCAGAGACGGAGTGAGTGAAGGAAAACAAAAGCTAAGGACTCCAATTGCATTTAGTCATCCGCGCCATGAGGTAGGGATTCTAATAAACTACCTCTCCTTTCTATTTTGGATGCAAGAGCTTCGACGAGAAATTAATATTTTCGCGAATGAGAGAAAGAACGAGGAATTTTTGCGTATGGAACGCGCTGAACAATTTTTGTGTTCTTCGGAGGAGTAAAATAATCACCTAGATTTCTGAAATGGACAGGGACGGGGAAATTTCGGCGTTTGAGCTGCCACCGTAGGGACTTACCAAGATTTGACGTTTTCATTTGCGAAAGTAAAAAGTTATTAGGAAAATACATCTGAGAGGTTTAACTTTGAGCATTTGGGATTTTCCTAGTATTACGCAAACGGAGCTTCTGAGAGGGATTTTTAGGGGGCGCTCTACATTCGACTTTGTCTTGTAATTTTCGTAGAGTATTTTCCACCGTCGGAACTATTTTTAAGAATTTAATGGGGTTTTTTAGGCTTACACAGCTTTAAAAAATCTCAAGTTCACGTCACCGAATGCAAATAGAAAAAGTTTTTCCGACGTGGTGAGTATTTTTTGAGCTTACGCGCAAGGTTTTCGCAACATCTATACGTTAATCCACTGTACTCCACTCGCACTATATTTCGTCCGAATTCTGTTAGCAAAAAGAGAAATCCTCTTAGTCTTAAATAAAATATGTTCCAGGAACTTAACTAGACTTTTTAAAAGTTGACTTAATTAATCTTTTTTTCCTGTGTAATTGTGGAAAATACAAACGTAAGAGAAAACAAAATTTTAGTACTAACAATAAGACTAGTGCAGAGTGAGCTTTACTGGTTGTAAAAATAGAAGGGAAATTATTATTACTCAAGCGCCCTATTTATTTATATATAAAACTTAATTACATTACGATGCTAGACGCTCGAAAGTAAATATATCTAATCTCAACTGAAATTCGTCATCTATTTCATTTAAGAAATTTGATTGTTCTTTTTACGAGATTCCTTCGTGTTAAGAGCTGGATTCCTTCCCTCCGATTGCATAACCGAGCATGAATCTATTACATTAATCTTCACTGACGGATATCCATACATTTCACAGAAACTAATTATTAACAGAAAATAAGCGCAGCTTCACATCACAGTTGTTCCCTCCCTCTATAAGAATATAAATGTCGGGGATAGAACTTGCACAAGTCCTTAAAAGTTCCACATTTTTTAGAAAATATAACAGTTATCATTCACGGTTGACAGGTGAGGAAAAGTAACATAAACTCGATATCCCATCAAGGTGGACATTTTGAAAGCAAGCAGACCGCCATTCTTTTTGGATCCCTCAGATTTCTGTTTATAAATTTCACGTCGAGCCGAGTTTGCTCTTTTCAGATTGATGGAAATGTAGAGAAAGAACTACAAATCTCATTTGATGGCCGTCGGTGATAAAACAGAAAAGAACTGCGATCAAACTCCATTGGAGAGAGACGTTAATCATTCGGCTGGTGACCGCCCTGTACAACGTATGACGAAAGCAGAGGGAGTCCCGAAAAACGTGTTTTTCCTCTCTATGGTAACTCACCTCACTCTCTCAATCTGCGCCACTATTTTTCCCTCCAACCCCATCCTTCTTTCATCTTAAGAAGAAGACAATTACGACTCAACAGGTCGAGCAAAAGAAAGCAGCACCGGGGAAGGAAAAAAGTCTCTCCGCGTGCGGATTGAACGAAAAACGCCGAAGGGGAAAAGAAAATGGATGAAATGAAGGAAATGGCCGGAGAGAGAGAGATGTGTAAATGGAAGGCTCAGTCCTTAATGGAAACCCCGTGAAAATAGAAAGAAAACAAAAAACGGTGGAAGACGAATGTTTATCTCCCAGGAGACGGTCACGACCTCTGCCGTAGAAATTTGGATTGATTCGCCGGTGAAGCGGCAGCGTCTGGACAGCGTCCGGTCGCGGAAACACCAAAGGGACGCCTTGGCGCCGCCTTAAGGTTCAATTGAGACTGAAATAGTCCGTTTGACATTCCGAAGATTGGTCGAGTCTTCCGGAATCCGTTATACTTACCATTGGCTGAAGGGTGCTGCAACAGAATAAGCGTTGAGTTCCGCAGAAGTGGGTCCTGACCTGCGAGACGGCGGTTCTAACAGCTTTCGGTCAATTTCAAACATAGGCTGAGAGCATTGATCCACTTGAGAAGCAGAGGGAAAGATCACCTGAGTGAGATGCTCTCTAATGAGAATTATTGATCGCTCAATTATATTAGCCTTCATCCTCAGATTTGTCAGAAAATTCGCATTTGCGTTCGCATCACGAAAAATAGAAGGAAAAGACAAGAAATTTTTAATAAGAAATAGTGATAGAATTATTTCTCATAGAAAAAAGGGAGGGGAAATACCTCATTCCTCATCTCGCCAAGTAACACTTCCAGACATTTTTGCTGCCAAAAGTGATAAGGATGTGGGTCCAGCCGGCCTCTGGGCTGACGAATTCACAGGCAAGCATTTTCGCGTAATATCCTGAATGGAATCAACTCCTAAAATGCACTCAAATCATGCGAAATTCAAATAATCACCACAACTGCCTAAAGAGCATAAGGCCAGTTGCAGGAATTTAATTTGAGAAATATATACAAAAGTTTTGTGTATATACAATTCTGAGAAATATTTCTTTGGGATATTTTTATGATCCAATGATGAGTACTGACGCTCACAACTTTGATGGGTTCTCTAATATGTACATCTATCTGTATACAGTAAATATTACACTTAAATGTTAGGTTTAATTTCAACAAATGATTATGAAATCATTATTATGTATATTCATGCATAAATTCAGGTTCCTCTTAATTCTTCGTCCTCAACCATCTCTAGCATAATAAAGCATGTTAAAACAGCGGTTTTGCAACATTAAAAATCAAAATTAATTAAACAATTCCTAAAAATTTTATTTGATGATCTTCATTATCTAAGCCATATACGTAATCAATGAAACATCTTACATATTTTCGAGAAATAAGGGAAACATTATAGAAAATTATTTTTCTCTACACCATAAACTTTTTAAGATAAATTCTTATAAAAAATCATTAAATTTTCAATTCTTATAACGGCAAGCGTATATAATCAATTTACTCCTCTAAAAGCGAATTCTCGCGAATAATATGCTTTGTCCTTTACAAACTTTATCAAGTCACAAATAGCGACGCAATTCTACTTCCCACTTCTATTACGTAAAGAATCCTTCGCGAAAAGACTATGAAAAATAGAAGTGTCGGTATATCAGAATTCTCGCGGTTGAGGCATGCGGTTTTACAGAACGAAGTCCATTGGAGCGAAATCTTCCCAACTCCTCTGATGAAATATCATTTTCGTCCAGCCCAGTCCAATATCCTCCGAGTCATCTCCGTCGAACGTTATAATGCATAACCTAATTCCACATTCCGGGAGAAGAATAACACCGCCTCAATCAACCAGGAGAGACCGCCTTTTGCACTAAAGTGGATGGAGAACAATAGACCTTGTGAAGGAGAGCGGTTCTGAGAAAAGGGTGGGCCGCAGTGAAGGGGAGTGGGTTACGGGAGATAAGAGCCGTGGTATCCGAAGGGAGAGCAAGAAGATCGGTGCTTTGTAAGTGCGTGGTAGGCGATATAATTGGACGGTGGAGAAGCGACGTATAGGACGTTGCATAGGAGGCTCCCAGTGCTGCACCCAATACCGCTTGCCGTACGGGGATTGCATACGCGGCGCGGCAAAGCCTTGGAAAAGCCGCGCTCCAGGGACATAAAGCAACTTCCAAGACCCCTTAGGGAGCTCCCTTACTTTATAGCGTGGCATTAATGCGGTCAAATGCGGCCTCTAATGATGCCTCAGTAAATTTTCAATTTCCTTCGCCTAATTTTAAGTATGGCTCTTTTTCTTTTTTCACTCTCCGAGTGCAAGGAGCGTCCTCAGGTTAGGAAATTTAGGAGTTCGTTTTAACCCAGATGCTGAGTCATCCGTTTCGGAGCGATTTTAAATATGGGGCCAAATGCGACTCTTGGAGATAAATGGTGATGCCGACCCTAAAATTCCTCGACCCTTTCCAGGTTACAGCGATTCGTTCTTTCCTATGTGCTCACTTTGTTTGCTAATAACCTCAAATCTTCGGGGAGGGGTTTCTTTAGGAAGCGACTGAAATATCGTCTTTATGAATCATGGCGATTACATCGAAAGAGCTTAACTGAACATTGATTAATGAGGTCTCTCAAATAGATAACGACACATGAAGCTCTTGCAATAAACATCATGAGAGACTTCATAGCTTAAGAATTTGAAACTATCGTCTAACCAGAGACCTAATACATCGATGTTTTTCATAGTTCAGATTTGCAGAATAATTATATTAATTGCTGTAAGATAATGCAGAAAACATATGAGCTACTCGGTAATTAACAATTATACTGGTCGTTGATGTTAATTCTCAAATCCTCTATTAATAATAACAATCGTCTTTATTTGGTGGAGTTCGAGATCCAAAGTCTCTTTTCCATGTTACTAATCTAAGGAAGACGAGGAATGTAAAATTAAGGCCTAAAATAATTTCTACTGAAATTGATTTACGATGCTTTCAAATACAAAATTAATCAAGAATATAAAATTTCGCGGATGGAAAAATGTCATCCTTCATTATAATGAATCATGGAGTACCTATCTAATATATATTTCAATAAATGTTCACAAGAAAGGTAAAGACAATCTGGAAGGTAAGATAACATCAAATAGTCATAAATAAGTTACTTGAAAAAGAAGTGGAAGAAAACATTTCCTACAAAGAAAATTTTGCAAAATACTTCGCGTTCCTTAACTCCGATTTACAGATGTAAATTTTGCATTAACAAAGGCCTAGTGCTTTCAAAGGTCGGACAGGTGACTGTTGTTTTAGAGCAAAGGACATACTCTGAAAGTCTCGAGTGAATGCGTGGTAGACAAAGGTTAAACTCCCCTGCCAGCTCTTACTTGCAGCTTGTAAATGAACACTTTTCATTGCTCATTCTTATATTTATAGTGTAGTGTATGGCTGCGATGATTTGAAGGAAGGAGTGACGGTGTATAGTTGCACGAATTAAGGTTTCCAAGTCTCCTTATGGTGTGATACAAAAAGTGTTTCTTGCAGAGTCATTATGTTTCACTTACGTAGACTTGTTCCACTTACAGCATTGCGGCTCAGTGAGGAAAGCAAGGGCAATCTACCTCACTCCTCATTTTGCCTAGTAAGCCTCATTTTACTCTCCTAGCTCTTCGTAGCTAATGGTAGAGGGGATGAGATCTCAACCGGCCTTCCGGCTGAATACTTTACATCGCCATATACTCCAGACATTTATTGATGGAAGTTATTATTTGTTCCGACATAGAGGATAGGCATATTCCGGATAATTGGAAATTTCTTGAACTCCACTGGGAAACTTGCGGAAATAAATCACGCGGTGCATTGGGATCGGGCATCTTGGGATGCTGCACCTCAATTGGTGTTTCCTGATATCCTCGACTTCACTTTGAAAATCTAATTTGAGGAGGATTTTCTTTTAATGCGCAAGGAGCCTAGGAGAGTATTGCGTCACAAATTGCATTTGAAAATCATTTAATTTTATGCAGTTCAATTTCTCAGATTCGGATTGATTTCGGTTTAGAGATGTCGTTTCAGTATGAGTGAGGAAAAGTAAGCGATGGAAAATAATTCTTTCTTCTTATGGTACGAATTAAAGTCACCGAGTTGTAACATGCACTTTTGTATATATTACGATGTAAAAGTTTATAAAATAAATTAAAATAATAGTAGAATAACTGGAATATTTACCATTTACATTATGGTACAGGTTAGTACGAATATATAAATTAAGAACATATCTTTTGCAGAAAAATTTCCCGAGAAAATTTTCTGCGCCCTATACGCCGGGAAAAAACTAATTCATTCAACATATCTTTTATTTATGTTTAGTATCTATTGCTATGGTTACGATGGAATGAAAACTGCTCAGAAATGAAAAATATTGATGAATGGCATTCATAATACCATGCCTCATTGAATGCTATGAAAAGAATTATTCTAACAATAACTGTGGTACTAAGTGCATTCTGCTTTCATCTGGATGTTTTCCAATCATAGCATTTTTATTCTGAGTGAGGATAGCAAAGGTAAACTACCGCATTGATAACGACACAAAAGTGTAGGAATGGCACACTATCCGCGGAAATTCCCATAAGGAAATAGAAAACTATGAACATTTATATGATATTTGAATGATTATGATAACATTCATTCATCCGTAGAGTAAGACATTCTAATCAAATTGAAACAGTTTTATTATTCTAAACACGCCTAGCAAGTGAAAATCGTTCTGTCGAAAAGTGGTCAACACACACACACATCAAAGTCAAATTAAAAATAATATAACATGCAAACCATTCACTACTATAGAGAAATACTCTGCAAAAAAAGTGGGAAAGCGATGGATGTGGATCCACATCCAAGGCCAAGAGTCGTCTCTAGGGATGGGGCGTCAACCTCTGGTCGTAAGGGAAGAATGGGTTTTCAACGTCACCTTGTTTACTTTTGATACATTTTACATGCGATATTTACTCGATCGCATAAGGCTCATTTCTGAGTTTCCGAATGATCTGTACTCTTCGAACTTTTATGCGAGCGTTTTGTTTGATAAGAAATTTTGTAATGCAAATTAAGGAAAGATTTGCCAATATAATGAGTCAACATGATTCAAGTGCACTAAATTTATTTGATTAAAAGAGCACAATCGTTATTATCATTATTTTGTAGAGTCCAGCAAATTATATGTCATGAATTAACATTAGCCATTCGAATATAATTCGCTCGGATAAACTTTTATATTTCATACAATCAATATTAAAATATTAACAATCCAATTCATTATTTTATAAATGAAATTTAAATCTCGTATTTCTTCATCCCGAATCCATCAAGTACTAAACTAAGGCACAATATCTCTGCATACATATATCATTTCCTTCCTTTTTTTTTTTCTTAAAACTTTTTCACCCTTTCTCCTTCAGTTAGATCTCCATTGCAGGACATTATTCGAGTTTTTCTGTGAAAAAGTCGCATGAATTTCCTTAAAATTCAGTAGTTATTGGATATCATTTTATCTGAAAAGTACTTTTACTTCATTACGACTTGGAATCTTTCCCAATTTCTACTTCCAAGGATATTTTTTCATCTGTTTTGAATAGTGATTTTAATTTCGATTTTATCTGAAACATAAACCCTGGCCGATCCGACAGTGAGCATAAAATAAGAGAAATAGATGCGAGGACACGTCGTTTTAGGGACTCATTCTTTCCGCGAACGATACGCGATTATTTTTTAAGGTATTTATGTAGATGTAGAAAGAAAAGGATTTTACCTCTCAGTTTCACTTAAAGACGTTCACAACAATATTATAATTTTATAAAAATTACAAAAGCTTATACTCCTTCGTCGATAATTTCATCTAGTCAGCAAAAGAAAACAGTTGCACTTTTGATTCACCAAAAGCAGAAAAATTAATTTCACAAGAAAGAATTACAATCATCAGAAGACAATGCGCTTTAATAGTGTGTAAAGTACGAAGGTCCAAGAAATCCATTTGAAACGCCGAAAGGTTTATCGCCAGAGTAGTTTAATTTATGGAAAGGTTCATAAATATGTATGACCAGCAACACCTAAAATTCAAGCGCAAACTCTCCTCCTGAATACTGCTTCTAATTAGACGAATCGCCAATGCCTTCGAAGGAACTCAAACAAAGAAAAAACCACAATATTGACTAAGAAGTCTGTCAGTTGATCAAACTAATTCACGAATTTAAGACCGACTTTTAGAATAACAAACGGCACGGAATTCCTCTTTCATCTCGTATCCATTTTCATCTCAATAACTTTTCGCGTGCAAAGAAAAAAGCGGGTTCTCGACCAATTGCGAATTTCTTCGCAAAAGAAAATGAGACAGAATGAAGGGGCGAACACGAAATAACGTCTGATGCCATTTGTCATTTTCGCGTCTTCTTCGCTTCTCCAGTAAAAAGAGAAAACGAAGTTTCGAGTATTCTTCCTCTCCGAGGGAGTGTGGTGGGGATGCTATCAATCCACCAAGACTACCGCATCACTAGTGGTTGCAGACCGCATAGGCATCCGCGGATCCCACGCCTCCTTTTGTCAGCCGCCGCCATCCACAATAACACTCCCTTTTCCCTTTTATCCCCGCAACTATAATTTGTCTCATTCGCGCTCAAAAATCTCCGACTCTGATTATCACATATATTCCATATTTGTTTGCTCAACAAGACTTCTGTCATACCGTAATATGAAGAAGTACGAAATTAAAAACTATGAAAGAGTACAGATTGACGATGCCTAACAAGTACCGCTGCATAATACGAATAAGAGATCTGTTTGTTAATAATGCAGCTCGACTGCCA
Organism: Ladona fulva; assembly: GCA_000376725.2. Lineage (NCBI taxonomy): Eukaryota > Metazoa > Arthropoda > Insecta > Odonata > Libellulidae > Ladona > Ladona fulva. The sequence continues at coordinate 3,289,083 of KZ308992.1, forward strand.
GTTTGAACGTCAACCCCTCCACCATTAACTACTAAAAATGTGTGATATTTCTTTTATTTATTTTCCTAATATGTACTTTGAATTTTCTTTTCTCTTCTCGTCTTTTTATTTAAAGTTTCAATATACAGTTATTTTATTTAACATTTAAAACAACAATTTTAAAATCCAAAATGATATTAGAAAGTTATTCGGTAAGTCTGAATCAAATAAAAAGTATCAGTGCCTGCGTACTAATTGCAAACTACATCTGCAAATTGCTGCTACATCTATTTACTCAATTCAGAGAGGATTCATTTGAATGACAATTACGTGTCCTAGAACTTCGCTACATAAAAAACATGGCTATTAAAATACAAGTTACAAAAGTAAACAAATTCATGAAGTTATGAAAGTAATTGAAAAATTACTCAACTTTTTACCGAGTAAATCTCAGTTCATAGAGTATAACCATAAATTTAGCCTGAAAATGTGTATATTTAGACAAACAAATAAATAAACTCGAGGGAAGAATTCGTTCGTAACCGAGAAAAACGTTATTATCTCGGGAGGGATGGTCTCCTCTTAGTTTTCAATTCCTCCCCGTCTTAGATATTTCCTTTTGTTGCAACGATCCGAGAAAAGCACATCGTATATTCTTTTTCTTCCACTCTGCGGAAAAAGGCTTAAGGCGGCGAGGCTGAAGATTTCTCCAACAAGCAGGTTCCTTTTCTTTTTTACCCTTCGGTTTCTTAAAGCAAACCAGTCCTTTTGCGCCTTCGCAATCTATTCGCCTCAAGCACCATTCGTGGTTTCCTTTTCCTAAAAACCCTTTCCTTAACCCCGTTTTCTCCCGAACCTTTTCCCTTCTCAACCCACTTTCGTTTCAGATTTCCCCCCTAAAACTCTCCTTCCCTCAATTCCCCTTTTCCCGCCCCATAAATCTCTCTTAATCTCCCTCACCCCTTTCTCGATTCCCACTTACCTCCTCATCTTCCTTCATCCATCTTTAACTCTTTCATTCAGCTCCTCCTCAACCCTTTTCTCCATAGAAAATGCCCATCCCCTTTCTGCATCTCCGTACTTTCAGTTCCTTTTTAGTTCATTACCAGCTCTCGGCTTCCTTTTCCTCGCTCCGAAATTTTTTATGTCAATTGTCGCCATTTTTCATGAAGCGGTCTACGTACAACGGCTAGGATCATTTCAGTGGGACTTGTGCCAAACAAAAAGATCGAAAGAAATGTTTAGTTCTAAATCTACCTCTACAAAAACCTCTTGGCTATGAAAGCATTGGTAACGTTCCTACTAGCCATTGTTTCCATTTCGTATTACAAATAAGAATCCATCCAAATGTTACTTTGCTACGGACAGGACAGAAATGTTATCCATCAGAATTATTTAAAAAAATATACCTGCCAAAGGTTATAAAAAATTGCAAATGAAGAATGCGAAGGAATAAATGAAACGGAGAATTTCGTTATAACATGCATATTATTAACGATTCATTATATTCGTTTAACCGCAAATCAAATAAAAAAACGTAAACGTTAAATCTGCATTCGCTTTGTCTCCTGCGGTTGATCACAAATCGATTTAAAGAGAATGAAAGGAATTTATTCCCTAGTAATCTTATGGAGTATTATCGTTATATCAGTTGAACCTCGACAAAAAACGTGCAGCTGGGCATTCATCAATGTGAACCGTTTAAAATATTAAGGAACTTCTCTTGAGAGAATATTGCTTGGTAAACTTGATCCAAATTTATCAAAGAATCCGAACTACGTAAGATTATCCTCCACTTGTTACCTGTTGGAAAAAATATTTACGGTACTGTAATATCACTTTAAAACCAATGGATAGCATAATGTTCAAAATGATGCAAGTATTCAAATCATAGACGAACATCACAAAGACTATAACACTATTGCCAACTAGAAAACCCACCGCTATTCACATAATCATGGTGCCTTTATTCATCTCTCTAAATAAACATGTTATTGCCAAATCAAAAATTTCTTTGTAACAGTTTCTGTCCTAAAATTTTTTCTTCTCCATTTCCTCCACAATACGCTAAGAACAGATATGTTTGGAAATAGTGATGAATGCATTATTATTGTAGAATACAGATGCTAGTTAAAAATACAGAATAGGTATCTAAAAGTTGTGCACGTTCTCGATGAAATGTTCCATATCAGTAAATGAGGCGAGATAATAGAATGATCTTAACCATACCGGCAGTAATTATAAACATCTACCAATTGTCCACCACTCATTACCCTCAATTTACCTCAATAGCCCCAATTAAATCATTTTCGAATCTTTTCCTGATTGCGTGGGATTAAAAATAAAATGGAATTATTTATTCTCGAATATTACTAAATAAATCACGAGACGGCATACTCGGATGCGTTGCGATGTAACACACAAAATATACATTTATCTGTAGTGGTTCGGTAAATTTGAAAATCCGCGTGAAAACAAAACAAAACGATCCGTTTAATACCAACTCTTTGCAATGCACTGGATCCTACGTCAAACAGTATTTTATCTGTTTCTCAAATAAAGTTGCTCTGTTTTAATATAGAATTTAGGCAATTCCTCGATTGTGAATACCAATTCATCGACAAATGTGACGTAATGTATTACATAAATACGTATCCATTTCATTTCCGCATTAGGCATATTTGCTTTTTCTTCGCTTCTAAATTATTACCTTGCGCCTACTAAATATACCTTTTTGACAAATACTTTCAACTAATAAGATCGAATGAACTGATCTTAGAAGGTAAAATTTTACAAAGTTATACGTTATAAAATTATCGTAAAGTTGAGATGGAGTCAATTATTCTTCCCATATTATTGCAGCGTTCTAAGTGAGGTCTGTGATGTACGAACATGTAATTATAACACCGGCATTACCGCATTCACGTAGTTTGTGCCAATTAAGCTTTTATAAGTAAAATGGGCTAAAAACAGCAAAAAAATTAGATGCCAAGAAAATCAGTATAATTAAGCAGAGAGATAGACTAAAACTATCTATTTCAAACATATTTAACATTTTTACGAACTTAATCAGACAAATAATCGTAATTTTCAGAAGGTTGAAATGCAGGATATATTAGCGTAATATAACAATCATAGAATTTGTAACCACGACTGAATTAAAGACTTAAAAAACTTATTATATATAACATGATAGATATACAATACACTCAAAAACATTTTTAAATTCAAATTAAATTAGCCTTCTAATAAAACAAAATAGCAGCTTACCAATTAACTTGACTCTTGAACTTAATACATTACGAATTCCGTTGGCGAAACACACGTTGAAATCACTTCAAAGGGAACTCTCTCAAGTCCAACCGCATGCTTGATCAGCGATAACGTCTTCCCCACCGTAACGCCGAACATCCGACCACCTCGAACTCATCAACAGAAGTGTGCAAAAAAAGAAGGCGGAATATCGGATAGCCGAGAAATGCAAAGGAGAACCAGTAAGTATCTGTGTCACATAGCAAATTATCCGCAAGGAGAAGTTTGTATCAGGTGAGAATATTCCTCCACAATTCAGTATATGAGAAATGACACAGCCAAGAGTATCTTTGGCTGGCTATCTTCTGTTTGCGACTTGAATACGGGCCACTTAAATAGTGTAAAGTACGAAGTCTAAATAGAATGAGATATACATGGCAAGACAAGGAAAATAAGGGGAGTAAACCGCAATATTATTAAGTTGCTGTGTTATTCAAAGGCCAACTGCATGAGTGGTCTTCAAAGACAAAAGTTCGCCTTCGTCTTTCGCTAAAAGCCGTGAATATTTTTATATTATAATCTAAGCGGAGATTCAAGTAATTTTTCTCAACATTTCATAGTGTTGATGGTTGAACTCTATATAAGATTAATAAAAATATACGATTACTAGCAATGAATAGACGTTTTGAATGTTTTCTTGGATTTTTATATAAATAATCTTTAAAAACTCCTCATTAAAAATATTCCAAGAATTATCTAGGAAAATCTCCAGAATTATCTCCCTCTAGTTAGACCGATTATGAACTGCGACCTTTACCGTCCATGCCCTACTTTCCGTTCACAAGCAACCTTACCCCGATTTTCGCGTCTTTACTTTTTTTAAGACTCCATTCCCTCCATGTTCACTCTCTCGGCTCCTTTATTCTCCATAAATATCCTTATTTTCATTTTCCTCGAAATTCCCTTTCGTAGCTATTTTTTTATTTAATTTTTTGCCACCGTCACCAGAGTTCGCGACTCGCCTACCTTGATGTGCACCTTTCCTTTCTTTATATATTTCCCTTTCTCCTCTCCCGTCCTCTCTGCTAAGTTTCGCTCCTCCAAAATACTTCGATATTTCCCCGTATAACTGCAGCCGGCGGCTGCGACGCCAGGAATGCCTGGAGCTGGAGAAAGAATAAATAGACGTCATGTAGACGTCGGATATGAAATAAAACGTCGACTCGAAAAACCTTCTTATTATGCGAAATTGCTGACATAAAGGGACGCGAGTGCATTAGTAATGTTATAAGAAAGGATTTTTTCCCTGCCCTCGCGTCCTCTTAGACTCACGGGGTTTCTCTCACAAGAGAGCGTCTTTGTCGCGCGATTAGAAAATAAAAACGTGCATTGGGAGACTGAAAAAGTCACCAGCACAATCGCGTCGAGAACTCGCTAACAGACGATTCGGCTTTAAACTGTTTACGGAAATTTTTACTTTATTCCATTCCGAAAGACAAGAATAAATTTGTGAATTATTCATCCCTCCGCCCTTTGTAAATTCATGGGGAACTCGCGCGCAGAGAACGTCTCCAACGACTTGATGAAAAAATACGGATTTATTTACCTCCTCTCGGATTCGCGATGTTAAAAAATATCGCCTTATAGTGGAAATGCTTTATAATACTCCATCTCGGACGTTTCAATCCCGTAGACTGGGAGAGACGTCGTTGAATTCATATCTATGTCACGAGTTCGCGAAATATCAAGCCGGGTGAATAAGGCGCCTGGGAACGATGTGTAAATGTCTGTATTTACATTATTGAATCTCCAGGTTGAAAATTCATCGTATGAGTTCCGAAGTGCAGTTTGAAGAATTTGCACAGCTAAATATTCCAAGGCGTACATGGATTTCTCTATATCAACGTTCTTCAGCGAAATTCAAAGATATATCTCAGTGAGGGGTGCAATAACTTAGACGTAGGGAGAAATTGTTAATATGCTTTTCGTACATAGAAATGGTATAGAGAGAGATCTTCAGATAAGCACGCAATATTCACCTTATGTTAGGGTTGAACATAGAGATAAATCAATTCAAAGAATTGTTGTCACATATTTTTGTAATTGGAGGCTCTAATCCAAGCTGAGATTTGATGGCAATTCAGATGACGTTTCCTGATAGTTATTTATTATTATTATTTGAATCCTCGCAGATAAGCTACAGGCAAGATGGCAAGGTCTTTATAACTTAAAATGCATTAAGGGAAGCATGCGATATTATATGTACAAAATATCGTCACAAATTCTCTTAGCAACACAAAATCCATTCAGACATCATTTTCGTCACATCTTCTACTCCTATACTAATTTATTCATTCAAATACAGCAGTATCACAGTATAGTGCAGTACATTACAGTGATGACGTAATAATACTATTAAAATATATTATGATAATATTTTATGATTGTGACGTATGACGTAATAATACTATTAAAATACATAATATTTTATGATTAAAGGGAAATATAGTGAAACCAAAAGATTAGCAGAAGACAGGGAAGCATGGAGGTTACCATGAGAGAACCTGCCAGAAGGCAGAAGAACCAATGATGATGATGATTATGATTGTCAAATTTTCGACCATTACTACCGGTTATCACAAAATAAATTTACGATTTAAGATTATTCACACACATATCAATAAACAAATCCACATTCCTCTTAATATACACATCCACATCAGCATGCCAATCAATTACTATATTTTTACAGAAATCTGCTGTCAGTCATCCAATATTGCAGGTTTCCCATTAATTACACGGTTGTCCTAACATATAATAGAATATATGATTGACATGAAAAATTGAATTGTTTAATTTTTATGCTAAAATTTTCATCGATTTCGATATTCCTTTAATGTTTTCGGAAGAAAATGCGATGGAACTTTTATTTAAGCTGTAATAACATTTTTCAATGTTTAATTGCTCCCGAACTTTCACCGCAGACAGTGACGAACTCATTTCTTCAAAAAAAGAAGCATTTTTCTTATTAAAAAAAAACTACCGTAAGCTTAATTATACAGTAAAATATAACTACATCCATAAAGTTTCTGTAATGATTTTGTAATTGATAATGTAATTTAATCAAGAATACGTTGGATAGGTCACTCATTGTATTTATACATATTGCAGGAAGAAAATAAATCTCTAAATTGTTTCATAACATTCCTCTATCATCATTTCCAGAGAATTATCCCTCCAATTATTCGAATCTTAACTGACTAACTTAAAATTATTCCAACTGACTTGGTTATTCTGAGGCACTCTAAATTTTTCACGCATTGAATACTATTTTCATAAACAACTAATTTTCAAACCATTTTTTTGAGTGGAATTTTTCAACTTATGCTATATAATTGCATTAAGATAAATATTTAAGGAAAATACTATGAATAGGTACATAAGTGATATTTATTTAGGTAAAGGTTCCAAAGAGAAACGGACACTACACTTCAAAAAGAAAAAGTTTTAGTTTACTATATATTATACGAGTATCTAGTATTATCTTATAGTATATATTACTCCGCCAAAAATTGGGTGATCCTTTCAAGGCATCAATGCTTTACACTATAAATGCATTTATGTGCAGTAATACACACATTAAGATAGAAAAGAGAGGAAATCACAACGTATTTACCAACAGTTAGGTATTGAATTTGTGAGGGTTATAAGAACTGTCAACGAGAAACTATGAACTCATTAAGACTTACTGTATTCAAATAGCTTAGTTGGTAAATCCCGGATATGTACGATACCTGGATATGCTACGTTAGGAATTTCAAAGGTAAAAGTGAACTTTGATCAAATATGTTTCCTCTCTCTGCATATTCCTACAATTTCGCATCCTTTTCTGCCTAAATCAATGGCATACATTCCTCTGTACGTAGCTTCGAAAATAAATTTCAGCCCTAAATTTCTTAGTTAATGATAATACGTGACACAAGTCAATACTCAATAGAAAAAACATGACAGAGATTGGGGTGGAAGTACATGACCTTGCGACATGACCTCTGCTAGTGGAATAAATTTCTGCTTCCAAACGCCCCGACGAAAAACAGAAAAATGCGTAACATAATTTCAGCAAGATAGTCCAATTATCACCGAACGCTCAGTGACTCCTCTTAATAAGGCTTGAAAGTAAAAAACGCTACGGAACCGTGAAATCTGTCATCGAACTTCAATCGAAACTCCTGTTGCAAATAACGCGGAGCCTTGTCCCAAAAAAACTTCCTCTCTGCACTCACTTTCGCCATAGCGGGAAAAAAATCCAAGCCGTCCGTGAAAATAAAAACGACAGAGTGGCTGTGGGGAGGAGCGCGTATCTCAAAAGGAGCTTTCAAAGCTAATGCCATTAATATCGAATCCATCCTCCACTTGCGGACGAAGGATCAAAGGCTCCACTTCGGAATTTTGATCGAAACTCAAAAATCAAACGACAGTTGCCTGCAAAAGAAACAGGGAGGCCCAAAAAAAACCAGTTATGAAATATAACTGAGTTTAATGTAAAATAAGAGTACAAAGGCTCAAATCCTTTTCAATGAGATGAATATAAATAACTACTCGAAGAGCCGATCAAGAGAATAACTATCACTTTAACTGTATCAATACATTTTATATACTTTGAAAATATCCCAATTAACTGAACATCGGAAAAAAATTAATCAATGTGATTTTTGGTACTTCAGTGAGAGCTGTTAGATAAAATGACTGAACTTTTTCAAATAATCAATTTTTAACTACCTTGTTTAATGTCCTGAGGATGAGCGCCTTGTTAGCCGGAAGCTATGGTTGGAGGGCAGAAATGGAAACTATAAAGCGGTACCTTGGTCCAGTTTGTTGAAACAGGGGTCACCGTTAATAATCTTTCAGAATAGCAAACGTTCACTATGATACTGAAATGTTCTTCACTCAATTCAATGTGAATTATTCCAGGACAACTTCAGAATCCATTCATACTCGTAACTAACCATATCTGAGACGGTATGATTTATTCGCCAGTTCAGAATACTAATTTACTCATTCTGAGATCATCGGTTAGCTGATGCGTACATGTTGAGACTACTACTGACTAAGCTGTCTTAGTCTTATTCCTCTTACTGGTATCATAGCGAATTTAGCGATTCCGTATGCATTCAAAAATACATATTTTCAAAATAATATTGCCAATATGTAATTTTTCAGCCCTATTAAAACTTGACAATAAAGATATCTTCACTGTTTATTACTTAGTTGATACATTTAACTTTGTAAGTTTTTTTTATTTGTATATGATAGACTAGTTTCATCGAGACCTTGCAAAAAAAATTTTTAACACGAACTCCCATTTTGCGACCCTTTAGGGTTCACGTTAACGAGGTATTACAGCAACGCAAAACTTCCTCATCTTAGATGCATAACCAACTGCAATCAATTCACTCAATGATGAGAGTATGAGATTAAAATCGAGCGATATGGCTGAAAAAATATAGGAGTACCCGTCATAGAATTTGCTAACATCTGCGCACGATAAATCCTCGAAACCAAGGAATTCTTTATTCGAATTCTTTCCCAGAGCATCACTCGTCGACTCACTAACCATAGCACTAGACACGCACAAATGCGACCACACGCACTGAAACGCCATTTCCTCTACTCTCTACCAATTGTATCCGTTGCAAACTCGGGGAAAGTGAAATCCAATTCACTCTTCTCTCGACGCCATTCCTAATCATTCCTCCGGTTCTCTAATTAGTAGTTCGCTTAGGCACAACTCCTTTAGCAATTCCGACTTCTATTTATCTCCATTCCGACGCTTCAAAGAGACACGCCCTTGGAAGGGGACGCAGGTGAAGGGGCGAAGTAAGTAAGAATTAGCCGAAGATAGGGAACTTAGGGTCCAAAGCGGAGAGATTAAGTCTTCATCCGGAGAGCACTTCCTTGGGGCGATATTGCTCCAGCGCGAGCATTACGGACTATTTTATATAGAAATTAGATGGTGAAATATTCTTGAATGATTTACTATAAGTTGTTAAGTTATTTTCTCTGTAAGAATGTGATTTCAATCTGGGTGTGGCGAGATCAAATTATATGAGATAATGTAAAACGAAGAAGTGGTACATTTTCATGAAATTCATTGACTCTACGACCGTTTTCAGAGACTGATCGCGATCGTTTGGTATTGATCTTCATATCGTTAGCACTATCACGATGCTTCACGGACCATCATCAACCACAACGCCATCGTCGAGGAAGAAAACTTACTGAAAGATGTCCTGTGGTATAATAATTCGTTATTTAGAGTATTTACACAATAAAATTTGTAGCAATTCTCCTGTGAAATATTACCTATTCTTTGCTTAAACCCAAATTGATGAATATAGCATTCACATATAATATGATCTGTATTGACAACGGATGTTCCACCTTGGTGTTCCGAAACACTGCGAATACGAGAATGTCTGGATAGATTTATGATTATGGATCGCTATTTTGAGTATGATATCATTCTTGCTGTTTATAATACCGTCATATGTATGAACCAGGTTCACAATTAACAACATAGTGCAAGCTGAAAAAATATGACAAAAAATAATGTTAATAAGGAAAGAATATAACTGTTTACGGCATTTTTAAGATTAAGAGATCCAGAAAGAAGGGGATTCCCACTCGGATGGTGATTTTAAAAGATGGTATTTGCTCAGAGCATGACGAGGAACTCAAACTAAAAGCAATAATGAAATTTTCGACGATAAATTTAAATCTTTAACATTTTCTCAAAATTCTGAACTTTAGCTGTTAATTAGAAAGAATGAATGCTCTAATAGGTAGTTATTTGAAACAAGTAGGTAAGATAATACACTAAATTCTCCCCATTGGCTATTTTACAGATGTGCCCTGGGTTCCAAGTTTTTCTCTACAATCTTGCTCTGTACGGACTCTAGAAGTTACTTTGTAAAACGAAATACACACAATTTTCACTGTACGTTGAAAATGTTTCCTCAGTAATCCAAAAATTCAATTTTCCATAAGGTTTATTTATATTTTTGTACTCAGACTTTCTATAAATTAGGCCAATACTGATCTCTTTGCAGTCGAAAACCGTTCAGTAGCTTAGACACAGATATTTCCACTCATACAACCAAAACTGAGGGAAAATACAATTGTCGATAGGGGAGTACATCGTATCAGTCTATTCTGATCAGCGATATATGGATCTTGAGTCTAACGGCGCCATCACTCACGACTCCCCACAGAACGTGACGGTCCATCCACCTCCAGCTCTCATTCACCTCCCGCACGTCCGTTTTAACCAAAGGGCGTGCGAAGGCGTAAATGCACGCCTAAGGGGCTGTTAATGACGCATCAGCACGCGAAAGCATTCTTCCGACAAAGCGTAAATAACGTTCGATTACTCCGCCGAGATTTTTAAGCCGACTCTGGTTGGTAGAAATGCTTTTCGGAATCTCAGAGTTCAATCAGGAGGTTGTATCCCGTCTATCGAGTTTCGACCCGTTTCGTACATTTTCACGAAATTTGAAGTTGCAATTCAGCGCCATCACTAAAACTTTCGCTTCGCAATATAAGCATAACTTAATTCGAATTTAACAAAATTTCTTCTAATTATATCCTAATTAAGTGGAATTAATTGAAGTTGTACTATATGGATAACATCGGTGATTAAATCATTTTAAAATCGAACTAATATCCTTATGTAATCCCAAAAATGTCAATAGCTTTAAGTTCGGTCATCTGTTGTTTCACTGCTACTATTATTCGTCCATAAGAAAAATTCTGGAAGATTCGCAAATTTTACACGGTAATTTATGCACCAGAATCTAAGAATACTTCCCGTCGTTAACCTAATACATTTCATAAACAATGTTGGTGTTAACAAAGTTTTTGTAGATATTCCGTAAGAAATTGATTCCCCTTTCTTTCATTAAACTACTAATTGCAAATTAAAGGAAATATTTCATATGCTCTCACCAAAAGAGACCTATTGGTTTGAATCAGGGTTCCCTCTAAGCTGCATTCTTGGGCGGCCGCGCTAAACTATTTGTGTCTCGCTAACAAACAAATTCCGTAGATTTCCAACTATTTATGGAAAAATATGATAACCCTTAACTTCAGTTTCATAAAATCATTAATAAGCTTGCGAATTATGAATTGTACGGTATGATTACACGGTTCATTTTGTCATTTAATTGAAGACAATCAGGAAAAATTCAAAATTGAACTATTCCTTGGCCATACCGGCGAAGCACTGTAAACTAAGCGCCCTCATGTCCTCCAAAGATGAAAAAAAAGAATTGAGGAACTTTGCTTTCAACCTGAATTTAATATGCAAGCTTCATTTCTCAACTTTTTAAATTGAAGCAAGTTCTAAAAAGGGAAAGCGCCTTACAATGTATCTATATAGCTGTAGCTAATGTATCCTATAGCTATTTATGTAGCAATTAGAAGTTTAAATAAATGCATGCAGCTACGATTCATAACGATGATTATGGCAAGTACGACTTTCATTGAGAGTGAAGACAAACGTATTTCCTAAATTGCAGCATTCATTCAGATTATATTAATACAAAATCATATTTGCTATTGATGCCGAACTCAAATAGCAAATTAGGTATGAGATGATTTGTCTGATGAGACATTTCGTTCAAGCCCATCTAGTTTTAGAGANCCCTAACCGGATGAAGTAAAGCTAGAAGCATTTGGGTGTATTTTGTAGTTCTTTTCCCACTCAAGCGGATAACATGTCGCGGTGGGGAAAATGTCCAAAGTACAAAACGTACGACGCTCTTCGATATTCAGATGGCGACTCTCCCGCTGATCGCGGCAAAGCGTCGAATTTATCGGTACATTCATCTTTTAGTGAACATGAAGGAGTGAGGCCAAGAGGACACATGAAAAGGGTTATCAAGACTTCTTGTCCAGACGAAAGAAAAGGAAGATGCGATTTAGAAAGCGATCTATTATATCTTTCGGTGAAATTTGATTTTTATATAGACGCATATTTACTTCTGTCTCGTATATCATTTTCTACAAAAAATGTATTTATTAATCATATGATGAGATACAGAGAAAGGAGAGAGAGAAAAAAAAGAAAATACAAATACAAATAAGGTACAAATGAAGTACAGAAACTGCCAGCAAAAGGCTTACAAAAACAAAAATACAAAAGTTAGACCTTCGAGTCCCCCTGAGCCAATAATTATATTTGTAAAAATAGAATATCTAAAACAGGAACCTATAAGTAGAACTTAATTCTCATTTGATCTCATTGGAAAAAGCAAATCCTTTCTAAATCTATTCTGAAATATTAACATATTTCAAAAATATGAGAGCGTATTCTACTCTATAAATCATCCGAGCGATAAAAAAAATTCCACCCCACGATCTCGTTTCCGCAGTTGCACAAGATATCTCGTGATAATAGCGGGAGGATTCTAAATTCTGGTGGAGGGCTGGAACGTTTCTTTTTCAAAAAATAAGCTCATGAAATAGTTCTCGATTCCGCCTCCCTCATTCCTTACCAACAATGCCCTAAGTACAAGCCAATAAGCACGCGCATGAATTAAAGCCCCCGAACGGGGATAATACCTCGAAAAACTTCCTCATTCCAGCGGCTAAAATATGCAACTCGGCTAAAGGCAGGGATTCCAAGTGAAGGCAGACAACATTCTCTCCCTGGAACCCATGCATCAAAATCGTTAGGTTCGTGATACGGCGTGACCTTTGGGGATAGCGATTGTGTATTGGGATTCATCACGAGCAGCTCTTGCCCCTGCCCGCGCCGGGACCCTTTTGCCCCGATTTAACCGTGCCCTAACCTCTGCCCCTTTTTTCCCGCCCTTCCTCTGTTGAATGCACCGCCCCTCGCACCAGACCACACCATTTAGCGTTCCCTTGAGGGGAGCCCTAATGCGGCCAGGGCCAGGATTCGTGGGAGGGGAGATAAAAGGGGCGGGGTGGGAAGGGGAGATTGAATACGCGGACTGTGCCGCGAAAAGGGGAAGGACGGGGTGTCGCCCCCTTGGGAGAAAGGATGGATGGAGTATTGAAGGATAGATGGGCGAAGGGGAGGAGATGATGAGTGAAAAAGGCCGAGAAATGAGCGAAGGAGGGGTGAAGATGTTGCGGCGAATAGATGTGGTTGAGCATTGAGTGACGAAGGGAGAGTTGTAGTCTAAGAGACGGTAGAATCTCTAAGGGGTATTTCTCGACCGCCCCTTTGAGTTATGATTCCACTTTTCACTGCTACATACATTCCTATCAAAAATAAACGGGCAAGGGAAACAGGAAACATGGCAGTGGTTAGATTAGAGTTTTAAAAACACTTTAAGCGCCGTTATGCCGGTGGTTCGCGCCTTATCCTCTAATACCAAAACTGGGAACAAGGGAAGGGAACAGATTAACCAGCATTCTAGGAATCACGTAATGTACATTTCAATGGCAGTGCAATTGTCTTCACAGGAATCTTCTTCTATTAGCATTAGCTAATTAGCATTGCCATTGAAATGCGCCGAAGCTGATGATTCCTAAAAGGCTGGTTTATCCGTTCCCATGTTTCCTCTTTCTGTCACGAAGGAAAGACGCGGACTGACGGAATAACGGCTCTTGGAGTGTCTTTAAAGCTCTAATAAATATGAAAAAACATGTTTTCCATCCAAATTGACAGAGTAAGGAACTAAAACAAAATACATGGGAATAATGCAATCGCTGTAAGGAGTTGTCTACGGAAGCCGCTTCCAAACTTTTCTTTCTTCGGTTCTATGGAATATCAGCCAAAGGTTCTTATACCTAAATTCCTCCACCTTTATCAAATAAAAGCTAAGATTCTGAGTGAATGTGACAAAATTCCCCATGGACAACACTTTCCGTAGCGTTCAGTTAGGAGAGACCAAAATGAATGCCTTTATTCGATATCACTCATTGTATATTCATCATTCCTACAGTCACCTATCATCCTAGAAATTGTGCTCTAGCAACCGTTTGTTTATTTTATCATTAGCGATTTTAGATTAAGCTATCCTCGCAGAACATTTACTGATAATAATATGTGATAATAATAATGCAATACCGCATTATGTAACAACTATCCGAAACATACGAACATATTAATCAGAAAGTGATCACTTAATTACGAAGACATATTAAATGGGTTGGGACAAAATTCTTAGGAAGAAATATTCTTCAATCTCCTATTTGCATAATATTTCGAAAGCGATTTACTTGTGACGTCATAAGATCAGTGCTAAAATTTATTTACATCTTTTCTAACATAAATAGCCAATCTCGTTCCTTAGACCGATTTAGGTTCAAAAATATTTTCCTAGAAGTAAATGAACCTTTAAGGTAATATAGGAATCCTCCACAAACGTACTTTTCTTAATAACTTTCAAATACCTAACAAAGCGCCAAGAATGCTGATTTATAATCTAACTACATTTAATTTGCCAGACCTTATTATCTGAATTCACAGCTTTCCTTGTGCTAATAATTGTGTCGAATATTATATTTTAGCTTTAGTATGTACAAATTGAAGTGTATGTAATTAGAATGCTTGTTGCTTGTACCATGTTTACATACCTAGGTCTTGATAAGGGTAATATGTTTGTGTTATCAATCTCAGGTTTTTCACATCTCTATTTTCTGTGTGTATTTCCCGCTACGAATACTTTTTCCTAAGCTTCAACTAAATTTTTCCTATTCTCTTTAAATTTAAATTACCTTTTACTATTATTTGCTAATTAGATCCATTTTACATTGACGGTGAGTTAGATGGAATAAGACTTCAGTCTCAATTTCGCCCAAAATATACATATTTTAATGAATAGATTGAGGGAATTTTCTTCGAAGGATGAAATACTTTATTAATACAAGTATACCTCAGCTGCGATCAAAGCTTCTACGATCGAGAAAGGTATCCTTTCCACAGTCTCCTACCTCTCGCAAAATACTATCATTAAAGACTAAGTTTCCAACGCTGTCTCGAAGGAGTAGCAACAGCGAAGGACGGTGAGCGCAATGCATCATGGTAGTACCGCGCAATTGGGTACGTCAAGGAAACTCTTAGCACTGCTTTGCCCACAATGAAGCCGGAGAGAAGCTCCTTTTCAATTGAGCACAAAGAATCGAAACGATATCCCATTGCCGATTCATAACACATAGCGCGGAAGGAAAGCAAAGAGCTTTTTGTCCAACTGAAAGGAAATGACGCACAAAAAGTCTTCCCTCGTCTACGGTACAAATTGATGATGACGACGAAATAACTGAGCTCGCCTAATTCTTTACTATGGAATAAGTACATGTTTTATAGGAACGCGAGGAAATTTTTTTACAGAAAAAAGTTAAGGATAGCTCCCCTACTGCCGTAAGAGTTGAGTTAAAAGTTAATCATCACTATCTAAACCGTTAAAACCGTAGATAATATGTTTATTACCTTGAAAAAGCTTACCCTAAATAATAAAGTAAGATACTTTCTCCTCTAATTGCATGTACACACTTGTGCAAATAACACATTGGATACGTCAAGGAAAATAAAGTACTCCCACAAACATAAAAAATTCTCATAGTGAATTTTAGAGAACTGATATTCAACCATTTATACCAATATAACATTGATTTCGATCGCTATATCGGAACTCCCTTCTTTGAAGGGAAATAAATTTTTAACAGACAAAAACCGTATTTTATCCACGCCTGTAGGGGATTTTGGCTATGGACTTTCCATACATCGTAGCGTAGATTATTTCTGGCAGTCAACCTTTCCAATTATCGATCCTGAAGCAGAATTAGGCGGTGCTGTACCAGAATAATGTACGCTTAAATTTATATATGAGGAGAGAATAACAAAAGACATAATTTCATAGCTCAAGAAATAAAGCATGACGATGAATCAGATTATTAAGATCGTGTGACTACGATCACGTGCCTAAAAATCACAATATCTTCGATGTGATGCTGTACATTAAGAAAGCAATTTACTTTGATACGCACTCAGAAAAATAGTAAATAGCGCACCTACTAATATTCACGAGGAGAAACGGACAAGAAGATAGCCTGAGAGGACCGGGACTCGAACCTGGTTCTCGTGATTGCCGGTCGGTTGCTTTTGCCAATTAAGCCACCATTCTATCGTCCATAACTTAATTTCTTAAGTTGTTGTTTATTTTTTGTTGTTTTATTTTTCTAACGGTGGTTCGTTAATTTATAAACGATGCTAACAGAAGAGGAATGGAAACTTCTACATCTACATAAGTACCCTGTAAGCCGCCTTTCGGCATGTGGCAGGGGGTGCAAGCACCATGACTTTACTTCACTAATCGATTGCTTTCGCGTATCGTTTGCGGAAAAAATTAATTCTTGAAACGACTTGTTTTAGCATATATTTCTTTGATTTTCCTCGCAGTATCACGGCTACGGCCTATATAACATGGGGGACGCATTATGTCAGCTACATCATCATTTATCCCTTGTTTAAGCCTTCTATCTTCTAAAGATTCCCATCCCGCGTCCCATGGCATTTGTGTAACACTCACTGACTTGTAACAATTCTTTACAAAACGTATCGCATTTCACTGTAAAATAATTTACTTTCTAGTAAACTTCTCTCGATGCTAACTGCGATTCCTAATTTACAGGTAAAACTATACTCGGAATTTATCGATAAGTATACGAAATTTTCAGCCAAGACGAAAAACGTTCAGGAGAAGAAATATAAAATATGCAATAATATTTTCCAAATCAGACTCAACTAACTCAAAAATAGATTTTCGGTAAAATAAGAACCAAGTCCTGAAGCAGTAGGCGTAGCAAGTACGTAATTTCAATTAAGGTGATTGCTTTCATAGCAAGAGCTTCCTTTTGACGGTAGCTAAATCATAGATTCAGAATTGGAATACCACGTAAAAGTATGAACAGTGTAGACTTGAGGCTGTCAAGATCAATTTGACTGCATTGGTTTAATTAAACTCTTCATAAGGTAAATCGCAAATCAACTCCAACGAGGGGATAACCGGTGTAATACGAGCGGGTCTCAGCAATTACAATTATATGCGGAAAAGGTCGATTTGTTAAGGTAACAAATTTTCAATGAGATTAATCAATTAATAATTCTCTCTCTAATCAAGGATCCGCAACTTTAATTCGATCAAAAGATTAGAAAAATATATTTTAGTTGAAATAAAATGTGAGGGCGAGACCATTTTTCAATACCTCGCGTGCCTTTTCCTTTCGTAAAATGAGAATCAAATAATAATGTCGATAATTGGACATGATTCAGGCGGCGCGCGCGATTCAGCTTCAAAAGCTACTCAAATTAATTTCATAATATCAGAAAAGGACCGCCTGAGCTAAATTTATCAAACTATTGAAGTTAAAAGGTTTAATAGCTCAATCTCATTCCATACTGACATCAATTACCAGAATCACAATAACAGAAACGTCGCAATATCCTGAGCCGCCTTTCATGAAACGTTGTTTATTAATAATAAAACATGAATCTCCCATTATCATTTCTCGGAAGTGACATAATGTAAGACAACTACAGGAGAAAATCATTAGAGAACATGCTCTCTTTTCTCCTGTGTGTAAGGAATTAAATACCAAACTGGGAATAGAAATCCCACTGATTAATTTCAATCAAAATTCAGTTATCATAATTCGTTGCTTTCTCAAAATTGACGATGATTTACAACGCCTACAATCCGCATTATTTACCTCAACTGTTTGCTTGTTCATTTAATGTCAGTCCAATTACGGCATAGGAAGGAGTTACTTTGGAGTAATTAACAATAACAGCGGAGAGCACTTGGAGGAATATATGCAATAGATTACAGCATTCAAATTACCTTCAGAAAGCAAATACCACGCATTCGTCACGTGTTCTGGGGTGACCTCGCAGTGGCCCCGACCGATGCGTTGCTTCGTCAGCAACCCTGGCCTTTACGTCTGCATCCATACTGTCTTCCTTTGTGTTCTTCAAAATTGCCAACCGGCAACAATACGCAAACAGAAATCTGGAGGGAATCCGCCGCATTCACAAGTTTATTAGCAGCTTCCGGGACGGGTTTCATTCCCTTCAATTCTGGTGGCCACCGCCCATTCACTTCTGAAACATCATTTTCTCCGAGGGGGATGCCCCTTCCTTTGGGGCAACATTCCCTTTCTTTCACAACCTCTCTGGAACCCTTGGAACACCAGGGGCGAAAATGCAATCTGTGAAACCTCAAAGGCGATTTATCCCTCCCCAATGCGGAAGCTGTGTGCGGATACACACTGGCATCATTTCGTTATTTCCCTGCTGAATGGAGCCCACTGCCTCTCCTCCATTTCTCTTTTACTCGTCATGAACTTATTCTTTCATCTGTTTAGTTCCATATATAATTTGTTAGAGGTGAGAAGTTGCATGCACGTGCCAATTCTACCAAAAGAAAATTCTTCGTTATCACTAAGTCATTACTTTCCGTTTCACCTTCTATCATCCACTACTTTCTCTTTCGCCAATCACACATCCCTCTACCTTTTACCTTCTTTCTTTTTTATCTTCTCTTCTAATTACCTCTGAAATGACTTTCTTTCTTTTTTATTAATTCTGAAGTTCTGATGCTTCTAAATCCCTTACTTTATTTCCCATAACTTTCTACCTTCCAATCTATTATACTCCATATTTCTTTACTTCTAAAACTCTCAGTACTTATCTATCCCTTGTTACACTTGATTCGTGCACACTTCTAATGCTCTATTAATTTTTCACCTCACATCAAACATTTATTTTTCACTTCATTTTTCTCTTCCTAATTTTGTCCAACTACTTTTTCCATTTTTCCACATCTCTATCTCCTCTTTCTCTCCCTTACTATTTCTTCCTTGCTTCCTTCTATTCCATTCTCTCTATTCACTCTCCCCATTCTCTTTCTTTCTCTCGTTCCCCACCCTTCCTCCCCCCAAAGCCGTGAAACCCCTTACCCTTCGTAAGAGTGACTGTCCCTTTAAAAGCTTCGCCTCGTAGGTGCCAGGAACATTCACTCCCTCCCCTGTTAGGGTCGGGGGTTGTTCACATGCCCTCCACTATATCACCCACCCCCGCTCTGGCATCCACCTCACCTCCCTTATCTCAGTCCCCCTTGACTTGTCGGCGTATTTGTTGAATGCCAACTCCCTCCCTTTCCCTGGAAAAGTTACGTGGGCTATATTGCAAGCTTACCATAAACATTGAGACAATGCTGCCCTCCCCTTGGCTTACAGGAAGGGAAGGGTGAAATATTGGTCTATTACTTCGCTACAAGTTCTAGCGAGACGAAGTAGGAGAAAAAATTTCGAAAATAGAGAGCCAGAAACATGCATATTACATACAGATTTATCGCGCCATCGAGCATAATGTTAAGGACTCCCATATTCATACACTTTCTTGGGACATCAAGATAGGGCTGAATGCTGACAGCTCAAAATAGGTATTTATTTCGCCCTCAAATCGCAGTTTATGTGCTTAACCGGAACATCAGCTTTCATGGTGGTGATAATTGACATGAAACATCTCGGCAGACACCGCTAAGTACATACCATTGAGGAGAATAAAAACCTTCCGAAAAGCCTTTTATTAACACTTCTGATTTTCGTTAAAACTCATAAAAAAAGCATCCTCAACACCATTGGGTCTCTATCATCACCAGATGCCCTTAATAATATAAATAATAATATTTTTGGAAATAGGAAGATAATCTCAATTATTTCAATTTTAATAAGTACAGTGTCTAGTAACTTGTCTATATCGGAACCTGTATATAGCTGAAACTTGTCCTTTACGGAAATATTTCTCGGTCCCGACCTTCCCGACCGGTAGGAATCCCTATCCAGTACTTCGAACCTATATAATCTGGAAATTTGTCCATAACGGAAAATTTTTCTGGCACCATTCGATTCCGCTGTATTCAAGTTTCACTGTACTGTCATTGGCGAACACACCAAGCATTCCCAAATCAGAAAAATCTGACGAAGCGGGGTTCGAACCTAGGACCTTGTGGTTAGAATGTTAGCACGCAAATCACTCCGCAGCCTGTAATCACTTCCTTCACAGTTTTTGTCCCTATGTATCCATATCTTCTGCTCTTTTGACGTTATCATATCTCTATTTGTTCAATCATAGCTCGTCAGTCGGCTTGAACTCCTTCAAATTCGCATTTTCTCACGAGTAACTCTATCTTTTTGCCAACTTTTCTCAAATTATTACATCTTCATTTTGCTTTCTCGTCTCTCGTCATTTCTAGCGGCCCCCTTCCCTACATCAAGGGAGATCAGTATGCCCTCATTTCTGCTTTCTTCTCACAAAATAATCTTCAACGCATACACCACATTACTCTTTATCATTCACATTCCTTTTTCTCACTTCTCATCTCGTAGATTTTACAGCAATATTTTCATTCAAAAATAATAAATAATTAATTAACTTTGTATTTTCCCAAGTCGCAGATACAACTTGTAAGAAATAATAGTTCCAACCGCTGTTAAAATATAATTATAATGAGCTTATCGGGTGTTTAGACTGAAAATTCGACACCCACAATGAAGCAGAAATAATTGCAATTCTTTGGCTCAATGGTTCCGATTGTACTTTCTCAATTAGATGACTAGAAAAATGCATTTTTTCGTCTTTGTATCCTCATTATACTATTTAAAACTTATAAAACTAGGGACGAGATCAACCATATTTAGCTCAGTTCCGTAATGTGAAATTATTTATCAAACATGAAAATATTCGATAAAAAGATCATGTAAATTTTTCAAAAGTACAGGATTTTGATATTCATAGCGAATGAAAAGCGTCCATTTGTCTATCGTCGAATGTTAAGTACAGCCGAATAAATAAAAATGTGATTTGCTGGTCATAAAAGAGAGAATGCGTTACGTTGATGAATATGTGAGAATATCTTCATGAAAGCTCTCATACCCATTATTTGCTCTATTCAACACAAATGACGTTTGTTGACTTTAGAAATTTTTTTTACTGAAATATCGGAGTTTTTCGTCAATGACTTCCTTTCTGCTCCAATATACACTCGTTTTCACTCGCAAAAAAATATTCTTAAGATGCCTGATTCGATACCGTGAATTTGTCAAGACTTCTCAGAAACACAAGAATCGCAAATCTACTAAACCTTTAAATGATTGTAACTTTTTGTTTAACCGATAAAGAATATTAGTTTAATGAAATGAATCATTTGCAAAGTTACATATGATGGAAATTATTATACGATAGAATTAACATTGAATGTATTACTTAGGCGCTACATTTCCTCTGCAACAAATTTAACGTTCATAAGAGATACTTGGTCTACTAACAGTATAGCGTATAACACACGAAGAAAGTTAACTAAAAATAGTACGGTTCCATTACAGGCAGTCGAGTTTAATCCAGATATAATTGGCTGCAAAACATCTGTAGGCGAATAGCAGAAACCTTAAAAATTAATGAGAGAGCACGGAATTCCTTTCCATATAAATCCGGAATTTTCCATTTTGCCGAATACTTGAATGTAAATGTCCTTTCCCCTTTTTCCTCCATCAAAAAGTTGAAAGGAAAAAGCATTCTAAAAAATTACATCACATCATACACGTTTTATTCTTTTTCTGTTGAAAACGAATTTCTATATTTTCGTAATTACTATCTAATACTAGTAACTACAGATAAATACTGACGTGGTAACTACAAATAAATACAAATACTATACTAATACTTCCCTTTACTTATACTTTCTCAGTAAAAATTACCATCTCTCTCAATGAAGCCGTTATAACTAGCATTGATTCTCCGTCTGTTGACTTGCCTGTCCTTTTCAACTCCTTTTTCTGTTATTTATATCCCAAAACTCAAACCAGCTTCCATATCATTACGGCTTGGTATCACCAAAACAAGAACACTAGTTTTTCTTCATTATTCTTACGATAGTTCAAGTTTTTATAAGGCTTTTATTAGCTCGAAAAATATTGTACATATATCAACTTTTTAAATAACTCTCGCAACTAAGCTTTCAATGCCAATCGTTCAAGAAATTTACGAGGATCATTCTTGAATGGCGAATTCTGAATTCTGCGCAAAATCCAGCAACAAAATATTTCCGGCAATTTCCCGACAAAAGCTCAATTCCAAGAATGTGCCAAACGCACAACAACAAACCCGTTTCCCGCAACGGATAGAGGAAGGCTGCACGGTTCCCCGAATGGGAAAAAATATAGCTCTAATAATTTCTCCCGAACCCATTTTCTTCTCCGCTTTCGGCAGGACGGAAAACACTCATAACGGCCATTTTATTTACGATTCCGCCGCAACTTCTTAGGGTTATTTACAAGTGCAAATCTAGAGCGCCATGTTCTACGCCGCTATTATCATCCAGTGACGTTAGAAGTCGATTCTTCCCTTATGACTGGCCACCCGCCAAGAGACAAAAGACGACGCTTCTTCCGGTTCCGTAAAGAGGGCGTGGCGCCGCGATTACAAAACGATCGAAATCCGAAGCGCGCGAAACGTCTCTGGAAATGAAGTGATTGGAGTTGTAGTATGAATAAAAGGAATCGCTGGTATAGGAGAATTTTTAGGGGCGATTTTGGCTAAAACGATGACGGCAGCAGGTAGCAGATGCCGTATTTCAAAGTTGTCAAAGAACATGATGAATCGCAAAACCAGTTTTGAAAACTATGCCACAATCAGGGACAGTAAACAAATTACCAGTAGTAACTCCTTGATGCTTTCGGAGTCACATGAAAGAATATATACTTCTGCGTAATCTATTACCTATTATATCTATCTATTAGAGATTCAATTACAATACTTATATAAGGAGTACCCAAACCTCTGTGACCGTCGAGCACCTTAAGAATTTGTTTTTACCTTAATTCTTAAATAATTCTTAAAAGTATTTATACGTTAATTTTTCTATTAAATAACGCTTTCGCATCGATATAGAAATGTCAAATGCGAAACGGTATTAATTTCTGTAAATGAGTCAGACATACAGGTATTTTGAACACAGAGTAAGAAGAAGTAAATAGAATGACCCTTTATTAGCGAGGTTACTCCTACGTTGGTCTCTCTTCCACCTAAACTCGTGTGTCGTTATTATATGTACAATGATCAATTAACTGAAAGAAAGAGTAGAATGTGGGAAAAAAACTATGCGACTGAAGGTTAACTAAGGAAAAACTCCATGCTGCGGGAAAACACCCACAGATAAGGGTAGTGCGAAAAACCGCGAAAACAAAGTGGAAAAAAACATAAACGCATAAACGTAACTACGGAAACTAAAGCCAATACATGATAACGTTTTATTGTGTATTGTAGAAGAGAAATCAATGTTACATTTCTTCGGGAATGTCAGTGGGTATATTAATTTTCTTTCATCTGCGAACATTAAATGAAATCGCAAAACATTTCTCAACTGCTGAACATCCGTACAAATTAATAATTGAAGACAATGTAGAGAGTTCGTCTAAATTTAATTTTCACCGATTCAGATTATTAATTTGATGTACATAAACAAACTCATTTTACAAATTTCAAATTATTAAAATTTAATTGAATTAAGATTTGGTGAAACACGTTCATTGGGAAATCATTAGGGTATCGAGATAGAAACAAGTTTCTGTTGTTTTTTAATTAGAGTCTTACACTTTCATTATTTATAAATGAGTTCATAAGAGCGCCTTTTAACTGATAAGACATCAATCGTTTTCAGCAAAACTTTAATTAAAATTCTCTTCATCAAAGAAGAAATTAAAAAAAGAAGAGAAAGCAAGAAAATTGAGCCAGAATTATTTCAAATTATTTTCTCAACTTTTCTTCCCCCTTCTTCATTTATTAGCTTATTCGAATTTTATGGATGCTTAATTAATTATTAGAAATTTCTTTGGAAAATTTAGCTTCGGTTCCCATCCTTCGATCTTAAGTAATTTTGAGACATGTTCATCTTTCCCTTTCCGCCAACACTTTTTGCCCTTTCCTCACCCCAAGGACCACGAGAAGATTCTAAGTGGAGTGAGGGATGTGATAATCCCCAAAGATTTATAAGCTGTCCGAAAATCACAAGTTACTTTCCTGGAGGAATTTGAATCTCAAGCAACGTCCGCGATGATTCCTTGGAAGATTTGCCTTGAGGATAGTCGGAAGACCATTTCCAGTGAAAGAAAGTTTTTATTCATTTAATATTGGTTCACGTAAGAGATCTGGAAACCAATTATCCGATCCGACCCACGAATATCCGCTCAAACAGTTGCGGTCAGGTCGGATAATCCGTTCTTGTGGATAATTTACAATATTCTGTGGATCTAACATGGATATTTAGCATGCGGATATTGTTCGGGTTCTGGTACGCATATGGTTATGCATACAGTATCCGTGGAGATACGGATTGTATATTAAACAAGAATAATATATTGATGTTTCAAGAATATTGAGGTGGCTTGATTTGAATGCAATCCACGATTTGTTTTGAGTTCAGTAATTGCTCGCCATTCTTCACTTGTTATTCTTCAGTCCCTTCCAGCATGCCGCATCTTTTTTACGTCCTCTTTCCACCTGATTAGAAATATAATGTTATATCCTAGTTTGCTGTTTTTTGTTGCTTCTATGAGTGAAATTTAACATAAGAAGAATATAAATCTAACAAAGGATCAAAAACAGCAAAAATTATGGCACAATAACAGACATGATTAAGAGAAATAAAACATGGCACCAAGTAATAGAGATATCCTTGCAATTTCTATTAAGATTTTAATGGCTAAATAGTTTCTCTTATTGTCAATCATCGTCAGACTCAAAGAAATAATATTTTTTTAATTATGAGATTGATGGATTTGAGAGATGAGAGAAAGGATGGAGTGCGGAGGAGGAGAGAGGATATCTGCAAACACACTTCATCCGACCCGACACGTTCCATAAAGTCATCAAATCTTACTACCACTGATAAAGATATTTATCTACGTTGATTTCAATATTCTTTCATTTTAGGTTGCCCTCTTCTTTTCCTTATTACCCATACATTTAAGTATTCGATTCTAAATGCTATTTTCTTGAATTTCTTTCTTGAATACACCCTAGGATTGAACCCATCCCCCAGGATGCGGTAAGGAGCAGCTCTCTCACTGTACTCCCCCTTCCTATATTTCCACACTCAGATTCAATTTCCAAACAGCCCCAATCGTTATTACAGTTCGACCGTCTCTCTCTTTCTCCTGCTTTACCCGAAGCGAATACCAGTTATCCTGTCCTTCTCCATGCATAACTCCCTTCCTCGCACCAAATTGACGACTAAAAGCGTAAAATTGTGAGCGCTTGTCACGAAAGCTGCCTCTTTTTCGAGCGTTTACGGCGTCAGAATTCGGACGTTCGATCAAACGGAATGACGCCCGAATGGGGAACAATTTTCAAGGAGTCATTATGCAACGTCTTCTTAAGTCGACTGGGATTAGGGACAGATGTGCGTGAGTGCGTTTTACAAAATGATTCCCGCGTGAGAAAGTGTTTCAATGGAGAGTGGATACGATGCCTGGTACCGAAATAGCGAGTGGAACTACCGAAGCAGTGGGTGGCAAATATGGGTCTGGCGAAAGCTCATTGCACTGTGATACTCAGTGCGGAGGGTGAATTGATCTGGGAATGGGCTCACCGAAGGCAACACGGACTCAAGATCAACATGGGCTACTGCTATGTTATTGCAACCCAAATCCCCGCCGAGAACACTTTTACGAAATGGACTCTTCCAAAAAGAATCTATGGGTCACACGAGTGCCGTAAGCTCTTGCATGAACGTAACTGCTCCTAACGCCGAGAAATGCAATAAATCGTCGATTGCTAAAGGTCAGACTAAAAGAAAAATTAATGTTTATGGGCTTCACGTGCGGAAAGCAAATGGAGTCATATCCTATGTAGAAAATGAGTTTTCAGAAATACAGTCTCAGAAACCAGGGAAAACAACGGAGGACATGTCCATAATTTTTTAAAGGATATTTAAAATTACTGTTTTCAAATTAAAATTGCGTGAAATTGGCCGAAGAATGGGAATTTTTGTAATAGACAGTGATTATTATTCTTGGAAATAATTATGAATAGGTTGTAAACAATATTTACATATAAATCCATTATTTAAAAAAAATCAAAAACTACATTTTTCAAATTACTAAAGGGATTTAAAATTAATAAATAAGCGCCGAAAGCTAATTATTATTAAAAATTAAAATTTTAAAAACATTCCAATTGATAAATATCAAATATAAAACTTTCCTTAATTACGCGGAAAGATGTTATGACATGCATCAGCTAACTTCCACGAAAGTAATCATGCAAAGTTACAAAGACCACGATTAACTGCCTTGCGTTTCACGTTTAACTCAATTTTAAGTCGCAAAAATTATTTCAAGTCTTATTTTACCCAGATAAAAGTGTGGTGCTTCAAATATGAGATATAAAAAAGAATATTGTGTCGTGATACGACTCAGAACAATAAAAACAAGAGAAAGGACAATTAAAACCAGAGTCATTGAAGAGGAATTCCAGGAATTTCCTGAACATATCCCTTTATTTGGAGAATGAAACTCACTTTCGACCGTCTCCTCTATTCATTCCCTTCTTTTCCTCTCGTCTACCCTCCACCAATTTTCTCTTCAAAGAACTTCATATCTCAAAATCTTTTACACCCTTTTCTCACGCTTTTCAGGACTATTATCGATTATCCCTCTTATCAGTATCCAATGTTAAGTCCATAAAAAATATCTTTTCAAAATCGGCCAGCCAAAAATAGTGATAAACGGAGAATTCCTGATAATTTTTGTTCCTACGTTCCAAGGCATTCACCATCTGCTCCATTTGGAATTCAGGACAATGTGAGTTTTAACATATTTTAGTTTTATTTGTAATGGTTAATTTATTTCAAACTCTGTCGAGATGTGTTTGATATTAGATGGCTGCCTTAACTCCATTTAGTCTCACCTTTACAGCCTAACGGGAATCATGGCTTTTGAAACAGTAATTACTTACACTTATATTATACGACACAATCTGTATAAATAAATATCCTTTGCACAGAATACACGTACACAATGTTGATTGTTCCTCCCACGAAGTCTGCAAGCATCTTGTTTGTTATCCGTAAGGGGGGGTTCTCCTTACACCACTTTGTATGGTCGGTGCCTCTGAGAGCCCATGGCTGTGAACCATGCCGCTGAGTCGGACGAACTCACGAACCCAATACCTACAAAGTCTCCCAAACGGCATGGAGAAATGTTCTGGTGGAATAGCTCAATGGATAGAGCAACCGACCGTCAATTGGGAGACCCGGGTCCCGGTTCCGTCAGACTTTTTTCATGTCCGTTTCTCCTTGGGATAGTTCAATAATCATGAGTTTACGTTTCTTTACACATTACCGCGTAATTTAAGATATAGAACAACTCAGTCTCTTTCCTGATTTTATAGATAGCTCACGACACATTCATCTAAGTATACATAAATACCCTGCAAACTTCCTCTCTGCGTGTGGCAGGAGATTATAATTATATGCTCACAAGAAACCCCTACCTATTGTTTGAACGGCTTTGTTTTTGTTAAGGGCTTTTCTATCTGCCTTTTCAAGTAGAGTTTCATATTCACCCATCTACTAATAAATTACTACTTGAGGATATCCGTACGTAGTTTTCTTTCTTTCAACTTCTCCTTGAGATTTTTTTGTGATTTATAAACCGGTTTCTCCAATCTATTTCTCAATTCAATGCATACTTAGTCCGAGTTTCATAATAGAAAAATAGCAATTAGCCTATTCCTTCTCCTTTGCGATTCCCAACCGTGAATTTCTAACATTTCCGCTATCGTCTCAATCCATGTCTATGTCCTTATGAGATGTTACTAGTACTACTTATACTAGTTTTCAAAAGGATTATATATAATATAATCGCAATGTACATGAGCCACTTGAATAAAAGGAACTTGTTCCTGGTCAGACACAATCTAATTGCGCGTACGATACGTAATATACATAATTGCTGAATTAATATTGCAGTTTGTCAACTTTACCCTTCTTAACCCCATCTTAAATTCTTAACTTATTGGGCAGACCATGTAAGTATACGGAACGCAGGATGTTGAGCAAAACGGTAGCTTGAACAATATAGTGGCAATGTATAGAAAGAGCAAGAAGCATGCAATCTCTTTATGGAAACGGATAAAGATACTAAAGTCTAAAATTAAATCTTGTAGAAGACATGGATAAACAGATGTGAAAAATGGAGTTATGAATGGAATTCGAACGCCGGTCTTCCGCTTAATTTAGTGGTTAGAATACCTGCCAAGAAAGTGGGAGACCTTGGTTTGAGTCCCAGCCATGTCGCTATTTTTCTCATCTGTTTATCCTTGGGTTTTAAGGCGCACACCTCCGTGTGCAAAATTAAACACCTTTTCCTTTCTCTAGTAGAGTTTTGTCTTATCTTTTGTAAAAGCGTTTAGTCGGAATGTTACGACTTGATCCTATATATTAAGGTCGCTGAAGCACATGAGGAAGAAGGTAACGCCGTAGTGCCCTTAGTTGCCATTCTTGTTACCGGACTTCTTACTAAAGAAAAATCTCCTGTGTGGTACCTTTCTCGTTTTCTACACTTCCAAGTTTCTCCTCCCTTTTCTTCCAATTCCTCATCTCTTTCTCTCCCCTTTCTTCTCTCTGCATTCCCTCTCCGATTTCCTCGAGCCGTTGAAAGGGACGTCACCTCCCGCGCCGCTCACTAAAAGCATCCCCGTGGAGACCATCAAGGAAAGGTTTTTATCACACCGCTCACCCTTTGCGCCTACGGTGATCCCAGACACGCATGCACACAAGACCCCCACACACACCAAAAAGCCCCATCGTGGAAAAACCTCCCACCGAATTGCTCCCGGCTAAAGATACAGCGACGCTGATGGGTGATAGTATGAAGGAAAGAGGGGCCGAAGAGGATGTGTATTGAGGGCTTGTTGCGAAACGGAGGGGAAATAAAGAGAGATCTGAATGAAGCGGGGAATTCATTGCCCCCTTTCTTTCTTCTTCTCTTTCTCTTTCTTCGAGAATTTTCTTCTCTTCTTTCTTCAAATGGAACAGCCCAATATGTATCATCTTTTCACCTGCGCAAAAACAATCAAGATGGCCCATAGTGTTCATCTCTACAAACCGTGTGTGAGATGCGTTAATTAAAATTACTTTATGGCTGATGGAATTGCTTATCATTCTCTGCATTCCAATCCTATTTTGATTTACGTTGGAATACTTTTAAATTTCACAGCGAAAGTCTCTCTGAGTTTGGTAGAATATGCGACGAAACAACATTTTCGGAAGACATCACTTCGGGCTACTGAGGAACATGCATCGCTATCAGAAAACAAATATTTTATTAGGAGTAAAAATGAGGAATTTATTGCAGAATACACTCCATATTCTAACCGTACTTTTTCTCTTTATTCTATTCAAACTTTATCTCTCTTGATGAGACAAGTATCTATGGAAATCGAATCACCCGAAGCTCAAACTGAGGGAAGAATTACATATATATTCATTCTTTTGAGTCCTTCTCCTACGCTTAGCTAAAATTTGCGCTCTAACATCACTTGATGTTCTCATTTTTTACCGTTCCCTTAGAGCATCAACTTGTATTTTATTGGAACCAGTCCTTTGACTCGCTCTATAATAATAACTCACAATATGTGTCTGTGCAATTGCCTTTTCGTGCTTCAAAATTATTGGGCATATAACCCTAGATTGCCTACACTCAAGCGTCATGCATGGGAAGGAAATAAAGTAAAAGAGAATTGAATGGGGTTTCGCACGGTGTGCAATATATCAAATGTTGAAAAAGCTATTACTTATTCTACTTATAGATTTATCTTGACTAAAACCATCTGGAACCAGATATCTTACCCTACAACATAACAATTCTTCATTCAGAGAGTGATAGCCTTTTTCAGATCAATAGAAGACAACAATGACCTTTCGTGTATAAATAATTTTATAACGGGGAATTGAAGGAAAATGCTTCTATGAACAGTCTGATTTCATTCTTCAGTGAAATAATCTCACTTGATTCCTACATCCAGGTCACCAAGTAACTCATTAAATAAATATTGGTAAATGATGTATTGTATCATAAGCATATCCATATGAGCAATCTCATAGCCTAAAGTTATATTCCTTATAAATACCAACCGTTCTCTCTTTTTAAGATGAAAGTTTGCTTACCTCATAAATGCATGTAACATTCGAGCAATCAACACTGGTAATTTTTGTGTTGTAAATACGTACAGTAGTAGAAAAAGTGATCGGAATTATGCCGTAATATAAGCAGGTTAAGTCATAGTGAACAGGCTGAGGTGAGTTAGAAAGTATTTATACTTTTTCTTGAATGAATTGACTAAGCTCTCATGCTTGAATGCTCCCATGCTTAACTAGGTAATAAAGACAATATTTCTATTACCATCCGTTTGGAAATTTTCTGAAAGTACCTTCGTCCATAAAAGTTAGTATTCATGTCTACACTCTTCTGTCAGAATATCTTCCAAAATGACTGGTTTATTTAAGCTCCATCAAGTAAAGACTGAAGCGGGGGATTACATTTTGATTACTACCTCTGTTCGTTTCGTAAGCAACCTAAATATCAAAAGTGAATTTTTAAAATTCGAACTCTTAAAAGAAGCTACACAATATTTGATTGTATCAAGCAAGCATCACTATAATATATTAATAAAGGCATATATGTAGATACAGTAAAATGGAGTAGAGCAATTCAAAACGAATTCCAGGGCCCTCCATAACTTGGACCTCGCTAACAAGCGAGACGCTTTTCCCCAAATATTTGCGGCAGAAAAGAACGCCGCTACGAGAGAGTAGCAGGAGCAGTATGATTTAAGTCGTGGAAGCAAAGGGTATCTTTATTTTTTAGGGAGTGCTTTTATAGGTCACTAGAAGGGGGGGAAAGGGTCTCCATCTGAAACTGCGTTGCTAGGATAAATAATTGAGAAAAGCGACCGCGTAGGAAAGATATGGCGGGCTTAATGAAAGGGGAGGCCGAGAGCTGTGGACATTGTGCTCGGGAACAAAAGAAAGCACGCCTAAAGTATTTGAAAGGAAATTCGAATAACCAAAAGGGGATGAGGATTTGATCTGCAGCTAGCAAACGTCAGGTGATCGTGGGTAGAGATAGAGAGAGAAGAGAATCGGTGAGATGAAAGGGGAAGAGAGGGTCGCGTAGAAAAAAGAAAAATGTTTGGAGGAAGTATGAGAAGAAAATGCGAATTCCTGGGTGGGCTTTTTGATAGGCTATAGATTTATTCCGTTGGAATCTATTTTCCTATTCGGAATCTGGGAAGGGAACAGCCTATTTTGATGCAATGGGGAAACAGTGCCATTTCTGTTTTCGTTGGAAGAAAAATATGAAAGGTCACGGAGTTGTATAGAGTCGACGATTCGTGTGACACGCTGGTACAGAAATAAAATTTTGGAATATGCTAAAAGTGAAAGGATTTTAGGTTCATTTTAGCATGAAATTCTGAAAAGAGTGTTGTTGCATTGTTTGAGGCTATCTTGAATCGAAGAAAGCGGCTTCATGACAGAACTTTTACACAACCACACATCACCACAGATTGGCTACGAAACCTGGGCCGTGCTGAGTATTTAATTTGTAGTTTAGTAAAAGTTCTGTCATGAAATTGTTTTGTTTACCACGAATACCAGAAATTGAATCATGGGTTCGTATTGTTTACATTTATACATTTACATTTAAACTTCTCAAGCCGCCAATGGCGCGTGGCAGGGGGTGTAAATACACCGATAATCCTATCACACCCTAACTGCTCTCCAATACTACGAGGGAAAGACGACCAGAAGTAACTATCCGCCCTGGCAATCACTTCCGTAATCGCTGTTTAGTTTTCTCTCGGAGCTCACGCACGTAGAAAATGCGATATTTTGTTTGATAAGCGCGCGTAAAAGCACAAAGGCAAAGATATCTCTTAATTTGCTGAGAAAATACACTTGAAATGCTGAACTTCGCGAAATATATCTTTATATCCCAAGAAAAATCAATTTCTCGCTCTACCTACTTCCATTAATTTCCTTAAAAAAATTTTAGATGATTTTTTTAGATTTTAGATGATTTTTGCCTAGGGATGAAACCTGTCTTCGAAATCATTGTCACATGTGTACACCGATATTTATGGCTGTAAATCTGTTTGTTTGTAACTGTGTAGTTTTATTATAGAAACAGTAATAAGAAGGTAGATACCATTACGTGTGTATTTTAGGGAATTATATACGAAAACATTATTCTATATAAGCCATTGGCACTACGCAAATGACCAGTAAATGTTATGGGATAAACAAGAGTTCTCTCTTAGATTCCCAGGCAGTATCAAGTGCAGTTTATGTTTGGTAATAGAAAGCAAAAAGCGGAAGCGGTTTTCATCGCCCGTTAAAGGCAGCAGATGACGAAATGCTCAAGGATGTATTAAAGCGGCAAATGGTGGAAGCCCATGATACTGTATATCTTGTTTTTTTTTAATAACGCGTTGCGTATATTTCATCGGATAAATATTGTTCCAGATGGTTCCACTTTTTCCTATCATTTATTACCATCCGACTAGCAGCCTTGCTCGCTGAAAATATCGACCTACTAAGGGCAAGTGCTGTCTTAAGGGTACGCTTAAGACTCTACTTTCAAGTGATTAATTAAAAACTACAAGTTAATCCGCCGAAAAGGACGGAGACGGATCTAAATCGATGTATCACTATTTTTACCTCAGCTTTCGGTTAATAAATCAGAACGAAACCTTTTCTACCCGATCCCATTTCCATATCTATCGCATAACTCCTTGTCTTACCCCCTCCTTATGCTCGAATGTTCCCGATTCTCTTCAGATACATCTCATCATCGTGATATATTCGACTTTCCTAAGAATTCGCTGGCATACGTTTGTAAATCTTTTCCCGATTTTTAGGGAATTACGTTTCGGTTATTTAAAGGTTATCTAGTCCCGAGAATTTTCGGCACTCCTCTACGTCTCAGAAAAGAAATGATAAACATTCATAAATTTACCCAATACTTATGAATGTTATCAAAATCTTTAAATTACGCGAAAACTTATAAATATTGTTTAATGTCATCACATCTAATCTTATTTCCTTTCGTTTCATTGCACTGCAAGTAATATCGAGAGTAATCCTAATTATCCCCATCTTTAGCGCTATCCCAGTGAATTATTTATATAAATGTGTAAGAGAGAACAAAATCTTACATTTCATAATGTAATAAACAAGAGTTGAGATTTTTTATTAGAAGAGCCCCAAAACGAAATGCAAAACTCAGATATATATATAAGTAAAGAATATAAATATAGACTGTACTTTTCGCAGTCAATAAGTCTGAAATGACCTCTGCTGTCGAAGCATTTTGAACAATAATGCTAATGCTATAGTTTTTTATTTATCTATCGAAGTTTTTCTAGTATATATTTTCGCTTGAAAATATTCGCAAACTCAGAGATACCTTGTGATACTTTTGGCAATACCTTCATAAAGTTTGGCTCTTGAATGTTAACCGTCGATTATAATATTTCCTAAAGATGCGCTAAAGAGGACTGGATATGTTGTAAATTTAATCACTTAACTTATAATACTCCCTGGAGGCTGCATGAATCTAGATTTAAACATTAGTACTTAAATCTGAAATATACTCCCTTGAAGAAGGAATTTCATGCATATTTATTCCACCAGCGTTTGAAATCGGGAGCGCTTTCACCGAAATGGGGATGTACAGCCAACTTAACTACTTGGAGGTCCCGAAAAAAATTAATAGTTAACATTAATTTGGGAATATCGAAATATCATAAGATAATATCCCTCAAGAAATGGATCCCCTCATGGCATTGTGAGTTCCGGAAACCCAATTCCATTGGATAAACTCAAACAATCCAAAGTAACATTCAAAGAATTGACTGTGCACATTTGAGTGGCGAGAATCAGAATTATTTAAGAAAAATTAGTATTAACTGATTAGATAATTTAACTTATAAAAAATATCAACTGAAGAAAACGAAACCCTTATCGCTTTTCAAAGACGATTCATGCGAGGGAATTCGTAACGCGTAAGGTTCATATGTTATGACTGTGATAACTTACGGGAGTGATAGAAAAATTGACAGATAAAATTCCATATCGTTTCTTTAAAAGCTTTAGTGGCTTAAATAACATACGACTTACACCAACAATACAAAATAATTACGAATTGATACACCGAAAGAAGCAGAACGGTTATACCACAATTCAAACGCATCTATAGCAATATTCTTAGCGCCAAAATATAATTGCGTTGAAGATTCATCCTAATAAATCAAGAGGTTTTTGAGATGTGCATCTTCAGCGAAGGCAGCAACCCAGTAAAGGGGGAAGGAAAAGATCGACTGGGATAAATTAATCCACTTCGAAGAGAGGGCGAGACAACGTAGATTCCATTCGTAAAGGGAACGAAGG
The DNA here is from genome assembly GCA_000376725.2 of Ladona fulva. Lineage (NCBI taxonomy): Eukaryota > Metazoa > Arthropoda > Insecta > Odonata > Libellulidae > Ladona > Ladona fulva. The sequence continues at coordinate 3,323,858 of KZ308992.1, forward strand.
CGTTGAGGCATATGTTTTGCACCGCTGCTCATTGAGACAGAGCAAACGGTTCGGGGGCATTAGGCACGAATCCAGGGGAAAAAATAAGGGCGTTAAAGCACCTCCGTCTTCACCACCGACCATCAAACCATCCATCAATCGGGATTGCGTAGGGAGAAGAATTGATGTCGTTAGCATGAGCGGGTGGGAAAAGAGGGGGGAGTGGGGTTTTAGGAGGGGATGAGGGAATCGGATAAGGCAGTTGATGGCACAAACAGATAATCGATTTATGTCCGTGTGGTGGCGTCTTGGGAGCTAAGACACGCAGAAAGAGAAATCCATCGAAAAGGAAGGCGTGGAATGGAAGAGGATTGGTAATGGTGTGTTCGGGAATTTAATCTGCGGATTTGTGAAAGAGGAGACAAAGTGGGAAATGTGGGGCGGTTTGAAGGACGTGGAGGGATCAATGGATAAGGATACTGTGAAAAGGTGAAATAATAAGGCTAAATCAATCTGTGAAATGTGAGTGCCAAGTTGTTGTACGCGGTGAACGAAAATTGAAAAGTGCTGGAGGAAGAGAACTATAAGTAATGGAATAGAGTTGAAAACAAGTGGAAGTATAGCGGCGATACTTAAAGACAAAATTCCTAAAGCCATTTGAGAATAATTTGATATATTGACCGAACAGTCTCATCGATAAACTCCTTAGTCCAAAGACTTTTCCAAATCTTTTCTTTTGCTTTTGACAGCCTTTCGCCCTTTAAAAGTTACTCAAGAACCGTAATAAACCTTCGGCGAGTAAATGTTATCTTTCAGAAAGAGTTTTAAGGGTTTCAAATCTAAATTAAAGTTGATTACCAAAGCCTATGCGTAATCATTTTACCTCCTCAGTGGCGGAATGTTTAAAGCGCTAGTTTTCGAACACTGACGGCCAGGACGTCGAGTCCTGGCTAACCGTATTTTCCCGTGAAAGGATATAAACGGAGAGACCAGGCGGTGACCAGATCAAGAAAACCGTCAAACTCTGTAAAAAAACCACCATTCGGGAAAGTAACCAATACCTACATATTTCGATACCCAAGCTATCATCTTCTTAAGTACGCGAATGCTAAATCTAACCTAACAGATCGACGACTGTTTTAAACCTTTAAATCTTTAAATTGCAGCCGAGCACAATTTCCTCTCTTACAGCGTTAGCATATCAGTTAATTGCTCAAATGCCTAACTCCTATAGATTATTCCCCATTCCTCTACCGATCGAAAAATGAATTTGAATGACAAATATACCAAAGGCGTCGGTAAATGGTTGGGCAATCTCGTAAGCTCGGCTAATTCCATTTGATCACCGTGGAAGTGAAGGGATAGCAGTCGGTTGATGAAATTATCATTAGGCTAGGCTCAGATAAGCTTTGATTAGCAGTGATGTTGAGCAAAGGCGTACAATCCTTAATTCAGTCAGCAGTCCACAATTCTAATCTTCTGCGTACCCACGGCCAATGTTATGGAAATTTAAAAGATGAACAAAGGGCCAAAGGATCCAGCGGATTCTGCTATCGCTGGACCGTAAATTGGGTGGGACTAAACGACTCCGCGAGATCTCGCTTACCAACGACTATTGTTCTACATCCACATTACTCTTCATATCTCTATTAGATAGAGATTGTTGCTGTCCGAGGGCATGCGCCAAATGAGCGTATGAAGATAAAAGCGAACGGGTTGTTGAAGAGAGAAAAGGCGAAGTAAATTGGGACTTGGAGATAGAGTGGAATAATGGAAGTATGTGGCGAAGATAATAAAGCACGGAGAGAGAACAAGGACCAAATTTAGAGCGCCAAAATGTGGAGCAAGACGAAGGAGAGTATTTTAGAATGAAAGTTCAAAGCCTTCGCATTTTTAGTGGGTAATAAAAATGAGAAATTCCGTAGAAATTAGATAATCAAAATATTATCTTGAATTATTCGAACGAGGCGAAAATATGTGTAGGAATATGGGAGGCATTCACGAGAAATTGGAAGTTATTATCTTGAGCAAGACTGTGAAGGAAACGGAAGATAGCTACTCTGAGTGAGAGAGAAATTCGAATACTTCTTAATGCAATTCATTTATTTATTCAATAACAAATGAAAAAGTAGCGAGAGAAATAAAAGTTATAAGTAACAAAATCAAGCGAGAGTAAATGTAAAGGAAAGAAACCGATAAAAAATTCAACCATATAAACAAAAGAATGAGGAATTACGAGCGTCGCAAATTTTTTGTATTTTCTTTTTGCTAGAAGAAGTACGAATTCGAATCAACTGCGCATTAATATCTATTAGTTAGTAATTGTTAATTAAATATGCTGCCTATTAATCTGTATCTTCTGTCTGAATGAATTACGTTGTATCTACGGTATGTTAGTCGTTTTGTTTGTATGTATAGATTTATTTTTCTAGATTGTAATTAGTTGAGGTGAACTGTTTTTGGTTTACTAGAGTAATACTATTATCACATACTCCAGTGGTGCTGGAAAAAAGGCCACTTTGACTAATTTTAGCACTCACCGTAAGAATAAAATATTAACAATAATAATAAATATAAACCGTGAGCTTGGAAGTGCAGGAAAGGACAGAAATTCAAACTATTAAATACATTCGAAAGCAAATTTGATAGACAGACATTTCAAAAATAACATGATTCTAGATTATAAATAAGTAAACACATATTATGGACACCTTGAAAAAGAGTGGGATTGCAAGGATGTTTCCCCATTAATTGCGGTCAGTTAAACGTTATGATTGAACATTTCGATCGTTGAATTAGAGCACCAGATGGACCAAAGTGATTTAGCAAGAGTTAGAGCGTAGAGCATGACGAAATCAAAATAAAAGATGAAATAGAATGAGAGGTCTAAGATTTTAATGATTTATGAAGCATAAAAGTAGCGGAGACTATAGAAAAACACTGAAAAAATTTGATGGAAGAAATAGACGGAACTGGACAGCACACTTCGAGCCGCTTTCATCCGATAGGAGAGAAAACCGAGTAAAAAGCCATGAAAAATACTTCCGGAATTCCGCCGTGAATAGCCGTTGTCGTAATTTAATCGCCCCTCAATTAGCGGGTGGTTAGGTCATAAAAATGGTTTGCCAAAATTAAAAACGAGGGGTCGAAGGGAAAGGTGATTAAAAAGGGCAAACGGAAAATCGTAATGGAGTGCGGGAGAGGATTAGAAGCCGTTAAAAGAGGTTCTTATTTTCATCATTCCGATTGGCGATAAAGCGGAATCGTCAGAACGTATCCCAGCTGTCGTTGGTTGCCTCAAGAGCTACATTCACCTAACACTTGAAAACGCTTCATTTTTTCCTCGCTGAGAAAATTATTTAAGATCTCGACGGTTTCAGGCTAGTCTAAAATGTTATTCGGAAAGGTTCTCTACTAATATAGTAGGATATTTTCAGAACAATCCTACTACTCATGTTCAACGTATGATATTTTCATATTCAGCACCTGAAAAATGGAGAATGCTGTGAATAAAATAATGATATAGAATGAATGAGGATGATAATATGACAAAAATTCCCAAGGTACGTCTCACCTTCGGAATTTCCCTAAATGAATGCCGTTAGGTACAAAGTCATCTTTAACCCTTTTCCATATGAAATTAATTAATAACTAAAGGTTAACTCAACGGTTATTGAATTCGAGAACTCATTTAGCAATTTGAATTATGAGGTTTTTATATCAAACCTTTATAGCTAAAGCGTGGTATTAGGGGGGCATGATGCCTGCTGGGAGAGCCGAACATCAAAAGGATTTTTTTTATTTAAGAGACGCGCGATCGATATAAATGTTTTACCACATGAAAACAAATCTCAACGGGTGGATATTCTTGTTTGCTTGCTTAGAAAATAGTCCAGGGGTAATTTGTATAAAAAGTCGCTAAACTGCGTGGTGTTGAGTTTTAACCCAGGAACAGCTTCGAGGGCAGAAGAATTTCTCGTTAATTATTTTCCAGACAAATAACGGAAAACTTCGTCTAGCCTTGTGCTATTAAAAACATGAAAAAATATCCATTATATTAATTTGAAGAAATTAGACAAAGCGTACCGTTTTTACATGACTGTAAAAGAAAGCCTAGAATATCAGAAATCGTGATCTTTACTGAAATAGTAAATGATATGAAAGATACGACTCACGGAAAATGAAGCTGAGATTTCTTGAACGGGAATTGAGAAAGTAGGAAACGTCGAAGGAGAAACAGATGAATTCTAATATGGAAATACCTTTTGTACCTTATTTTTATGCTTGGAGTAATTTGTGAGAGTAATTTCTACTTTAGAAAAATTGAAATACGTCGAATCAACTTAAATATTTGTAAACCAGAGAAAATTCAGAGTTAATGTAACAATATGGAGGATTTTTTCTATAAACAAAATATATGAGCTTTTATTTACTCCAATGAATTACGTTTCCTTAAAATTTTTAAAATCATTACCTTTACCACTTCCGATTAATGGATTCATATTTCCCTTTTGCCTCATTCGATTTCTACATAATTGTCAAATTCCTTTATTTACAAAGAAGAAAAAACTGATTACTAAGCTGACTCAAAGTGAGCCAGAATAAAATGCTTGAACCGATAGCAAGAGCATATTAAAGCATCGAGTATAACAGGAGCATATTGGCATCGTTAAAATGTATGTAAGTAGAATGTGTCTTCTGCCCCGAAATCATATTTCAATTCGTTATTTGCATTACGCGCGACCAATTACAGGGTCCATTCAACGCGTACATTAGTCATAATGCGCTATATAAGGAAACCATAATTGTTAAGTGGTGGCGACGGGCATAGCAGGGAAGAAGTCTACCCTCCAGAGAAAGACATACATATAGTCTGCTTTCGGCGCCATGTCAAAGAATCCAACCCAATGCGTTCGAAAACCATTCAACGAGAAGTGAATTACTCCAACATCCTTTTAATCCGGTAAAAAAGGATAATGCGTTGAAGAGACTGAGGCTATTTTTTTCGGTAGCGTCAAAATAACCTAAAGACGTTCCGCTGAGCTTCCTTAGAGGAAGACGAACGCTTCCGTAGGAAAGATTCAGTGTGTAGAAGGTATTAAACTGGATCTTTAGCACTCCAAAGACAAGCCCGGTCTTTTAGAGATTCTTCGGTGTGGACTAAAAATAAACGAGGCTACTTAGGAACTCATTTAATCCGCATGAACTAATATGGAGCGATTTTAAGCGGTGGAGCTTATTTATTCTGTTTAGATCTTTGGTCTCATATATCAAAGCGAATGAATGAAATGAGGGTTTGAAAAATAGAGGGGCGGAACTAAGCTAGGATGGAACTAGATGGGCTCAGAGTAAATATCCATTTTTATGGCTCACTTCTTGAGGTATCGATTCATCTGCTTTTGAAAAATAAATCAAGCGTGGTATTTGGGCTTCTTTGACGATGCGCTTGCCCTAGAGGAAGAATTTGAATCATGGAACCTGGTTTTTAGAGTTATGATAGTGGAGGATATAGCCCTTATGAGTCAGAGTAAAAGAGGTTAATTTGCCGCCGGTTGTCTGGGATTATTTGTACAAGTGCACGCTCAGGTAAAAGAGATAATGCGCCTGCGCCTGCGCCTAAGATCATCCTCTGATATTAAGCGACTCCCGATGGAGAGTTAAATTCTTCATAACTTGAAGTAATTTTACCTCGACGTAAATTAGTGTCTGCGAAACGTTTTAGCTCCTATCTTGTCCGTTACATACAGGACCGGCAGAAACGGATCTTCAGAGCTTGTATTACAAGCGGACGCCACTGTTGGGGGGAACCGAATGTTTTCCTTCGATGCAAATGTCTTACTCGTGCAATAATGTTTGGGGAGGTGATTTCGGCTTCTATGGTAGATAACGTTCAGCCTTGTTTTGATCCTGGTTACATTTTATCTCTAGGATTTTTCTAATAAATTCTCAATGATTTATGATTTAGTTCGGTGTTTCCTTTGACTCAAAACCTCCAAATCCTAAATACGGGGGTGATTTTAAGTATAAGAAATTCTTGGATTAAGAATAAAATTTAATCCTCTGCCATGTATCAGTGGTGACGATTCGAGACGACTTTTAATTCATACAGAAAGTAAAGAAAGAGGATGTAAAGAACGTATTCAACCAATGATGGCCGGAGTCAATCGAATTCAAAGTAAACCGCGGTATTAATCCATAGGAGATGATAGCGAAATATGATTCAGGCAGTAAATCGCTACTCGTTCTTCAAATGTTTCAGCGATGGATAGAGTAAAGCGAGGTCATTTGTATAACTCCAAGATTCCAACCACCCTCTCCTCCACACCAGGGCATTTTTACGGGAATATCGCGTGCTTCTAATGAACTCCTATTCCAGGAGTTTCGTTGTGTTGAAAAAATATCATCCGGGAATATCTTCAGCACGGACTCTACCAGTAGAGCACATTTACAATTCTTATTCCTACCGAACGAAGAGCAAACCTCCGCCGGCGGCTTGTTATTCTCTTATAAAAACATTTCTGCCCAATATCCTACCTCATGCATTTATCTTTCTTTCCAAAGCCCGATTCAATCGTCTATTGAACCGAATCTGGAACACTGGATCATTTCAATGTAGTGTTTATTTTTGCACTGATAAGTATATCAAGTAATATATATTATTACTGAGAAAGAATGGAGACTTCAATTGCATATCCAATACATTTTCGCCGACCTCGGTGGCAGAATGGTTAATTTGCTACCTTCGTGATACTGGGGTTCTGGGTTCGAGTCCCGGCTAAATGGGTTTTTCCAAGCTAGGGCATGGGTGTTCGCGTTCGTCGTTTGTGATTGTGATTATTAATACGGATATAACTATGGGATCCTCGTTCCGTTGAAGAAATGATAATCACAATACATTACCGATGAATTTATGTATTTGCTCCAAGAATTGCAATAGAGTAATCTTACTCTATGGAATCTTTTATAATTTTTTCATATGTGCTTACGTGTGAATGCAACTTTTATGTAAGTATAAGTGAATGGCAAAACGAGATAAATTACATCAAAAGCAAAAACGTTGCTGGATAAGAGTAACTTCATATGCAGAGTTATAAGAAATAAAGGACAATGATGATTGCAGAGTTTTATCTTGCCTCTAATGTTCTATCTTTTGCCTACAAGAATATAATCCTAGATTTTATGTTATGATTTCTTTGAATGTAGTATTTTATTGATCTTTGTTGTTGTGATTTCTTTGTGTGTAGTATTTAATTGATATTTATTGTTGTGATATCAGTATATGTAGCATTTTTATTGAAATTTGTTGCTGTGTTTTCTTTGTACCTAGTATTCTATCAATCTTAGTATGAAGTATTTTATTGTTTGATTGAATTTTTATTGATCTCTAATTGATCTCTAAAAAACCAAATATTGTCATTGCTGTAAAACGAAGCACCTCCTGATGTGTCTATCCAGACTTGGGAGGATTAGAGAGTACTACTTTTGTAATATCTCAGTTGAAATTTCACCTGAAAAAAAAAGCTTCATAAGGTGTTGATAAATTAAAAATTACGCGATTGAAACATCTCTCGTGTTGTTTCAAGTGATTGATACCTATGAAGACTATAACAAATTCGCAAGGTCATATGCTGAACAAGGAAACCAATTTCTATAAATTACGAATTTAATATAAATTCATGAATAGCAATACTGTATCTTTTCACGGTAGGAATTGTAAATATACTCTTCGATCTCGATGACCTTGCAGCATATTCAAATTTTTGAAGTACACAGATTTTACTTCTCAGATTAGAAACTCTGCTTCAGGTGGAAATAGCATAGAAGAGTTCTATAGCCATATTTCACCTCGAATTCTAAATCTAGAAATCGTGTTTGTCATTGCCTTTGCGGTAGATTTTTTTCAACGCTCGCATCGTTCAAACCACCTTCTGTTTACTTAAAACTTTGAAGTCGGCATTTTTCCGTGTGATCCAACATTATTAAACCTCGCTACCTGACATTCGTGGTGATGCGGATACATTTCCTAGCGAGTGAGTAGAATAAAAAACCATACGTATTAAGAAGGGGATCGATTTTCAGTCACCATTGCCGTGTTTCATGAACTCTTAGCATTTACCCAATGATTGTAATCAGACGCCTTAGAAATCGGAATTTTCTTCCCTCCTCCAGCAAACAGTTCTCATGCTTTATGAGATTACTTACCTGTGGTCAATGTCTACTTTCCTTCCTCTTTCAGCCTCGCGGTGAGAAATGTTTCTAATGAAAATATTTCTGTAGTTTTTCTTTCCGCAATTCTAATGGAGACCTATAAACCTTAACAAATCCAGTTTAAAAAACACAAATCCAACAAATGATGCAAATTTCCATACCCAGGAATCTTTTCACAAATTTTTTTTTAATGTTGTCATATAGAATGATGATGAAAATAGAATGGATGGACCGGGTAACTCAGGAAAACGGGTAAGGGTGACTTTGCGCACCCAGGAAAAATCCCAAGGAAGAATGGACTTGAAAACAGTCTGACGGGACCGGGAATCGAACCCGGGTCTCCCAATTGCCGGTTGAGTGCTTCTGCCGGGATAGCTCCCGTCAGACTTTTTTCAAGTCAATTCTTCCTTGGGACCGGGTAACTCATTAAGAAGTCCATCGAAGAGTGAATGAAGGGCGAAATCTACGACAAAGATTGATAAAAATGAAGTTATTCAGCACACACGTGTTTAATAATCTGTCGAAGACTGTACTGGAAGGAGAGGCGGGTGAGAAAAATCTTAGAATGGGCTAGACTAAATAGGAAAGTATTGGTTAGAAATTATAAAGAAATTAAGTGATTGGATGCGAATCGGACATCCTGGAGAGCTGCAATAAATCAATCCTCAAATTAGTAATCTACGATGTTGATGAATATTTTTTAATAGAAGACAACGCCTTTCATCCCCTATTGTAATGGCCTTAAATATAATTGATTTAAATGTAGATAATTGTAAAGTGTTTAGATGAAAGTTTTGTTGAATAATGTATGATTCTACTTCAACTGGTAGTTTAACTACTAATATGTATGATTCTACTATACTATAATAATGTATTATTCTACTAGTAGTTTAATTTAGTACTCTATCAATTCTGGTAGAAAAATATGTTGATCATTGTGTCATAATAACAATGCTATTAATGTTTGCGTCTTTCAAGCTACTTCGCAACATCTAACTCGTAAAAAAATTTAAAAGCTTTCCGTTCTCAAGAAGCACTCACTCGAGTACATCGCAAATCTTAAAAGTATTGCAGATATCAGAACAAGGCTAAAACCGCAAAAAAGAGAATCGTAAGTTATCCAAAAATAGAGAGCGACACTAACTTGCCCAAATGTAAAGGTTTTAAAATAGCGCCCGTTTGCCGAGCCTCGCTGTGTTCGCACAGTCCGGGATCAAGGGCACCTTTAATCCACGAATTCCTCACTCCTAAAAGCACTTTGGCGCGGAGACTTCTACTCCGACATCCATCAAGACCACGTCTCCGTGGGTATAAGCGAAGCGTTGCAAAATTCAAGGAAAATTGGGAGTGGGAGAGAAGATGACGATTTGAGTGTAAGGAATACTGGAAGAGGTAGAGGTGAAACGCCATTTCCGAACCTCTTTAAATAGTCCGGAGTACCCAATTTCCAATGATAATGCATAAGTAGATATAAAGTAAGAAAAGTAACACCACCGGATGAAAGTGATCATGTACCGTACAAGAGCCATGAAGTTTTCTAGCCTTTTTTTCCATAGTACTAGAGAATCTGCTTACCCTATTCGTCACAGCCTTCGACAAGTTTCCAAAGCCTCTCAGGTCCTGATGTTAAAAGTGCACATTTACGAAAATCAAAAAATCGAAGGTTCTACTTTAACGTGCGAGAGGAAGACGTATTCCATCATTCCTTTACATTTTCCCACTTTTTGGAACTTTTTTCCTAAAATTGCCTCCTTTATGTTTTCGTCTCTTCATGCATCCCAACGAAAAATCTACGACATACACAGCGAACATCGATGTGAAAGTTTTAAAGCCGTTCTTAAATTTCATATTTGTATGAACAGTTGTAATTCATAATATCCTTGTATTATTTGAAATATTTGTGGATATTTAACAAACAGATGATTTATTAACGTAGATTTTATCTACGAGATATCGTACACTGCGAACATTCAGGTATCGCAAAAATTAATTCAAAATAGCCTACATGAATATACTCATTTCTGAGTGAATTATGATTATAATAATATAATATGGAGGATTAATGTAAAAAAATAAAAGTAAGATATAAATTGCCACTCAATGGTAAAGATTAACTACAGTGTGTATGCTGCGAATCTTTGGTCTTAATAACGCCTACAATTTTCTTGGACAAGCAGATTTATTTAAAACACAATGAATTCGGGAGAGCTGTGGTAGGACTGAGTCTTCACGTCGCTGGGTGTCGCAGTGGCGTAATTCAAATCGCTGCTCCTTTGTTGATCGAAGCGCCACTCTTTTCCGAAATTTCTGTTTGAACAGTATTAATAATAACAATAATAATAAAAGACTTTATTTCAGGACGAGAAAGGGAGACTAGTAAGTTTCCTCTTACATCTAACTGTACATAAAGAACAGCATTGTCTCGGGAGATATTGCGACCATCTGACGGTTAATGTACTTAATATTCTACTCTACTCTACTTACATATTTTCCTCGCAATACGAGGATCCATGAAATAAATTAATCGCCATTTTATCCTTACTCATTTCGACCTTGTTCTTCTCCGCATCTGTGGTTACAAGAAACAACACAAGGACACTAAAAAAGCCGCAGTACCATCGCAGAAGAAAACTGTCTGCGAGTAAGCCTATTAGAGCCACCTTTAAGTCTCCTCTTACTCAAGAAAAATTTCAGCGCGGTTGTGTCGCATAAACGGTGACTTCGTGATAATCCGTGATCTGCTTATAAAAAGGAAGGCTCTGAGGCTGGCGCTTAACTTATTTTCCGGCAGAAGATGGAGCGCAAGTTTGCCGTGTAAGCAAGCGGCATCTTTCGGGCTAACGCAGTATTTATTAAAAGAGGGTGTTTTAGTACGATAGTACGATACATCCACTTGACAACAGCAGTCATTTAATTAACTTCGGCAAAAGGGGTTAAAAGGTTAGTAATCGATATCGAACGCGATTATAGCAGCGATTGGCGCAATCGTTCTAACCTTGGAGTGGGTGTTGGAAATTTTTCATGAGATGCGATGCTGAACGGAAATGTTTCGGCGCTCCGCGTTAAAATTTATAAAACTTAAAAGCGTTGCCTCGTTTTCCTTTACTCATTCCGTGGAACTATTGGATTTGGAGAGCATCGGAAGAAGAAGGCTCTGCCTTTTTGGTGATAAAACCTTAAGTAGCGATTTCAGCAGCGATTGGAGATATCCAACACGTCTTTTATATATATTTCAAATTTACATAGGTTATATAATGATGAGTAAGATAACCATTGTAATGCATACCTTTATAGCCGAGTAATCCTTCTAAAATGAGTTCAAACCCCCTCATTATAAGGGGATCAGACACCATGAATCCGATCCCTGACCTCTATAATAAGGAGGAATGACTCATTGGCCACGGCGCATTTAAATTTTGTCACTTTATTTGTTTATGAAAGCATAAAGTGTCACTTTCCAGTACTCTAGCAAAATAAACTCTCGATCGTTCTGTCTTATGAAATACAAATGAATATGCGTAATTGATAATACGTACTGAAAAATTAAAATTTTAAAATTTCGCAAAATTTTAATAAATATTGGCTTTTAAATGCATTGCCTTTATCCAGTTAATGTCAATTTTGGATTTTCCATAACATTTACGATGCATTAACATAATTTACATTTCGAATATATGTAAAAAAAATAGCTTCCATTATTGAACACAATATTTTAACGCAAAAAATAAACTAATTCCTTGCCCCGTCATTAAAGCAGAACGTCGGAAACGCAGTAAAATACATAAATATATCTGAGTCGCGCAGAAAAAAACGAAGATAAAATCAATTTTTGTGGAGACCCACTTAAATTACCATCGTTATCACTAGAGTAAAATACATACAAATTTACATACAAATGCTCAAAAAAGAATACTCCCAGGGACTGCTCACGGCATTACGTATAAAAAGACGATTCGAATTTTGAAGATTAGTTTTCAAGCACGTCCTCGTATTTTTGTTGTAGTTTGTCGCGTAGGCGACCGAAAAATTGCTAGTAGGTTATGAAAACATGGGAGGAAAGCCATAAGCAGCTATAAATGATCAATGACCTCCATCTGAGGCTCATTTAGAGTGCGTGAGTAGAAGCAGTGACGCCGTGATTTGTGCCCAAAAACTTTGAAAGGACGGAAGTACAGCGAAAAATCACCCTTGAGTTTTGGACCGAAAACAAGATTGACCTTTCTCCCCTTTTCTTTCCTAATAAGAGCTGCAAGTGCTTCTGACCACAAAATAGTCCAAATGAAGAGTCACTTTATGCAATTTACAGTCCGATTTGTGACAAATTCTATCCTCTGTCCCTGTTGGTGCAGTACAGCAGTACATGTATAAAAATGTGAGACGTCTTTTCCAGAAAAGAAAATTGGAAACGGCTTTTAATGAATTAGAGGTTTAAAACAGTCCAAAAGAGGGAATTTTCTTTGGGAGAATGAAATAAAATCTATTACTAGAATCTGTCTAAAGTGGTGAAAGGAAGTACCCTAAATTGTTAGCTCTTTGCTCTACTTGGTGCGTACCACTCTGTTCTTCCAAAATTTTAATGTGTAATGAATCAACTAATAGAACATAAATTAAATAATGGAATAAAAATGAATCTATAAAAGAAGGTGATATAATATAGTAGCATTGCCTCCCTTTTCAAAAACTGTTCTAAAAAATTAGAAACATGAATTAAATCCACTCAATTACACAAGGTATCATTGGGACACTATAAAAGTCTCAATATTAAGGTCACGAAGATACACCAATGCATTAAAAAGATGTGCGATTTAATTTAATAATGTGCGGCATACTGTCCCAAGAAATTAATTTCAGTTTATTCATGAGATTTAGTTTAACAGATCGGCGCTGAAGTTGCATCTAAGTGTGAGAGACACCGGAAACTATGGAAAGTTAATAGAGTGTAAGCTATCTTTCAAAGTAAAAGTACAAATTGGTGCAAACTATTTTCAAATTTCATTTATATTTAACCCCTTTCCTCGCTCACAACACAATTTTTCCGCAACGCCTCTGAAATACTAAGCAAAATATTTTCTAATTCAAACCTTAACGTTCTGAAAAGCACTCACTTGGATTCAAATCTGGAGTAAAAAATTTTTAAGATTAAATCATTCTCCATACAATTATACCGTAGACAATTGGTAGCGGAAACAAATAGCTGAATCGAAATTTCCAGTGTCCCAAACCCTAAAATTAAACATATCAACCTGGGAAAATTTAGCATACTTTAACCAGTGAGCAACAATCCAGCATAAATGGGTCATTTTATATTTTTGCGTGCTCGCGTACGTGCGCGCACATCAACCAATTATTACGTAGGCGAATCCGTAATCGTTCCAAGTACGATAAATAACCTTAGACAGCAGGGTTACCCCTCATCCGTAGAGCCAGGGCAGGCACGAGTCGTGTGGGCGCCACAAGCAGGGAGGTATGCAGACATTAGGCAGGCCCTTCCGTATAGATAAAATTTCCATCATATTATTATTTATTTATTTTTCTAATTTATTTTTATTTATTTATTTTTTCAGATACATAAATAATGCAATTTACCAAGATTTATAAAAAAAATAAACATCTTAGACATAAGGGATTCTTGTGATAGCCAAAAGATTACATAACCTTGTCCGGCTATCTATTTAAGATTACATTTAAGAGTCATATACAAAGACTGGCAATGCAAATGCTAAACATCACAAAAATACTAATTAAAATAAAGATAAAAAACAGGGAAGAGAGAAAAAAAGAAATACATATATACATTCTTCTTCTTAATAGTTGAATAGAATTTTGCATATTAGAAACAAATAGATTTATAAATGTTTACATAGGAGTACAAAATTAATGTAATAGGTAGAAGGAATAAACTGAATTATTTTCAAGGTTTGGAGTGAGGAACAGATTTTACATTACACCAAGTTGTACTTTTCTTTTAGTTTTAACGTAGGATTTACAAGTCAAATAGGGCAGAAGGAAACAAACAAAAAATATAACATTTAACATCTTGCTAAATTTTTTGAGAGAAAATGTTTATGCTACTTCTTGGAATCGATCTACAAATAATATTTATTTAGGTTTGTTTCCAATTCGTCGATATAACTGTTGCAAATATAATATTAAAATTCAAGACTGAATTTTTTCATGGAAAGCGAATGCACCGTAAAAAACAGCAATTTGTATGTTTCTTTATGGTCAATTTATTAAACTCGTATTCAAAATTTATTTAACAATTTTTCCCAAGCAAAATTTTGTCAGGAAACTTTCTATCACGCACAATTTTTTCCATTACTTGAATACTTCTGTACTTAATAACTGATCAGAAACTCGTGAAAAAATTACCCACAAAGCCTTCCGGACCTCACCCGAGCAACCCCTCTGCGAGCCAGTGTTTCGAGACGATTCTGCCTTGATCTATCATTATATTGCATTTTCCCAAAATCACTCAAAATTGGGAACTTTATCAAATACTTCCATTTTTAATTTATGAATACCATTTATACGGAAGGTCAAAGCCAAGAAGTGGAAGTCGCATTCGGCTGGCCTCTGCAGACCAGGCGTCAGCACTCTTCAGAACCAAATGACGTCTTTTCCCTTCACTCCGATCTGGTGGCTTAAATCACGATGTGGCAGTAAAATGTGAGTCTATGAGAATTGCGACCGTCCACGTTGTCTAACACCGCACGATGACCCGCAGCGGAGAAGGTGGAATTGGCAGAGGTGAAGAATCTGCCCCTTTTATTCCTCAAGCAGTACCCACTTTTCAATTTCTCTTTGAAACATCAACTCAACTTCAC
This sequence comes from Ladona fulva, assembly GCA_000376725.2. Taxonomy (NCBI): domain Eukaryota; kingdom Metazoa; phylum Arthropoda; class Insecta; order Odonata; family Libellulidae; genus Ladona; species Ladona fulva. The sequence goes on from KZ308992.1 coordinate 3,338,872, forward strand.
TTCGTTTTTCATATTCGATATTCTTCCGCGTGTCTCCTTTTAAAAGGCACTTAGCTAATCACATTTAACTCCTTACCCTACCTCGTTACCCATTGCATGCAGCTTTTGTTTCTTATTCGAATATGGACTTTAAATGATATACGATTATATGTTGATAAAATTACAAACTAATTTCCGCAGGAATTATGCAACATAAACGAAAGCACAGATAGATTTATAGCACACTCATGCAAGACAATAAGGACTACATGAAATAATAATATTTCCGATCCATCTGACGAATAACTTACACTTGGATGCCAAGAGTAAGTGCTAAAAATGCACATTCGGTATGCGAAAAATAGAAATTAATAAAATTTGAATGATCGCTTAGTATTAACACCCCTAGGTAAAATTATAACTATAGATGTAGAGGTGAACGGTTATTTATTTGAGATAAAAGTCAATTAAATTGCCTTCAAGAGCGTTTAAAAGAAACTTTAATTTAGATCTGATCGCGCACGCGTAAATCTGAATATTTCTTTGACGATAAGGTACGGCAAAAAAGGAAGAACGAGCGATGATGACATTGGGAGCTATCTTTCGAGAATGGATATAACTTCCGTTTCTTTTTGTTCTTATTTAACTCATACTGTTTAGGAGTAATAGTTAAAGAATAGCTTGACACTTCATTACACAGTTCAACATTTTAGTTAAACGTCAGCCACGAGAGATAACGTATTGTTATTTTTAATAAAAACGAATCGGAACTAATATTCTTTGGGGATCGTGGCGCACAGACTCGAGACTGAAGATATCTCACGAGTTGATAATTTTTATGGCGAAAGAGATAATATTACAAAAGCATTATAGAGTGATATGTCCAGTTACCATATCCTGATGAATGGAATATTTGATAGAAAATAGAGAAATGTATCTTTCATTTACTTTGTCGCAGTCTTGGCTAATAATATATGTGAGTAATACTAAATAATGGCATTAATTAAGGTCACTCCTTTTTTAATGCTACGAAAAGTCTTACTAGTAGAGTCATTGTGCTTCACTCACGTGGAATTGTTCCGCTTATAGCATTCTGTCCAGAGAGGAAAGAAATGGAAAACTACCTCACTTATTTCGCAGTCTCCTCAACTTCCCTCTCCAAAGCTTTCCGTAGCTGATGGTGGAGAGGATGAGAGTCAAACCAGCCTTCAGGCTGAAGACTGTACAGACAGGCACAGTGAACAAAACAATCTTCAATGCGTTTTATTTGGGGAAGTGTTGGTATTTTCAATCCGTTTATTTACCTCAACAGTCGCGGCTAGTTGTCAACCAAACTTATTTGTTGATTTCCAAAATGTGTTTCTTTCGAAAACGTACGAAATTAGTGAAAAGAATCAAAGATGCATAATTTGAATGAGAAGAACATTTACGTCCGCAGCTGCAATCCTAAAATAACGAATTATTCTATGAATTACTCGCGACACCGATTCAGATATTAGTAATTCCAAGATTCTATCCAATTTTCTCCCTTTTGGATGAAGAAATGACTCCTTTTCTCATGTCTTACCTCTTCATTACCTCTCCCACCTCTTTCATTCACCTCCATTTAGTTCCTCATCCTCACTCCTGATTAATACAATCCAACCTCCGTTTCATCTCCCTCCATTTCGTTTCCCTCCCTAACTTCCAATATTTCTCCCCTACAATTGCGTGACCGATTAGCCAAAGAGAAACGCCCACTGGGTCTTTAGAATTCGGCGCCGTCCTACGGAGAGCAGGAGAACCACGAAGAATGGTATTCACCTACGGTTTGGTCGATTCCACAGGCTAATACAACCTTCCCTCTTTTTTCCATCGACCCTCCTAAACTCGAGGAAACAAGAAACGAATCACGCCTCTTCCCCCTTCTACCTCAAGTCTTCCAAATGGTTTTCAACGGAGAAAAAGGGAGATTGTTTCCACTGTTCCATTTCCACTTCCGATCGTGATTCAAAATGAGCTGTTTTGGAGCCACGTTTGATTTCGTTATCTGCCCTTGTGGTGATGAATTAGTCCGCTAATTCTTATCGGATGCCATCCGCCGCTGTTAAGATCGTGCTTAATCGTTTAAGGATAATGACTGATCCATTTTGATGTTTCCCAATATTCCCCTCTCTTGCAGCAAATCCGCTACATTTGTTACTCGCAAGGCTGTAGCCAACGGTGGATCCGTCCAAAATCTATTCAACGATGACGAAATCAAATTACATAAATCTGAGCATCGGTGTGATTCGGCAGAATGTTTTATTATGAAAATGAACGAGGGCAAAAAAGTAAGCTTACGAGGAAAACGGGTAAGAGTGACTGCGCAAGATGGTGCGCAAGCTTACGAGGTTTAATGCACACGATACAAGACGATTCTTTGTTTACAAATCCTGCTTCAAGTACGATACATGGATTTATTGGCAGAAGAAAGGCAAATATCACGACTCGTGTTCACTGTGTTTTCTAATTTCTGCAACAGAAAATTTCTTGGTTGTAATCGAATAGGTCCTGTTACAATATCTTGATGAATGAAATATTCATCATTTGTCTTTTGGTACAGGATTGAGAAAAATTTATCTTTTCTTTACTTTTGTCTGAGTCTTGTTCGTGGCTTTAATGATGTGAAAGGTACTGAGGTATGAGATATGCTGAATAATCGCATTAATTAAGGTTTCTCCTAATGCTATGTTAAGACAAGTGTTACTAGTCATTGTACTTCACTAACCTGGTTTTCTTCTGCTCATAGCATTCTGGCTCAATGAGGAAAGCAAGGACATACTACCTCTCTCCTCATCTTGCCCAGTAAGCCTCATTTCCCTCTCCTAGCTCTTCGCAGCATGGTAGAGGGGATGAGGTCCCAACCAGCCTTCAGGCTGAACATTTTACAGACAGTTTTCGAATTAACGTATTACAAATCACAATCCTTGGTCTCTTCTCCTTAATCAATTCACTGCTATGATATACGTTCGTTCAACCCAAAAATAAGTTTCCTTCGTTTTCCGTATTATCTACATCGCTGTAACATATGAAACATTGAATCTGTTTCAAGTTACATTTTAGCTTTTCGAGCATTAGTGATGAATTTTCTCGATTTTCTGAAGATGCCAAAGAATACAAAATCGAAAAAATTAACCGAATGTGTTAGGCAATTAAATAACATAATTTATTCATTATGATGAAAAATATCCTTTCACATCCAATCTATAGGCTGGCCCAGATTCATGGAGGATACCACAGAGGTAAAATTGAGTCATTAATACTGGAGAAATGCTCAAGTCCGTCTGCACAAGTTGTCGTGGTGCTTATAATATCCTTATGCACTACACCGCGTTCCAATTAATTGCACCAATTCCCCCTTCAAAATATATTATTCAAACATGTGATATATATTATCCTCTCAGTTCCTCTATAAAATTATGACGTTTTTACTTGGTAACCAATATCCCATTATGATTATCACATCGCAGAGGATGTAGGTGATAAAAATAAACACGAATATTTTCTTCCAAACTAGGATTCTAATCCTGGACTCGATTTCAATCTTAACCCATTACAAACCTTAAATCGAGGACGCCAATAATTATCATGAATTATTAGAACCGAATATTACTGCACGAATATCGCCATTACGGAAATTTCCTGACCCTTCAGGCATCGAATACTACAATAACTAACCATCAGTTATAACATATATCATAGCGACGACAAAAAGGCGAAGGAGATCGTTTGGTCTAGATCTCTTCACTAAAGATATTATTCCTTCTTCCCATTCCTTTTCACCCCATTTTCGCTGCCTTTACTTTCCCTCTCCGACTTTATTTGGTTCCCTCTATCCCTCTCCAAAATCGCTTATCGGAGTCGTTTAAAGCTGATCGCACCGATTATTTTAGTTTTTTCAGATAATGATGGCGAGATAGCCCCACTCTCGGAGTGCGCATTATGAGAAACGGCCAATTAAAAAGGTCCTCCGCGTGCCCAATCGTTAGGGCCCCATTTCACTTTTATTTCAGGAGCAGACCATGCAAATGCACGCTTGAGCATTCGCTCCGTGGTTAACGATTTTAATTAGATTTGATTTCCGGGCACCTAATATTTATCCCATTGGGTTCGGTGGCTCCCTAATGGTTGGGAAGACGATTTTATATCAAAATTATAAGCGTTTTAATTTCCCGACCCATTTAACTAGATTATTTCCTAGAAAAATTATTTCGTGCTCTGTGCTCAAATACGGGTTTACTTCAAAGCAACTGAAATTAACTTTTCAAAACGAAACGAGACCTTCAGAAATATTTAAATTTCCAGAGCATATACATATGTATACGCTCACGACTGTATCCAAAAGTAAGGAGTCGAGAGAGGTCTGTTTTCTCTCAATTACTGTCATGATGTTTTCGTAATTTTTCAAGAAATGAAGCAAATTGTAAACAACGATTACATCTGCGGTCCTCCACGCTGAACTTCATTGTTTACTTTCAAATATCATTCGATCAAAGTAAACATCGGTCGAGGTTGGTTTCTCCGTAAATTTCTCCTGCATTTTTTTCCCGAAAAATACTAAAACCCAAGTTTTGAGGCACAAACTATTTCAAGACGTTCGAATGCGGAGAGCGTAAACTTTCCACTTTCGTGAAAAGAATTATTTCGAGAGAATATTCAAATAGGTGCTTCCCTCGCTCATTTATCTTTTCGAATGACGCGATCCATCCCAGAAGTAAGAGCTAGAACAAGTCGATTCACAAGGCTTAAAAGGCAGTTCAGATACAGTAATGACGTCTGAGTATTATTCTTGCATTTTTATGTCTAGGGACATAGGGACATATGTCTAGTGACATCTATGTCTAGGGTTCTTTATCAGAATGGAAGACTACCACAAAGTTAAGGCCTCTTCATTGGAATCTATGTCTAGGGAAATAAAATACTCCTACGGCTGAACTTTCCTTTTGTTTAAGTTTTTCCTTCGATCCCTTAAATTGCAATAAAAGTTACTAACTATTTTCACGTCCCCCCGGGGCCAAACTTCCATAATGAGGAGTCTACAGCTGAAAACTGATTGTGCCATCTGACTTTCTGAACCACTGCAGCCGGTGAGTTCTAAAATGAATGAGTAAATGAGTCGGAATCCTTGTACACATTGTTTTGCAACTTTTATTTAATTAAATATCCCATTTACGTTATTCATTACGAAAATAACCTCGTATCAGTGCTCATTAATCTCAAAGTACAGATGTGAACATGTTCGACACATAAATCCATATCGCTGAGTAATAGCCTCAACTTTTGCCAACAAATCGCAATAATACTTCGAACGCTTCATCTCGCGTATCTCTCGCCAAATTTTGGCGAGCACATTTCCACATCGTGACATTTATTCAACATGCGGAGGCTAAGCAAAGGTCGCATTGTGAATCTGACACCGCTAAATGTCATTTTTATCATCTAAATCATTGAATGGAATCTGATTTAACCTCGTCGCATTTTCGCTCAACCTTAACTATAGTCATATATCAACGTTGGCGAATTTTAAATTATTCACTGTCATAACATCGACGTATGGTCGTTGAATTATAAACATTTGCATAAAACAAATAGTAATTATTTTTAATGAGACTGAAAACGCAAATACAAATATTTACTTCCAGCTTTCAACAATTCCGTCAATTTTTGAAGAAGCTGTAACTAGGTAACTGTAATTAATTAATGACTAAATTACCTTAGTCTGAATTAAAATTAAAATTTTTCACGTATTAAACTGAAATTGTTTTGTTATTCACAATTGTATTTCAAAAGTCAAATAAAAAACTAATTACCAAACTAATAATAGCGATCGATTCAATTTTGTTTGTTGTAAAATTTTTTTAAGTATTACTTCCTTATAAAAAGCTTTCATATAAAAAATCTTTTCTTCATTTAATCAGATGATGGAAAACCGCGGATGAATTCAAAAATATGTGTTCTGAAGAAATGGACTGAATTAACAATTACTTTGACCATAAACCTTTAGTTAAATATTTTAAAACAATATTCCAGTAAGATCTAATCTGGTACGGCTGGTCATCGCATAGAAATTTTGCAGAGGTTGCAAATACTTTTCATCAAACAACGAAGAATCAACTTGATAAAATTGAGGCATTGGAGATAAACTTATGTGTTCAATAGGAAGTGAAGAAACTTATAATCATAAATTCGAAAGTTTGTCTTTCGAGCTAAAACCCACAGAATCTGTTCAAGTCGCGGGTGAACTGAAACCATTTACCGGCAAATGGAAACGACGGAGTTGAATTCAATTCATTCGGTAGCGAACATCAACTACCGATTCCCTCCGCCCCCTCGACGCATTTCCCACAAAATCAACACTTTCTCCAGACGAGAAATCCGCCGATGGAAATCAATGAGAGAATTTTCGCAAGAACTCATCTTTCCGCTCCTCTTTTTTCGTGCGACCAATATCTCCCGGAAAACGTCTGACCTTTGGCTCGGATTCCTTTTGGCACGACGCCAAGCGTTTGGTTCGGCACTAAAATGATTGGCAAGCATTCAAATCGTCAACGTTGATTCACTGTTAAACGTGGGAACCGTAGTTCTTATTATTCTCATTAGGGACCGTTGATATCTGAAGCTGTAAATAAAGAGAAGGGAAATGTGCATTAATTGTTCATCCCAAGCCAATGAAGTCCTAAGCGGGATTCTACTCTTTCTGTTGGAATGTTTGTAACATATATACGTACATAAAACGTCTGGACTATGGAAAGTTACTATGCCTAGCTTAACGCCCTTTCAATTTCTTGATTAATTAACACACCCTTTATATCATTCGAATCGTTTTCCTCTGTACTACACTTTGCTTATTCTCTTGCATATCGCCAATTATAACAATTTAAGTAATCCAATCTCTCTCAATATTTGAATCTCTCTGATTTTTTCTTAAAACCTTTCTTCTTCCACCATTTCTACCATTTTCTGGTTTGTTTTTCTAACAAACAAATTCACTTTTCCATTCAACCACAAACAGATCTGTAAAGCCTTAAATTTTTTTAACTTTTTCTTTCTTATGATCCACGTTTCACACCCAAGTAAGAAATCATTCCCGACAAGGGATTTTATCGATTTATTTTATAGATTTGTCTCTAAAAAGTCTACGAAATGCGAGGATTTTAGGGATCTATTTGATATATCGTAGATGAACCGATAAGAGGGTCAAAGGTCAGTGAAGGTGAAAAATTCTTCCCCATAAATACTAAATTGGCCATATTGGCATCGTAAATTGAATTAGCATTTTAAGAAAGGAATCGAGGAGATCAACGTGGTCGATTATGATTATGGAATGAAAAGGATTTTATTTTGACTTCAACCCCTAAGGATAGAATCATAGTTCCGAAATATGAAAGATATAATTTACAATTAATATTAATTAATTAATTAATATCTTTTAATTTTAATAAGTAGGCGTTTTGCAGAATTTCTAAATTCGAGAAAATGTCAGTTAAACAATAGCTCGTATCGCTCTAGAAGAATTTATACGCGAAAAGTTGAGTTTCCAGCTGATTCCACAAGTATGTTCCCTTCCCTCTTCACATGGCCTAACCTCGCCTTAATAAAAGTTTATTCATTCATTCACATAGCTAATATTAGAACAGACTGAAAGAAGAAGACTCAATATAGTACTCTACATTGTACGAATTTTGCCTAGTCTCCTTCAACGGCCATTCCATTCCCTCACATTGAAGCTCCCCCAAAAATTGACGAGAAAGGAGTTTACATGAAAATTGATGGAATCTGACTCCCCGTAAAGAAATAATGTAAGGAAAGTTTCTAAAGAATCACACTAATGTTAAATACCGTGCACTTTCATATACACTGACCAATTACACTGAGCGAACTTCCGTGTTCCGCATTCGAAAAATAATCCCCTAATTCTTTCTGTTTCAAGATAATACCTCAAACTTTTAGTCTCCAACCTCTAAACTTTGCAGCAAGCTGACATAAAACGTCGATAAGTCAAAACCTAAAAATTATATTCATTTGGTGAACGATATTTTTAGCCCGACACGCAGTTCACAAAATCGGATGTCAGTATAATTTCACAGTGCGAAAATTGCCGCGAAAATTGCCGTGAATATCTTCACCAGAATATGTAAATCGAGCATAAAAAAAGAATGGGCTCAAAAGGTGATAACGTCGGAATTTTCATTTTTCAATCTCAAAGATTAGTTTTACAATGTTTACGGTTCCTGAGATAATACGGGAATAAATCAAAAAGGTAATTTCTGTAGTGATGGCTTATCCGACAGATTTTTAATTAAAGAGGCAGTAAACATGTTTCTGATAAAAACATCTTCATCGGCCGTTTGACGTACAAAAATTTCATTCTTAACATGACTCTGCCACAAAATCGATCATTCCCTTCGTAGATGGAGAAAAAAGGTTCAATTTATCGTTGAATAAATGTTTACGAACTAATATTTGAAAATTCGGTTACAATGTGTTAATAGCATGCTAATCGGATGTGTTTAGGGCCCATAATTGATTATTAGCCTTTTCCTGAAAGTATATTATTTACAATAAGTAAAATGAGTTCAGCGCAGTGACTCTTGTGGTAACAAAATGTTTTTACTTGTTGTTGGGTCAAAAAAAAGATTTTTTGGATAGTGAATGCCTTGATACAGTGATTTTCTTTCGCCAATATCCCCTCCACTCGAGAAGTGTCTATACCTGGAAAAACGATATTAAAAACGTTTAACAATTTCTTTTTTTAATTCATTGCAAAAATACCAGAACAATAGTTGCGAAATTTCGGCAAATTGATTGCGAAAATTTGGCGAATTACTGGTTTAAACTCTGCAGACACGTCGCTAAATTTCGGCACATTTCTGGCGATGATGTTGCTGAACTGCTAAAATTTGGCAAAGCAACTTTTAAAATATGGATTAATTTCTGCAATTTTGTTGATACATTTTGGCGAGTTAGTAGTTAAATTTTTTAATAATAATTGCCAAATTTAGGCAAATTAGTAGTTTGAATCTGGCAAAATAATGGAATAATTTCTGCGATTTTGTTGATAAATTCTGGCGAATTAGTTTGCAAAATTTTTTTGGCAAAGAATGGTCTTATTCCCACAAATTCATAATACAAATACTTTACNTCGTCTTCTTCACATTCATGTACCTTTACGTTTAGCTTTAGCTTATTATTTAGCTTAGCTTTAGGTCATTTGCAGAAGCTGTTTCCAGTATGTGATAAGAATAAGATAGATTTATTATGTGCAGAGCAAGTTCCTGCGCACCCAGGAAAAATCCCAAGGAAGAATGGACTTGAAAAAAGTCTGACGGGACCGGAAATCGAACCCGGGTCTATCCCCGAATGGCTTGGAGAAATGTTCTGCCGGGATATCTGGGATGCCGGGATCTGCCGTCAGACTTTTTTCAAGTCCATTCTTCCTTGAGATAAAGGAATTTGCTACGTTTAATATCTGAAGGCATTGTTCAGAGAGTTTGGTATCACAGAGTACACGTCGCAAAATGTTAGCCTATGATCTGACATTTTTTTCCGTGTGAAGAAGTTCAACAAGAGTAGAAATACTAAAAATAACTTAGAAGTAATATAAATATTTCAGTAGCCAAAGTTTAAAGAGATATGCATCTGAACTTTAACGGAGCGAACCCGCCATTGTAACTATTCCATACTCTGGAAAATATTACGAAGAAGCATGAGAAAATAGCTCGATAGCTTCCAAAAAAATCAATTGTGAAAAAGAAAAAGCCTTGCAACATTTATTTTATATTACAAACTGTTCCTGGGAATTTGTTATCACGAACTATTACTCAAACCATCCGGTGACGTCCGAAATGACCGAATTACTTCGGATCACGAGAAGTTAGATTATTTTCCTTTTTTGGAATTTTTCTTCCACGTTCTTCGACTCGATTTATCGTCCAAGAAGAGATTGAATCTTGTCGAAGGCGTAACAGCCACGGCGATTTCGGCTATCAAATAGCTGAGACATCGGTTGGCCTTCATTGGCCCACTGCCCCCCATCGACCTTACAACGTATATGAAGCAGAAAAACTTTGTGAAACTATTGTCCCGGATTCTCCGTGATTCTTCATTTCTATATATGAAGGAGACCACCTAAATTATTCACTGTGTTCACTTATATCGACAGATATTGGGATTAACAACAAAATAAATAATAAAATATTTAAGTCGAATTTGGCTTTTATTTTAGAAAAAGGAATTCTCCCTTCAATTTTATGTAATAGGCATATATTACTCAACTAAATCTTTCAGTTGACTGAATTTAGGCCGTGGTTCAAAATTATCTCAATGAACTGCTGCAATTCACTGGATATCCTTCCGCGATCGATATATCGATAATCTGATGCACACAGATACACCTCTATCATAAAAATCGTATTTCGAACTTCTCCTTACCGAATAGTGGGAAACATTTCTCTCTGATAAAATTCGTCTCCAAAAGAAATTAATAGGTAGTCAATTGTACTATATGAACTGCAGCAATACGTTGCCATAGAAAAGGGGAAATCGTGTTTGCGCTACTGTAGAATTGGAAAAGAATATCATCTTCGCTAAAGCGATGGTAACCCCTCGCAAATCGAACTTCGTAAACCTCTGTTAGTTTGAGAGGATAAATTAGTTTATGGGAACTTTTAAAGTTAAAAATAAGCAGCAATGTTTCGTCCTCCGTCATCTTCAATAACAGCGGACGTTGAAAAACGACAAAAAGGGCTTCAAACTTTTAGATAAGTACCTCACCTATCGTTTACTTTTCTCTTTCTTTTCAGTTGAGTACCTGCATTTCAGCATCAATGAAAGGTTCACCTGCAATTTGCTTTCGCTTTAATGTAAACGCAGAGCAGAAATCATTCCATTTAGGGTACGATTGATCCAACGGAACCAATTACGACTGTGCAGTAAGCCCTCGTCTCTCTCATCGAAAGGGAAGTCTTTGAGATTATCTGGGCACATAGCTTAACGGGCTTATTTTTGGATATGAAAGATTGAAACAGGATAAGATGGGCACTCGATAGAGCTGAGATTTTTCCACTGAAGCCCAATCTAGATAGGTTCGAAACATGCGCTCCGACGACCAGATTACTCTCGAGCAATTTATGTCAACGCCACAAAGTATCTATCGGAGATCTTTTATCTAAATTCTGCTCGAGGGTGTTATAGGTGAAAATATACCAGCGATTTATTTTGCAGGGCACGAATGTCCGCATATATCAGTTTATAAAGTTAAATGGGTTGCGGAGATACTGAGTGGATGACAAATAAAAGGAAATTGCTGGTTGCTCGAAGTGATCACGGCATAGAGAACTGTCTCAAATTTTGGAGTATTCATCATCCGAACTATACCTTAATGAGGGAATTCAAAAATTCTAGAGAAATACGTAATAATAACACAAATATGAATTGTATTGACAATGGCGTAGCCAGGCGGGGTTTTGATTGTTACACCCCCCCCCCCCCCCCCCCCCCCCCCCCCCCCCCCCCCCCCCCCCCCCCCCCCCCCCCCCCCCCCCCCCCCCCCCCCCCCCCCCCCCCCCCCCCCCCCCCCCCCCCCCCCCCCCCCCCCCCCCCCCCCCCCCCCCCCCCCCCCCCCCCCCCCCCCCCCCCCCCCCCCCCCCCCCCCCCCCCCCCCCCCCCCCCCCCCCCCCCCCCCCCCCCCCCCCCCCCCCCCCCCCCCCCCCCCCCCCCCCCCCCCCCCCCCCCCCCCCCCCCCCCCCCCCCCCCCCCCCCCCCCCCCCCCCCCCCCCCCCCCCCCCCCCCCCCCCCCCCCCCCCCCCCCCCCCCCCCCCCCCCCCCCCCCCCCCCCCCCCCCCCCCCCCCCCCCCCCCCCCCCCCCCCCCCCCCCCCCCCCCCCCCCCCCCCCCCCCCCCCCCCCCCCCCCCCCCCCCCCCCCCCCCCCCCCCCCCCCCCCCCCCCCCCCCCCCCCCCCCCCCCCCCCCCCCCCCCCCCCCCCCCCCCCCCCCCCCCCCCCCCCCCCCCCCCCCCCCCCCCCCCCCCCCCCCCCCCCCCCCCCCCCCCCCCCCCCCCCCCCCCCCCCCCCCNAAATACATAGGTTTCTAAAATAACAATAAAATTTCCTCTTATTCTCACGAAAATTTTGAATTTCACCCATGCATAAAATGTCAATTTTCCGAAAGCAATGTCCAAATTCAAAAATTAATTTAACCGAAACTGCACAAAAAAATCCTCAATACCGCGAACCTGACTTATGCGTTGATGCCTGTGAATGAAGTATTGTAGGAATATCTACGGAAAAGATTGCAAAACTTTTTCAATGAAAGATAGTACTGAGAAAAACTACAATGGAAAATGAAGGTATTAATTTCAGACGATCGATGGAAAGATAGAGGATCGGTAATATCAGAAGACGCTCATTTCTGACGCACTGTCTTATACAAGGATTGAATGTAGAATCCATCTTTTAACATGGCCTTCGAGGAAAAAGGGTTGCATTCTCCATCCGCATCACAATGGGCAAAAATATTGCGAATTCTCTCAGTGAGGTGAATAAAAGGTTGAAAACGGAAAAGACGCGGATAGAGAAGAGTGAAAGCGCATTTTCTCTTTTCCTTCGTTTGTGGTCTTCTTTGCCTTCCTCTCAGTTTTCTCCATGTTTGCCTGAACAAGTCATTCAGAAGGATTCACTTCACAGGATGATCTTTATGGATAGGACACACACAAGCTCCAAGTGGACACAGCGCGTTATGTCCAATATATATTTTCCCCTCCATATATATCTTCCCTCTGATCCAGTTAGTCCCTCCTTTTTAGAGATCTCTCCGTTGGCAGACGAATTGCGATCCATGAAAAAACAAGCGGTGTTTCAACATACAGAATTTTTAACGATGAGCAGAGAATTTTGTATGTATATCTTTAAATTTTTTTCTTATTGGATTTACCTTTACTGATATGAATGTATGTAAGTATCCTATGTCGTAACTTCCCGTCGCATCGTTCGCTATTGCCTAAAGTAAGTCTGCAAGATTGTTAGTCAAATTTGCTAGCAATACTGTTTCCATTTCAATGGGCTGACATAATCACGCGCACGGATAAAGCCTTGACTTGTTCTTATTCGTCTTCTTCGCATTCATGTACCTTTACGTTTAGCTTTAGCTTATTATTTAGCTTAGCCTTAGGTCATTTGCAGAAGCTGTTTCCAGTATGTGAGAAGAATAAGATAGATTTATTATGTGCAGAGAATATTCCTGAACTTTTACATACATTAAGCATTGTAATCAAGGCGGCGGCACCCAGCATTTCATTCGAACCTGATTATACTTTACAACGTAGTGCAACTCTGAGGAGGGAATTTACTTCTAATAGCAAGGAAATAAAAAGCAAATATATCAATATCACTACCAAATTAAAATACATGTATTAAAGCGAGATTCAGACTTTAAAGCCTCTTACGTCGCGTTAACTAGGTCATTCCTATCAAAAAGCAACAAATACTTTCGTCGCACATTTCATTCCGCATCGTACTCTCCGAACTATTTAAAAACAAATATATATCGCGACTTGATGGAATAATAATATCCTAAAAGCAGATATCCGAAGCAGAATTTCCGCAATAATCAGGGCATTTAGCTAAAACTGGGATAAACTGAACTTTATTCCAGTAGACATCACATTCTGTGAAATCGGATTTGAAAATCGGAATCTAAAATCGGATCTGAAAATTAACTGAAGGCGATTTGGAAAACATTAAACTCTAACAAATTCAGAGCAAAAACAAAGAAGGAAGAACAATGAATGTCCCTCAGCTGCAATATTATTTCCGAGACTCTTTTTCTAACGATTGATGACATTTTTCCGTCGGCTCGATTTAAAATAATCACACATCTGAACGAGAACCTTCGCCCCAGCACTTTCTTGGAAACATTCCTGTCGAGATAAATCCGTCAACTCTTTTATGGTTCAGATAATCGATGGCTTCATGCATCAGCTCATTTGGCCGGAAGATGGAAGCACTCGAGTGAGCAACACGAAGACCAGGAAGCAGAAACGAAATGAGGTTATTCATGAATCTCCTCGTTAGGTCTTTACCTCCAATGTTGTTACTTAGGTAAGTAACTAAATTGTAAACGGTTCAATCAATTTTACGAGTGTAGTTTTGATTTTTCTGAACCAAATGTTAAATCGCAGTCGCTTATGGGTATTGCCTACGTCACCCGTTGCCTGTGCCGGCACTATATACGTATATATGTATGTCATCAATAGTTTCTTAAATAATGAGGTACTTCCGATTAAACTGCGGCAAAGTATCTATTACATCTATTCCAAGAAACCGGTGCAGCAGTATTTTGGTGTAAAAAGCTATCACAGTTCCTCCATTCGTACACCTGTGTTTATAAGAACAACGTACACCATCTACCCGTAAGAGAAACGCGATGTTTTAATTAGGAGAAGCGAAGATTAGGCTAGGATTAAGGATTCCTCCTCCTCGTCAATCTAGGAAAAGAGACAGTTTTTTAGGACTTTAGGTGGCATGGACCTCAGAAATGCCTCGATATAATGATTAAATTCACAATCTGCTTTTCAAGCGGAATCAATGTTATGATGGAAACGAAACGCGTAATTGATACACATTATTGGAGACTAAGTAATTGTGATTCAAGGCAATATGGGTTAAAATAAAATCCATGAATCCGTGAAAGAAATTCATACTAGAAACAGGTAAACAATTTTTTCGAAAGAAAAATTTTGTTGATAATAAACTAAAAGTAGTGGTAGTATTGTTAAAAGTTCTCCGACAGCTGAAATCATTTCGCACGTGGGCCCCCACCAGGAATCGAATCCGAAACCACTTTCACCGAATTCGAACGCGTTGCCCTTGTTGGCTATCCGGGAGCCCAATACACTGATTTGCAGTCATATAGCTTCTAGGTATTTCTGTTTAATTGATGATGATTCCCCAAGAGTATCTGTCTGAGCAATGATATGTAAAGGAGGAAATAACAATAATAACTTCTATAATGGGGATAAGGAAGTCCCCAATTACATCCATTTTAATAATTATCATTATTTAAGAACACGTGCTAGCAATTCTTAACCAAATCAGCCGAGATTATGGCCCGGGACCTGGGGGTTAGAGCTCTAGCACGCTAGCCACCTCACCAGCGCGGCCGGCGACCGTACAGTTTAATGAAAAAGTTCTAAGTAAGATGGTTTTAGAAGGATCAAATTATTCAACTTCTCTGTACAAATATTTCTCGTTCACTTTCCATCGCTATGAACATCAATTGGAAATTTATTCCGAAACAAAACAAATTAATTTGGGAATCAAATCGACGAGACTCTCCTCAAACTCAAGGGAGATGAAATCTTTCAGCAACACCACAAAAGGCTCTGAAATCTTATAACGCCTCTTTCCTGACAGTGGTCATTTGGTGTCAGAGGATATGATAGGTGTCCACTTGAAATGGGCAGGCGGCGAGACACTCAAGTATCCGATGTTTGCGTCCCGCTTGCGAGCGCAAACTGTTACTCGTGTAGAGAGAGGAACTGTCGCGAAGGGAAGTGAAACTTGGGAAAAAAGATTTCCTCGAGCAATTTCATAATTGGAGGGTTTCTGAAACGACGTCCGAAGACCAACTTGCGCAGCAATTTCTCAGCGAAAACAGAATCAGCAAAGGGCAAAGTAAGTGATTCAGGCACCTCGCCCACGCTCTTCGCGAGACCCCTTTTCCTTTCCACTCGCCATTTCGAAACCATTTCAACCTTTGCCAATCATTCCAAAACTTCTCAAGCATTCGAAATTACAATGACCTCTGCAGCAACCTTATACTCCTTATTTTATCACTAAGTTTTCTTTTCGTTTTAAATATGCTGTCACCTCATTAGTAAAACTATGCTATAGAAATATCATTATAGTAGTCTCTCGATTATCCGAGTCCCGATTAATCAAGGTTTCGTATTATCCGAGGTATGTACTTTTCACATATATACAGGCACACCGCTAATATTACTATTGCTGTAACCGCACTATGCCAGTCCAGCATGAACAAGCAGACGTCGTGATAATAGTCTGGAGATAATCGGAGGAAAGAAGTGAGAAATGCATCTGGACAATTATGTTACAAAGGAAGAGAAATATTTTCTTTAATAAACTTTTTCATGAAAGTGATTTTACATGAACATTGCGTGTTTATTTCATAATTTAGGTGCGCAAAACGACCCTTCCGTGTTTTCCGAGGTGGTCCAGGTCCATATTGACTCAGATAACCGACACTATTGAACTGTCCGTAATTTTATTGTATATATCCATTATTCTATTGCATTTCCGATCGATTTCATACTGTTATATTATAATATTTAACTATCTCACCGCTGTTGCTTTGCTTTCTATCGTTTATCTATCACCTTCAGATGGTCTTTTCGATCGTGACTAAATGCTTACTTTCAAATCAAAATTAGAATTATTCGTTTGGTGGAATGAGCCCGCGCACCATTTGATATAAAGAGGAAAGCTTTTAATTTATATGGATAGATCTTTGTGTGCGTCAGAAAGGAAAACGGACTAAACATGTCAGTAAATAAACAGAAATCACCGTCTTAGGTATGACAGCACTGTAACGATATTCAGCTGTTATTTTATGTGGTAATATGTCTAACAGAATGAAGAGATTAAGATCTATTTTTTCTTTGCTTTCTCAGAGAACTGTATTTTATCCTGCTCCCGTGTATTGATCCTGAGTTGAGTTGGCTCCTTTTCACGCTCCATTCAGAGGGAAAATTCGGAAGTCTGCCCTAAACTAAGGAGAAATCATATCTTTCAGGGACCTCTCGGCCCTCTTTAAGGATCGGTAGCCTGTTTGTAAATGCTCCCTGTTTTCCACCACCACGCTGTTCGTACTTTACCCAAATTCGTCTTCCACGTACCGCTGTCGTTTCATCCTTTCTCCGCCTCAAACTATGTTCAGCGTTCTCACTCTCGTGTCCACTTTCTATTCCATGCCTCTTCTTCCCTTCCCTCTTTCCACCTTTCCTCTAGTTCCGCTTCTCCCTCTTGTTAAACTGATTTCATCTCCAAAATAATCTGTTCCCAGTTTACTTTACCTAAAATGATTCCGTGTGCTCAAACTGTGCTTTGCATTCATTCCGGCAATTTTCTGCTTCGTTTGAATAAAAGACAATTCCACCAACAACGCAACATGTAGGCATTCCGTGAACCGATGGCATTCATGAGATGAAAATGGTCGTCATGTTAAAGTAGTTACGGGGAAACTTCGACACTTATTCTTACTTGACTTCGATATGGATAAAGACTACCGTAGGTTAAACGAATGGGAGGGAAAAACTGAAAGTATCACCTGAGTTGAGTTGTTAGTAAACCACGACCTCAGCGCAACACGTACGAAAATTTGCAACTACTTACAACAAGCATGCTACTATACTAGCGCAGACGAATCAGTGAAATGAAAAAGTCTAAAATATTATAGAATGAAAAAATAATTCAATTTAAAGTCACTACAATTCCTAAAGGATATTTCAAAAAACATTTGCATTTGTTTAGTTGTACTGAGTTGGGTTGGACGAATGGGGAGCGAATTATTTCATCATTTTCCTATCTCGAAAAGTAAATATTTACATAATGACAGTGCTGCAGTCGCAGTTTATCAATATCAAACATGTTCCAGGATCACCGTTCCTTTGTTATGTATATACATATTTACATTATACATAGAGGAGACTTATTCGTCTATCACCAACGAAGAAATAAATAAACTACAATATTTTTATTTAAAAAAGATTGCAAAGGATATAATAAATCATGCAATGATCACAAACTTACAATCAGATTAAGGTGAGAGCTTTGGTGCTGAGTTTGAAAGAATCGGCATTTCAAATTCGGCATCTCTTCCAAATATTTCCAACAAAATTATGTTCAGCGCTTTCTTACCTATAAAGGGCGAAATTATAGCGATGTTTTCGCTAATTATCATGCAATTAACGATAAGTGCAGCTCTGGGAAAATCGGTACCTATGTTTCTCAAATTCCGATTAGCTTAGCAAGATTGTGAGAAAAAGAATCCCTACTTCTCCTTTGATTTGTTATAATATTTAATTTAATCCCATTTTCGTTTAAATTCGATAAATCTTATAGTTTTAGTTCATTATAAGGCCAATGTAATGGTAGCGGAGCAAGAGAGACGTGTTTACTTTGAAACGACCGCTATGCTTGCAAAGGTTCACATAGCTGGCCTTAGAACAAGGGTCATTACTATTTACTATACGTATTTGCTAATGTAAATGAATCACTTGAGGATATCCAGCAAAGAAGATGACTATTGACCGCACCCTGACTAAACGTTAAGGGCAATGCAATCGACTGTTGCTCTCCAATCATGTCTAATCAGGAGTAATCTTTCCACTTCGCCGCCATCTATTACTTCCGAGTGGAACTGTCTTCTCAATCCGACCCCATTTTACTCCCTCCGCGTTCCATCCCTCCTAAAGTACCCATCCATCTCCTTCTCCCTCAACTTATTTCCTTCCTTTTCTTGTTTCCGTCTAACTTTTACCCTTACCGCCGGGAAGATCATGATTCTCGTACGCGTCCACCAAATTCAATTTTCCGAACAACTTTTTAACTTCCTCTGCCGGCCTCTGGACAACCGCAGGTCGATCCCATTATCGCCTCCACTACGTGGCATCCTTAAGGAAGCGCCCTCTACAGGATTGCATCTAAGAAGAAGGTGGTTACTTAGTGACCCTAATTGCCCTTTGCGTGGCCTCTCCATCACTTCCGAGACCGATTAGCGCTAAGATTTAATGAGACACCTGAGTGTAACGCAATTTAAGTTCATCTTTGATGGGTAATGCATTTATTAGAGTCTGTCACTTACTAAAACGGATGACTAGGAATGTGAGAGGTCCTGTTTCTGCTTGTTATATATTCATAAACGATACTAATCCAATACCGTTTATAGTCTTCTGATTAATGAAACAAAACAAAGTGTTTACCATGCAGTAAGCTCCAAATTTCTTCAATATGTGTTCCTTAAACAATATTAAACCGTGATGTCCTGATATCGTAGTAGTAGTATTGTTAAAAGTGCTTCGACTACTGAGGTCAGTTCGCATGTATAAACCCCCACCGGGAATCGATCCTGGGACAGCTTCCCCCAAAAGGCGTACGCGCAGCCCTTTTGGCTATCCCGTAGCCCGTTCAGATATCATTATACATAAAGAACTGCAGATATCTTCTGTTTTCCATGTACGTATCATAAATTTACTTTTTTCAGTAATATTATGTTGATCTTCCTAATATGGCTGACTTAGTTCATAAATTCCCTCCCCTTTGAATCGAGTAAATATTTGTAACCTAAATATTTCACTCAACTGATATTTACATTCATGAAATTCTTGTTATAACCAAATAAATTCATAACCAGTTATCTTATTTTGCTTGTTTGCCATGACTTTATTTGAACGATTCGATTAAAGGTGGAGCATTAGATGTAATTTATGGCGTACGATTCGAGGAAATGCTGTAAGTTTTTCCAAACCATTTGCTCAACATAATCTACCTCACATTAAAATTATATTAATATTGCTTGAGTAAATTTCCAAGAACTACAACATCCGGAAATTGACTCCACAAAGCTAACCTAAAGAAGGGTTCGTATGGCTGAACGAAAAATTCTTATTCTAAAAAGGGGTGGAAGATGATGAAAGAATTGATATGGGTAAATTTGCGGAGTTAATTTTACGGTACTTTGGAGAATCTAACTGAAAACATATCACTGAACGACAGTATAAGTACTCGAATTTATCAGAGATGTGTAAATAAATGAAATGCAAAATTTCAAAGTGTGGGAAAATTCTTTGAGGAAAAGGGTATGCAAATGGATATTTTGCACGGCATTTGAAGTCATGAATGTAATCTACTGTAACAGTTGGCACATCGCAGATTTTAGAATATACAAAAATGCAAAACTCCTCGATGAATTTAAACGTATTTTATTCATATAAATACTTTCCCACTTTCACAATTTCCCTTATACTCTACGATGCAATCATTCAACCCCGGTAGCCAAAAAGTACTTCATAAGTCACAGTTTTGACTGCTTAGTGTTGACACAAAAATTCACCTCAGTCTACAACCCAAACGAGGCTAAGAAATCACTTTTAATCTTCCGTTCGCAGGTAAACCGTTCGTAAAATGCCTCCATACTATGCACACTATTTGAGCGACCCGTAATGGCGCCACTGTAGCTGTAAATCGGTGGCACTCCGCTCTCAACTGTTTGCTCTGCGAAATAAAAGACCTTCCGTATTCTCATCCCACACCCTCTCTTTGGTTAACCATCATTCTCTCGATGTAAGCTAATAATTAAAAATCAGAAACTAGTATTAGGGAATATTTGCTCACAAAAGATTTCTTCCCACCCCTCTAAGCCGCTCTGCGCAAGTTCAAAACAAAGAAGCAACGCTTGGTTTTGAGCAGTTTACCATTTGGGCCGACGAGGACGACACGATCCCCGGGCGAAATTCAAAATATTCGATAACCCTTTCCTCGATCTTCCTCCGCTTCTACTCAGAAATGGGAACCTTTCAGCTTCTCCCTCAGGGGAATTTCGTCTTTCTTCGGACATCTAAAGCTTTATGCGCTGCGAGGTAAGGGTAGTGAAATGCAAAAATCCGAAATCGGATTGAATAGTACTTTGCACTGCTGGTGGGGTAAAATGTTTTCGTGTCAGATCTATTCAAAACTTATGAAAGAACATAAAACGATACTGGTGTGAAATAGTGAACAGTTAAATATAACCAGAAGTAGTAATTTTAAGAAGCAGTCAGAGATTGGATCCATGATATATTGTAATTATATCAGCTAACACACATCGGCCCAGTCTTATAATGTATACTTAAAATGAACTTTAACTAAAGTTCACTTTAGGACCCGGTATTATAACACCTTGTTACAATAAAAGTGAATATGATAGTGAATCTCTTATAAATATGATGAGTTAGCATGTGTACTAACTATAATCATCGCTTTAACTCTAACAAATCTCTACAATACTGGGCCCTAAACTAAAAAGTACTTAATGACCATTTTAAGCACATACTTTAATACCAGGCCAACTTGTAGTTTTGTTGCACATTACCTCTAGGAAAAAAATAAGCGATTACGTAATTCCTCCATTTATTTTTTCGCAAATTTTCTACTTAAAATTTCTTCTAAGGCTTACATATATTCCCATCTGTCTCATACACTTTTTCCTGAAGTTTGCTTTTAAATTACCATATGATAAGAAGACACCGGTGTTACCGTGTTAAGCCGAAAGTGAGACAAGAATACATTTCGTATCAATTATTTCTCCAATAGACACCTTATAGTTTACTTTAAGGGGTTTTATTTTTTGCTATTGGCGATAAGGTCATTAAGGACATTCAAAGCATCATCTACGTCATTGTATACGCTATTTTAGTGATTACATTTAATAGCAATTCCTCCTGAATTTCTCTGCAAATAGATTATGAAACTATATTTAGAGGGGAGTTAGTAAATATAGAAAAATAATGGAAGTGTATCAACTAAAGTGTTCAACCTCTTTGTTTTGCATCTTATGTTCTTATGGTTAAAGGTCCTATGACCTTTTTTTCTATTTTTGTGGCTTTGTTTGTAAGCTTGAAATTTTGTTGTGTCCAGTGGATTTCTTCTAAATGTAAACAAGAATACTTTCTTAATGAGATACCGCAACTAGATACTACTTTATAAGTCAATATTTCCGTCGTCTGTTTCAACGGACGAAAAAATTCCGTCCCTCTAACTCCCGATCTCAACTATGGGTGAGCTTATTTCCAAGAAACACGGAATAATTCAGAACAGACAGATATCTTAGACCCGTTTTGGGAATTCCAAGAAAGGTTACGTTTAAATCAATTCATTGATTAGTAATACCGCAGCAACATGAGCTTATTATTGTAAAAAATGTGTAAAAATGGAAATTTTGTCTAGAGATACAGCTACACCTGTACATGCACAAGAAAAAGTTCCCCTGAGCCAATGAGTGCGAGAAATTTCGTATTCCCCGCTATGCAAGTCAGAAAGACCCGTTGCGAAAAGAACGGAAATCCCAGCAATTCTTGTATTTAGCCAGTGCAAGATAAACCAGATTTGCTCACATTTTCATGGATCTCTGCCTCATCTCCTTGTCCCATGTTTTGTTTTTTTCCTCCTACTGCAAGTTGATCCGTTAGTGAAGATGCCATTCTACTTGCTCGTGGCGCCGCTGCCGGTCCTTTCCGGAACTAAAGGGACGGAAACACCGAGGGCGTGGGGGGATTGCGAGCTCAAATGGATGATCGATCAGACGAGTTTAAATTAAGTCCCAATTTAAGCTTCCGCGTGCGCTAATAAATCCTCGTCGGAATCGATTCATTATTTTCGAGAAATTCGCGTTCAGGTGGGTTTATTTTTCATTAATTTGAGAGAAAATGCGCTGGAGGAAAAAAATAACTCTTTTTAATCCCGACAGATTGAAAAGTAACGCTGGAATTCATTAATTCATAGATGCGGATAGGAAAAAAGAGAGATCTTCATTTGAGCCGGTGTGACTCAGGGCCGCGGATCACTTCAGTCACTTTTACCCCTCGTCAAAAAGGGATCCAAAAGAAAAATTACGAAAACTAATTTCGGGGATAAAAGCTGAATTCTGATGAAGGTAAAACGTCATCGACCTCCATCCGGTTATAAATATCAACACTGACTGAATAGTAAAAATGTATTTATAAATTTCAAGGAACCAGGGGTGTAAGAAAATCGAAGTGAAAACTCCGTTTTCTCCAAAATCCTTAATCAGTTAGTTGTTTATGAAATACTTCAATGAGGTAGAAGTGTGCTTGTTACGATGAGGGAAAACAAATCTATGACATATATTAAAGAAAAGTAGATATTTTCTGCAACATTTTTAAACAAAGTGGCGGTCTAATGGTTAAATGAGGAACTTAACAGTTTCCGCATAGCATTTTTCATAAACATTATGATAAGAAATTTTAAAATTAGATTTTAAATATCAAACTTGGTTACAGGGGTCGACCATAATTCGCAGCCTCCAGGTTCTCGGAGATGGGCAGACACAGATTCGCCTTCGTTCATTAGTTCACCGGATTTAAATATAATCGATCGTCATTTCATTTAGAAGCTCCTCCTGCTGAAATTTACTCATATTATATAGTGCTCTGGTTCTATATATCGACACATGTTTCGACATTCCCATCTTCGTATCTGTGGAATGATCAATTATTTCCTATGTACAAAAAAGTAGATTAACATTCGTCATAGATCTTTATTGACTCTAATACAGGTAGGCTGTCACTTAGCGGAACCAGTTAAGCACCATATTTAATAAATGATACTTGTACAAGATTCCCACGAACCAATGGTCTGTGGAAATCTTGTACAAATAACAAACAAGTATGATTTATTAAATATATCGTCTATAGACTCTGATTGAATTTTCGAATTCAAGGGAGTTTTGATTTTATTGTTCAAGAAAATATTTACCATAAACACGAGGAATAATTTTTCAGAATTTCTCCTCTCTTGCCATTTGAGTCCTACCTGGGAAAGTCAATCTCCTTCAAGGAAAATCTCTAAACAGCCGAATCTGCGCAAGATCGCTCATTTAGGCGTTCATACGTCAAGATGCGCCTCTTTTCCTCTCTTTCGCCGCCAACTCATTCTCTTGCTTTCCATAGAAGATATTGCAACTCCTTAAAGGAGGTCTCGAAGCCGAATTTCGGTGCGCTTCTGAATAAATGCCAACTTCAGTCCCTTACCGTGAATATTGGTACTCCTGGGGAAGAGCAAGGCATTTGACCGCATTATTCATTCGAAATGTCCACTGAGAAGCAAAGAAGAGATGGAAGCTGAAAACAGAAGTGGTATAAAAAGATGAAACGAGAGGTAAAACGACTTCTTCGTCATGAAAAGTAATGGGAAGATAAAGTGGAAAAGTGTGGATGGTGCGCAGAGTGGATAGAATATGAGTACGTTGGAAGTTAAGACGAGAAAGAGACAGGAAGAGGAAGGATAGGGGAGAAGGAATTGAATTGAAAGTAAATCTCAAATGTTAATCGCAAATTCTCCTTGATTTAAGACATCAGTTTGAGCAATAGGCTGTCTCCTTTTTGAAATCTTTATGCTGTTTTAAAATACAAAACTGTTGAGAACGTATTGATGATTTCATATTTATCTAAAAGTACCGTTTTTGAACGTATCTTATTACAATTGCATATTGAAGTATAATAAAAATAATCATGACTTTATTTCGACGAATTTGAGTCTTACAAGACCACTCTTACTATTACTTTGAAATAATACAATGTCACAATGTTCAACACAACAAAACCATGCCCTTAGCAAGAATCGAACCCGGGACCGCGATGCTGCTATACTAACATTCCCTACGCCACCAAGTCCGGCAATAGTGGGATGAGAAGAAAGTATATTCCTAAAACGTACGTACATACAATAAAAAAACTACAAGTAATTATTCCTGTGGAACTGTAAATGTACTTTTCACTTATTGGGAATTAAACTGTAGCAGCAGTTAATTAATTCCATCTGAATTCGTGGAAATTTTTTAATTTCCCTAAATTAGCTGTTACCTATGGAAACAATTCATTTGCAAAGGGAATTACTTACGACCAAACGAAAATATTATTGAGTAAATATGAACTAGTGACATTTTATAAATCCCATGGATGTTCTACGTCAGCAACGCAATGATAAAAGAGAAATGAGATAATTTTGAGCAATAGTAATAAATACGAATGAGCCATTAAAAGAAAAAAAAAAGGAATTAAAAGCTGAACGACTGAGAAAACTAAGAGAATTTTTCGAGAGAGAAAATTGTCTGCAGAAAATAGACGAAATGTTAAGTATTAAAAAAAAGGAAAATTAAGTAGAAAACAGTAAAATATAAACAAAAGGGGACAAAAATGATGTGATAAAGGGGTAAAGAAAATGCGTCGGAAAGAAATGGACGGCGAGAGATTGAGAAGGAAAGAGGAAGAAGAACCGTACGGAAATGAGGGAGCAGAGGAGATGAAAGGAAGAGGAAGAAAGATGATAGAGTTTAGGTTTGGAAGGAAATAAAGGGAGGCTTCTTTTTGAAAAAGGGCGACTCGAGGGCAGAGAAGAGTGAAAGAAAAGAACGATGGAGATGAGGAGTGGAGATCGAACAGGAGGTGCTGCTCTGAAATCGACCCGCAAAGCGTCGCAAGAAAACTAAACCCAGTGACCATAGTTCCAGAGGCTTTTGGATGAAGTATGTAGCGTAGATGGAGAAGGGATTACGTGTTCGTATAGATTACGAGATAGTTCTCGCGAGAAACTGTTTCATATCCATTGCGATGGGATTGCGGAAAAAAACATTGTGTGATAATTGTCAAAAAGCCTGAGGATTAAGACAGGCTTGCAATTTGCAACCAGGAAGATAGCCAAGATTTAAATACCTAAAAGATGCATGTATCAGTTAATATTTGAGAGAGGCGTAATTTACAGCCTTTCTTATTTGAACCCCGTACCTTAATTTAGTTCCAGATTTGCCAACGGAATCATAAAGCCAACTAGAGCTAGTATACTTAGGTGATATTAAAACGATATTACAACAATTATTATTAACTTCAATTGATTTTTCAATTCCAGATATATTTTCGATATTCGAATTCCAAATATATCAATTCGAGTACATCTATCTAAGAATACCGTTCGACTTGCGCTCTTCAACGGATTATATGATACTGAGTTGTATTTTTGGATACAGACGCAAAATACAGATGCGTATAAGATTAAATTTGAGTGTTAATATCGCGGAATCGTGCATTTTAAATCTGTACAATAGATTTCCTTAATCATTGAATAAGTAATTCTGAATGTGTGATCTAAATTAAACGTTAGCGACAAAAACCATGCGGGCCCATAGAGTTAGTAAAACCTGACAAAAAAAAGGTAAAGAAGCTTAAAATAAAATTTAAAAAAATAAAGATAAATAAGATGGTGAGTGATATTTAAATGATATTTCAGCACTTGTCTGAAAATGTAGTATTTTGGCGTGAACGTAGCAGATAAACTAGCAAAAGGGAATCCTCAACCTGATTAAGAACCGCTGTATTGAATCATTCCATTCGAACGGTAGGACAGTTCAAAATGTAGAGCAAATGTTGCGGTTCTGCAGTAGGAAATGGAATCCCTCGAGAGATGTATCCGCTAGGCAAAGACGTATTTCCGCGAGGAATTCTTTGTCCTTAATTTCGACATCGACTTCTTTCCTGTTACGAGGCTCCAGCGCCATTTCTTCGCCGCGACGAATAATTTATGAGGTTTATATGAGAATTCGCGAGTCACTTTGAGCGACGCGATATTGTATTTCGCTGCGAGAGTGTTCCCTCATCATTACGCTCTTTCTTCCCCAATTTTCCTCCTCGTCCTTCACCCCCTTTCTTCTCCCCGCCGCTCGGATTATTCCAAAGATATCCTCTCACATATCACCCACTTCCTTACGACTTCTGACCCTTACTCACTCACTGTTTTCTTTCTCTACATCTGGGTCGACATTCTGCTCCATCCTTCCGCTTATTCGTTACCCTATCGCCCCTGAGAAATTCCAAACATACCTCCAATATTACCGACGCTTTCAGTCAGGCTTTTCCTGCGTCTTTCAGCTTTCCCAGGATTCCTTAGGATTCTTCGATTCCGTTGTGCGGGTAAGAGGAACAGACAAGAAAATCATATATATAAACAGTTGACTCTTGGTGAAAACTGGTGTTTATCAGTCTAATAATATTTCCTATGAATGTTTCTAATATTTTGTCGACGATATCAGAACCAAATGTTAAGAAAGAAGTCGAGAATAAGATTCGGTATCAGTGGCCCTTGCCTTGCGCTTGTAAAGTTCTGCATAGTCATTAGTTATTAGACTGAAATGACTTTATTGTAACTTCATTCAAGATTTAGCGGAGGTGTCACTGTGATACCATAAGAGTTAGGAAAGATGGGGAATGAATTTTAGACAAATGTCATTAGCGTTGATCTTACCGTGTCTTACTTCTCCTAATCTTACTTGTCGTAACTTACTGATCAATTATCACTAGGCAAATGATAGATTTATCAGGATCTATCTTTAGGGTAGGGTTATTTATAGAAGCATAATCTATTGGGTGATAAATGTAGACGAAATCGTAAATTTGAAAGAAATAATGTCGAATGACATATTCTAACCTCTTATACTTCGTAAAACACAATCCACGCTAAGTATTCATAGCTTACGAAAGTCATATTTCCTACTGAAATTAGGACTGATGTAATCATTTAATTTTGTAACTATAATCATGGCGATACAGGGTTTAAGTCATGGGTTAAGTCTGTAAAAGCAACCAGCTGTCATGTGGCAAGTTGTAGTCAACTAAATATCATTCTAATACAATGTGTGATTATTTTCCTCTTTCGTTCTTTCTACTCAGCCTATTTATTCTGTGCTAACAGTCATTAAATACACATTAACAATGCAACGAAGGATTGATGCTAATTCACTGTGTAAGTACTGCTTTCATTGCCGAGATTTGAGACTGTTTGGAAACGAAGAACTAAAATAAGATGCCAAATATGCATGAAAATAGACAGTGTAGACATAGGCAGACCCAGTTTCGGTGAAATCTTTCAATCACATCCACCTCGGATCATTTCTTCGTTGACGACAAAAGGTAAAATCCCGTTCTTCAAATAAATATTTTACACTGAGCTATCTTTATAGTAAAAATTTACTGAAGACCTTATATCCCAAATAATAATCTTTAATTAATATCGTAGATTTAACATAAAATGACAACGAAATAATTACTATTTCAGATAAAAATACATCAATATCTCGTGGGTATATTTACATATATTTAAAATTAGTAATGACAGTAATAAAAAGAAATTATTTGGCAAATTAAAGTTAACTAGGATCTAACCTTGGATTCTGAGCGTCTTGGTTTTTTTACAATTCATTTTCGAGGAATATCACCAGTCTTCAAACTTAGAACTCATGGAGCCGATGCGACCCCCACCATTTTAACAATTTTCCCGAAATGGTGTTAACGTTATAACATGCTCCACTATCCTACTTAAAAGTACTTTTCGACGTTAATGTTCGCTTTAGCGATTTCAGCTCATACTTACATTAGCATTAATTGTGAATGAGTTACTTAATCATATCATTTGTTTCGAACCAACTACTTTCAATAGAAATTCCTTCAGAAAGTCAACAGTAGGTGAATCGGTAACCGAACCGTTGTCTGGAAAACGACCATGATTGCAATCCTGTCCAGTGTGGATGTATTACACTTTGAAGTGCCCTTCTATCTCCCATCCATACGATGGAGTAAAGCGGCGTAGTCCTTTTTTATCGTCCAACCTTCCATTTTCTCTCGTCAGCCCTCGATCGTTCCGGAAGAGTTTCTTCTCCGATTTTCTTCTCCAAGAGTCTCTTACGGAATAAGAGCGACGTCTCAATCTTCCCATCTCACATTTCCATGTTTCTGGGCACATCGGGAAAGAGAACTAAGAACTCCCATCTGCGCTTTGAAAGAGCTTTGCAAGAAGCTAGATGCCGTAGTTACTCCTTTGGGGGCCATTCCGACACTGCGTTCGAATCTAATGCTCCGAATGATCCGTACGAACCAGACCTCTATTGTCTGCGGGGATATGAACAGCAGACGCAGTGGTGCGACACGTGTGAAACCAACGTTAAGCCCTCGTGATAAAGTATGCGAGTCTCGGGATCTTCAATTTCCGTGTTGAAAACACTGATTTATTCAGATCTATGATGATGAAGATACCTAGATAAATAAATAAATCCTTAATCGATTGGTAGGCATCTTTCAAGTAAGAAACGGTAGAAATGAAGGAATGGTAGGAATTGTAATAGGAACGGTAGCAATGGTAGGAATGAATTGAGAAGCAGAATGCAAGAACCGATTTATATTGCTCGAGGGGACCATAAGCAGAAGTTGAAGCTGAGAAAGCAAAGAAAAGATTTAGCTAAGTACTCGTTCATAAATATAGGGATTAAAGAGTGGAACAGTTTGCCTGAAAAGGTCTTCATACCCTTACCTAAGAACAAAACGGAGTTTAGAAAAATATGTAAATTTTATTCAGATATGGTAACGTAAATTGTGTTAATAAATTATTTAAATTTAGGTTCATTGTAATTAAAAGGGTGTAACATGTATAAGAGATTATCTGTTGTGTATTGTATATATTTAATAAGTGTTTGATGTATGATTAAGCTGCCACCAGAACTGTATATTTCCACGGCCAATTTTGTAAACAAAATAAAAAATAGAGAAGTTACGAATTAATTTGAGAGCAGTTCTTCATAATAAAAATATCTGATTCTACCAGTAACAACAAAGATAACTAAATTCCCTCGCAAAAGCTGAGATTTCGTTGTTATTGAAACTTTGAGTGTATAAAAAAAGTTTTTCTAATACCGGAGAAATATCCGATATTTTAGTCGATTAAGTAAGCATCTGAATTTAAATCGGTCCATTCGTTTGCAACTCACCCTTCACGCTAAAGCAAGCTTTCTTTAGACATACGTCTTTCTTTGTGTATTTTTTAAAATATGTAAAATAATATGAAACAATGTTCTAACAACCCAATCATTACCTTCGAAAATACGTGTGATTACACTCATAAGGAAATAGGTAAGGATAGTATTGGCCCGAAAAGCGGAAGACTCGGGTTCGGGTCCCGGTCCAGTCAGACTTTTTCATATCCGTTTCTCCTCGGGAAGTTTAGTTCACTCCAATGCATGATCTGTATAAGGTCGATAAAAATGTACACCTGGGGAGAACACTTGATTTAAATTAGATACACCTCTACAACAAAATATTCTTCATCCTATTGAAATGATAAATGATCATCACATGAGTCGAATCACCAAACAAAACCGGACCCCCATTCCTCCAATGTGGATAACATAGCTCCGAACTCGGAATTGATTTCCTTTAGTTTCATTTTAGCATTTTTTCACTTGGCATCCGGCTACAATATTGTCTCACTTCACTCAAGAGTCATAAAGTATCATTAATAAAAGTTTGAGAATAAGCGGTGAACCGCTCAGAGATACAACCAGAGCATTCGATTAGAAAGGCGATATGGAGCCGAATTCAGCCTGAGGCAATTGCATTTTTCGTTATCAGCACATGACCGCTCTTCGGAAAACTTCCAAATCTCTACTAATATGAAGAATAACATTACACCCAAAGATAAACTCATTGAAAGAACCTTCCTAGAATTTTTTTCGAAAGACAATGTGGTTCAAGGCCTAAATCTGGAGCATTTTCCGTGCCCTGAAACTTAAAGTTCGGCCGTATAATCTTCTGTCACTGCAAAAGTTTCTTAGGTTATTAGTTCCAGAGACCATTACAGCCGAGAGTTTCAAGGTAAAGAGAATTCTTGGAAGTAACAGAAATAAAATTGCCTCACAAATGCTTCTGTACCAAAGTCCATTAATTTATGGTAACTGCCCTTTATCTGAGAAGAGTTACGAATCAAATTTACTGTCGTGAAACTCTATCACCAATGAACACAAGATTGTCATGACATTGATTCTCTCTCTGCCCCAATTTGGCCAATAATAAACGAAATTAAATACCAATAAGAACTAATTAGGTTAACAGAAAAACCAAGAAAATACTTAAGAGATAATTCGAGGTACAGTAGAGTCTCGATTATCCGAGGCACGATTAACCGAGGTTCTGTTTTATCAGATGTATATAAATGTGTGCTTTACCTTTTTCCGCTTACACACATACGTACCGGGACACCGCTTAAATTACTTTCGCTATAAATGCAGCATGCCAGTTCAGTATGGACAAGCAAACGTCAGCGTAATAATATGGAAATAATCAAAAGAAAGCAAAAGAAGTGAGAATAGCATCAGGACAACTGACGTATATATTGTGAAGGAAAGGAGAAACATTTAATTTAAAAAGTTTTTAAATCAAAGTGATTTTATAATTGAATATACTCGTACTATAGCGAGGCTTGGTAACAGCGTGTTTATTTCACAATTTACGTACGCAAGACGACCGTATTATCCGAATTTTCGATTATCCGAAGTGGCGCCGGTACACAGTTACGCTGATAATCTAGACTCTAATGAATATATAAAGCTTAGATTTTAAGAAATTTCAACTTTCTCATGAAAATAGTAAATCAGACGCAAATTACAGGCGTGAAGATATAGGGAAAGAAATCTCCCCCATTAAGAAATTCCACGTAAAATTCGCGTAGATTAGGAAAAAAACGCCCCTTCATGTATCATCTGATTCATTACTCATCTAATTAGAATACCGCATGAGGTAGGTTTTTATAGATAGGTTTACCTTCCCGTTATATGGCGAACGCTCTCAAAAATAGTTGTACAAAAACCCATTCTGTTTTCTTTTATCGCCTGTTCCTGTTCTCATAGTTATTAAAAGATCCACGTGAACTGAAAAACTAGATTACTGATGTAAATGCATAAAATATTGGGTTTTTTCCACTTGATTAGCATTGTTTATAATAGTTATATATTAGTATATATTAGTAATCATAATTAAATATGCAAAGATATTTCGTTTTGCTACACAATCGGTCTTATGTTATGTATTTTCTGCGGCCAATTTTCCTAATCCTGGTGGCGTTATCGTCCTTATTCTTAGAGTGTTTTGCGAATGGAAAGAAAGGAAGTATTATTGCTGTGGATGAGAGAATGACAAAGAACGATCGCACCGGGATCCGACGGTCAACAATTCTGTTTCACAGAAAGGAATCGATTGGAGGCAAATCTTAGTCAATCGAAGAAGAAATCTTTCCGAGTCCCATGCTAATTAAGGAATCTCAGGCCACGCCCCTTTTTATTCCGTAATTGACCCCTTCTAATCCGCCTTGTATCTTTGCGCTCCCAAAGAAATTCGAATGCCCGCTCCTCCCTCGTCTCTGCCCCGCTTCCCCTTTCTCTACCGGCGGATCAAAAGAGTTCAAACCCACTTCTTTTTTCTTTTCCACGTCCAACGACGTCGCTGTGCGGCGAGCGCTTCCTTTCATTTGCACATCCCTCCTTTTTAACCCGCCATAAGAAAAAATAGGAAAGAATTCAGCATGCCTCTCATTCAAAGTGCGCCAGGGAAAAGGCAGTGGAGTCCCTACGTCTCAATTACAGCAATGAACGCATTCCGGTTTTCCCAAAAAAACCGAATTGATGAACCGAGCCTTTATTTTGGGTAGACTGAGATGCCTAAGATTTCCTCGTGGCTCCAAAGCAACGACAAATATTGCGCTGAAAATTCCATCGAAACATTCTTCAGGAATTAAATTTGCAAGCTGTTATTATTTTAAGAAAGCAAATATTTATCGGCTGAATTTCATTTTGAGTACGAGGGAATGTAAGGGCAGTCAGGGTAACCTTATAAAATAAAAAACGAAGAAAATAAAAGATTTCTACAAATCGGAAAATAATGCATTAAAATTTTATATAACGTAGAAAACCTAGTCATTGTCTTTTTATTTATTTATTTGTAATTATGTTGTGATTTGGCGACAATTCTAATATAAAAAAAGTAATGATCGAAACGAAACGAACGAAAAATAAAAAATGGTTACCGCTTTAACTTCGATCCAATTTCTGTACATAAACACTTTAAATTAATCCCCTCTTTACATTTTACTTACTTTTTAGGAATAATAGTGATTTGAAGATGAATGACAAAGAAACCGTAAATGATTAATATTTTTCATATTTTGTGATATTTGCAAATAAGCATTAGAATAATGATATCGCGTATTCCATCATGTAAATCAGTCCTTAAATTTTTCTGGAACAGGTGCCTATACTCATTATTCTATCTACTATCTACTAATTCTTCTATCCTTGTGAGATTCCCAGCCGAGGGTATCGATCATCTCTGATACACTACCATCGAACCTATAGTCTCTCCATAGTAAAGATTTTTTGCATATTGGATCAACGCGAATAGAGAATGCGTTAATGCCACCGTTATTTTATACGACACATTTATTAAATTCCTGGTTAAGAATATTTGCCTTTTCGCGTGAATCTATTAGGGTTCTTCTATTATCGTCAACGATGGTTCCTTGCCTCTAGTCATGCAAACCCAGAGCAGATATGGTTTAAAACTTGAATAGTTGTCACTATGCATGCATCATTCGCGTAATTTACACAACGATCAAGAAATGCTAGAGTAGTTGTGTGGTTAAGGTGAGAGAAGAATATTCCAATCCTCCATCTGATACGGCATGGCTATCACGCAAATCCCCTATGATTATTGATAGGGTATCAGGAGAAGGGAATTCATCATCTTCGCAAGTAGAGATGGCAGCTCACGCAACGGCGTCGATTCTAGATAGCACTCCAGTTCAAGGTTATCCGGGGAACTGTGGTATTCCATGCGACAGTTTGACCGTGGTTAAATAAGAGCAGGCAGTTCCATATCTTCCGATGAATGCACAAGAAATGGATTACCTTTTTTGTTAAATATTTACGGATGGATTGGAATAATTTTTCGCCCGATTTGAATCATTATGATTCTGATCGAACTTCAATAACTCCACTTAAGCTAAGCAACCCTTAACAAATGAAATTCAAACATGCCCATTCCTTAGAATGTTTCATTCACAGGAGGAGATGGCACTCAACTGTGTACGAATTATCGACACAATATCTGGATCGTAATAAATTTTTCTTCGGCTATTTTCCGTAAAAGAGGTAATAGAAACTATTCACAGAGGTAAATATAACTTAATAATCCATAAGAATTTTAAATGTAAATATTCATACTTACTCTGCCTTAAAAATACCTTAATGCTTAAAAATGATTCTTTTCCCTGACGCTTCTTGCGGTAAATTTAGGTTTATTTGTTGACATATCGCTTATGTTTCATGAAGATGAATGCTAAGGACCAGCACTTTTAAGCTCGCGATTCTTGAATTTCATTCTTCATGGAATAAAGCACGGTATATTCCTACTTATAAGTGAATGAAATAAAAACAGTAAAGCATTGATTTTAACCGTGCGGTTAGAATAACGATACTGGAGCCAATAATCATCAGGTATACGAATCTTTTGCTAGTCCTTAATAAGAAAGTCGGAAAAGTATTTCTTGTCGACCTACTTAGAGTTTTACCTTCCTTGTTGAGGAATAAAAATACTTCAGCTGGGAGGATTTTCCGATCCTTAGGAGTTTACTTCTCGAGCAGTAGCCATGTCTGAACCATTAAGGGGACTTTTCAACTGATCATTTCGGCACTGAAATAAGAACGAATTTTACTTCGATAATTTCAGCATATTTCCTTTCGTGAACTAACTTACCCACAGTTCGCGCAAAACTGATTAACATGTGCATGTTTCAAGTCGCCTTAACGCTAAGACATATTGCTCTTTCCTGGTGTCACACGATACGCTGACATCTAAAAAATATTTCCATAAAGCCTTGCAAATTGACCTCGTGACTACCCACAATGTATTCAACAATAAATTTAGACTTTAGGCATGATATGTAACGCAGTTATCCATAATTCTCCATTTTAATGGTAAATCAAATTAAGGGTTTCTCAGACAGTTTCTTACCCTTGTAGAGAATACCGGAATTGCGAATAACCCCATCATGTTATCATTCATCATTAATAATCATTAACCCTAATCTCCTTCAAACCTTAGTTATCTTCTTCCCCGGGCTCCCGGATAGTTAAGTGGACAACGCGTTCGACTTCGGTGAAAGCGGTCCCGGGTCCGATTCCCGGTGGGGGCCTACGTGTGAAATGACCAATGCAGTCAAAGCACTTTCATCAATACTACTATCTTCTTCACACTCGTTCCGTTACCTTCTCTTCTTCACTCCAAATCATCATCTCTCCTCAACTCTCTAAATCCATAAACCAAGCCATAAATCACACCTCTCATCAAACAGTCCCTTCTCTGTCTATTACGGATTTGAACAACTTCAAATTAAATATTAGCTCTCACTTGATTGAAAAATATTGGAGGTACCAAATAAAAGAATTAAATTACTTAAAAGCACAACTTCAACCGTGAACCATGGAAAAAAATGCAAATAAAGCCAATATGCCTTTATGTAGTATACAAAGAACTACTTCCTTGTTCGATTTTAAATGGGCTAACAAATTAGTTACCAATCGAATTAGACTAATCGAATCGATTTCGACTAATCAAACCATTTTTAATTTCCTTTCGCTAATTATTTTAGCCCACTTTATGCTTCACCTACCCTCACCGTACGGCTATTTAAAACTCGGAAATTATCCAGCACCTCGCTTGAATTCCTTTGAATGGGAAATATAGCGCGTCGATTTTTCCCTTTAATTCCGGATAATACTCCATGCTGAACTTTTCACCTTCCTTATTAGTCTTATCAAGAATAAGTATAGATTGGTAAAAATTGTTCGACCTGCATAGCTATATAAAAATACGAATTATAGGAGATAACCTCTGATAGGACGAATGAAAGGACATGTCCTTCCGTAAATAAGAGACCATTGGTCTGACCATCGGCTGACTTGTGTCTGACCATCGGCCAACCACTCACCGATGGTCGGCAAAATTTATCCCACAGTCCCTGCTACCAGACCAGTAGGTTACTCGTGCAAAACTGCTGAGCAGAGCCAAGGCTATATTGTCTTTATCTTCCCTTTTCTTCCATTTAAATTTGTTCTTTACGGAATATGGCCTTTACGAGGCCCTAGCGCCTTCTACCCTTTTTTCATCAGTCTAATTTTTTGATTCGATTAATCTCTAATAACTCGAAAGTTTTCTAGTTTAATTTGTTGTTTATAGAGACGTGGTGTGCATCTTCTCTTGTAACAGGTTTATTTCGCTGTTATTAGTGTTTCTGGTATTTTGCCCTTCCTTCTTTAGTCAATATCTTTTTATCAACTTTATCTAGTCGTTAAACGTAGTTACTTTACATCTTTATGAGCCCCTAGCACCTTAGCTGTATCTAAATCCTACCAAATAATTAGATTTGATTTAAACTAGATAGGTGGCTCCAACTCACATATTTGTGCCTTTTGAACCTTTAAATCGCTTCTTCGTTTTAATCGGCACTTATACTCTCTCTCACACACACATCCGGCGATATATACGATTCGTATTTTCACTTCACTTTGGAACCATCTAATACAATTTCTGCTTTTGAATCTTAACTCACTTCGCACGTGTTTTCCCCCTTTTACGAAGCTTCAAAACAAAGAAACGTTCGCGTCTCAGGTAAAAGCAGGGGTGGTAGTTTGTTTACTAGCAGAGCTGTAGATAGCAGTAGGATGGCTTCTTATCGGGCAGGCTTGAGACTCCTTGCAAGTGAGCCAAGTAGCTACCATTGAAAGGCAATCTTTGAGCTCGAGAGGACGCTCCGGGAACTTTTCTCGTTGATCTTCGGGAATAGAATCGCTCCGATAGGAGGAAGAAGGGTGCCAAATTTCAAAATATTTCGCACCGCGTCGATGACTCGGACAATCCCGAGGGTCAACGCTGCTTAGACTGCAGAGGCCACTCATTCAGAGTCGGTCCCATTTTTGGAGTCAAAGTTGACGGGTGGCTGTGAGGAACGGAGGAATAACACGGACGGGTTCCACACAGGGGAGAGGACGCCGAAACCCATCCCTGCCTGCAATAAGTTTTCTGAACTGCAAAGTGCTGCCGATGCGTAACCCATGCCTTCACCCTCGAAGTAGCCGCGCCCGAGGGAAGTCGGGAAGGGACGGGAATTATGCTGCATGGAGTTCGAACGTCAAGTGGATATCGGCCCCTTTGCGGAGAAGGGCTCAACGGGAAGGTGACGCGTTTTGTGTGTTCCATCAGGGCAAGTACCCTAAGTCATGGGTGTGGTCCGCGCGGCGGTCGCGGGCACGAGTTGCTCTAGTCCGCAGGTGGTACGTAGTCCATGTCGGCGTCAGCGACGAATGCTCCAGTACGTCTGAGGAGATTCCGAGTATTTTGAGGAGTTGAACGTGGGGATTCGAGAGTCGGAATTCGGGCATCGGAATGAAGCCGACCATTTGCAGCATTGCTCCGCGGATCGACCGCGGCCCTCGCGTTTGACGGAGGATACTTGACACAATTATATACAGAAAAATTCAAAATGCGGAAGATACATCCATATTTCAGGGCGACTGTTATTTCTAAATGGAAGATTGATAGCTTGGTTATTGAACGTAGAAAAATTTGTAGCAATGAATATAACCCGCTCCCCAAACTGTAACCTAAACCAAACCTCCAATCATATTAGTGGCTCAACGTTAGAATTCGTAGATCAGTATGAATATTTATGAGACCTTTTCAGTAGTAATTTACCGTTTCAAATACACATTTAAGATTTAGTAAGGTCAGTCGATAGGACTCAAGCTATGTAACCGCGCTTTCGGGGATAGTAAAATGAGAGTCAAAGAAGTAACTTTTTCGCTCAATTGTCCTTCGCTTGAGTACAGTTACTCGGAGTGGAATTCATACGAGAAAGGTTTTATGCTCATACGACGTAGATCAGCTCGTTTCGTTAATGGAGAATGTATGCTCGATAGCAATCTATCAGAGATTATGAAAACCCTCTCTTAAGAATAGAAGAATTGGGTATATGCACAAGTTGTTCCAGAAATTTTTAAGTCCATACTGATTTACACGATGTAATGCGGGAAATCATTTTTCCCATACACAGCGAGCGCGAGACGTTAGATTATAGCGAGAACGGATAGCTATTACTGGTCTATTTTTCCCGATAGAATTAGGTATATAAGTCAAGTAGCCAATTAGGGAGTTCAGTGTTTTCGTAACCCCTGTCATACGCCATATTGCTGCTCGCGAGGTATGTTAATGTAAATGTAAGATATAGAGTAAACGCGAGGCTACGGGAATTCTGCAGGGGCGTGGGCGCCGACTGCGTAGGCCAATGCTCGGACCTCTCAACCGTTCTGTTTCACTACACAGCTTCGGCTTCGAAACGGATTTTTGAGCGCTGCAGGTATTTTTTAGGATCAAGAGGAGGCGAGGTAGTGGATTTTTGAGAATGATTATTTCGGCTGAATGAGCAACAGGGATTTTAGGAGGAGCGAAATGAAAGACAAGCGAGCTTTACTTATTTATTTCCAAATGGCCCTCAAACATTCATTTACTGGGCAATTACAGTGGTGAGCATAAACAATAACAATGAACGAACACACACAACCATTCCCTAACCAGAAAGATCCGACTAGCCTGGATTCGAACCCAGGACCTTGGAGTCCAAACGCTACCAATAAACCCAACTATAAGGGTGAGCGAAAGTAAAATTTCAATTACGATTAATTGTAGGAGTGTTAATAATAAAATATCCAATTTTGAGCATCTCATTCCTAAAATATTATCCGGTGTATAATTATTATTTACCTATACCTCGCCATTAAGGGTCCAACAATAATAATAACAATATCATGGATACAGACAGCTGGATAAATTAGGATACAAGAGACAATGAAATATTTCCTAGATTTTACGATTTACCGTTGAGATGGAAAAAAATGGAAAAACTTGGAGCGTAGACTTAGCTTCAATGACTATTGTAAACTTTTGGGGTTAATGAGCTAAAATGGGTTTAATGAACCATCCACAAAGAAAAAAACATCATTTCCTCTCTTCAACAAACGGTTTAGAAACAGAAACAACCTACGAACGAAAGTGTAATTGCGTCATAAATATGCACACACGATTCTAATGGAAGAGAGTAATTACAACTCATGAAGAATTCATATTGGATGAATAAAGGATATTCGAGGATCATCGAAAACAATCACTGCTCTCTCTTCGCCAGAGAAAAATGAAAGGATTCCGCCCATTTGTCGTACAAAAACCCTTTTGGTCAATAGAGGCAAATGTGTTAGATGATATCAAATCGTTATCTTGAACAAGTACTCCGACCAATCTATGGAACTCCGGCTACGTATTCCATAGCTTATTCTTATTTTTATAGGTATTTTATCACTAAATGTGACTTAAGTTTAATCAAAAAAATATTTAAAATTCTATATCTCGCAATAAAAGTCAGGTTGGGAGAGCTTAAGACAATGGAGACCTCTAAAAGAATTAGCGACGTTATTTCAAATGTTTACGGTATTAAGGCCATGGTTCCGAAGTTATCTTAACTCGTGGAACCCCTCTTATAATCAATTTCTATAAAGCAGTTCAACCTAGTGCCTTACAAGTTGCGATCAGCGGACATTCTTATCTTAAAATTGAAATTGATGTTCAAAATTTCAATCCCTATTCATTATAAAAGGTATTAAAACTGTTCAATGTATAGGTTGAATGTTCCTTCACTTGCTGCATTAAGTCATTTACATCACAGACCTTCGAAAAAAGTATCGTCCAACAAGATTAATGCATTGCAATGTATTATCGCGTCATTGACGATAACCATCGCCATCAAGAAGACGTTTACTAGGAATTAGTTATGTAGTAACGGCTTTTACATACATTTCAATTCGAATAAAATCTACACCTGAAATCAGTCCTCGGGATTTGCCGGGTAGCGTACGTCCAGAAGGCCGGCATCCGGCTAAGCGGATGATCGGGGAAAGCGTCCGCTTCTCAGACTACGTTTCCGGAGAGCGACATTTGAGACACACCAAGAAAGAATACGTACGTTATTCTTAGGATGCATAATAATAATAGATTTCTTTATATTCCAAAAGATATTATTATATCATATGAAGCATTGTAGGATATCCAAGAAAAGGCCACCTGCCTCATCGACCACCGTAAACAAACTTGGAGGTTTCCATTCTAAATTTCATAGAAATTTCTATGAAAAAGAAAAATGTCTATTTTTAATTCAACAAATTTCTAATAAAGCAAATCACGCGCGTTGGGTCAAAGCGTATAGAAAATCAGCATACATTTTTGTCAATAATGGAACTGAAATTTTAGATAGAAACAAATAAAAATATCACGTTGATCTTTTGTTTTCGTACTAAATCTCTAAATATAAAATTTTTACCTGGAAAATTCCATTCGGGTCATGTAGATAGGACGCGAATACTTGATCGTTAAGAAGCATTTCGTGAATTAAAAATATTTTCTTTCGCGCGATTCGAAATTGCAAACGGGCGAAGTTGATTATATATGCAATACAAACAAGGTCTGAAATAGTTTCTTTAGATAGCTTACGTAAACCGATTCGCCATTTTCGGAGCTTGTTTATCAATTAACGGATCATTTATTCAACTTTTCACTTCCGCTAATATATTAGGGAAGAGGTCACTCTCAATTTTGTTCCGCATGTTTAAACACTTGAGAAATATCTTTGAAATAACGTGAAGAGTTGATCCATTCCACTCATTCAACTATAGAGAATTCCATTTACAATAGGCTATTATTATTTGATGAGGCTACAGACACGGCCTGCGCATTGTTACAACTAACTTCATCGGCGAATAGCAAACTCCTACTAGTCAAAGTTAGCGTGAATTAAAGTGAAAACATCTTACGGACTACGTACGGACCAATTAGAAAACAGGTTAACCATTCCCTTCAGATTCCCTTTGAAAAGACCGCCACGTAAAAGTAACCATTCCCCAGCTATGGGACTGCGTGATAAAAACAGTGAGTTGTAACGCGTTCAGAGTCACTCAGAATCCTTCTCTCTTAAGCATCCAGTTAACGAGGATTTCCCTGCGCCTACGCCCTCCGCATCGTTGCGCCGTATTAAAAAAACCCCTCCGTTTCGGGGGAGAGAGTGAAGCCCTCGGCGGAATAAATTTGGAGACCTATTCTTGCCGCGAAATGAATAGAGACTCCGTGTCCGGAATTTCAATTCCGAATCGTGGTCTTCCGTGAGGGATTTAGTTCAAATCACGGCCGCCCCGTAATCACGCAACCGTTCCGAGGAATCTCGGTGAACGGACCTCCGCCGCGCTGCTATCGGTGTCCGCAACGAAAGCAACGTTAACGAGCGCCGAAATTATGAGTGAAAATCCTTAAGCGAATTTCCTCGCACAATTTAACTCAGGGAGATTATGGTGATGCCAAAAGTCAACCATAGAGCAAGTGAAAAGACGGGATATAATTAGAGGAAATCCCTTTTGCCATCTGCCTTTTTGCAATCCTTACGAATGCTACATTGGAGTTTGTTGAGTTTGGTCCTGAAGTTTACTTTTACCTATAAATGACAGCTGTGGTGACAGGAATAACAGAGCACTGCGTCACAGACATGCGAAGTTTGAGGAGTGAAATGATAGCTAATTTCACGGAGTCTATTCTGTTATTACCAACATCGCGCCATGGAGCCTTCCACAGCACACAAATTCTCCTAACTCATTTCACTATATTTCTACGAAAACCCTTACATTACTCACATTTTCTCCTTTACATCAGAGGAAAAAATCCCTTTTCACTTCAGAATTTGATTTAATAAACCGAATACCACAATTCGGCCTTCCCTGTAGTTAATAGAATCTTTCGTAATTATGACTTCGAAGAATTATGCATTCTAGAGAAATACCCAGTATTTCAGTTTCACCATATTAGCGATATTTGCTTTGAAGTCAAAATCTACGAAAGAAATTACACCAAAACCTTCTAGGAGAAACGGGCATGAAAAAGGTCTGACGGAGCCGTGACTCGGCCCAGGTCTCCTAATTTCCGCTTGGTTGCTCTGACCATTTAGACATGCCTTTCAGGAGACTTTGTAGGAAATATCTGGCCTGATAACTCAATGGTTAGAGCGACCAACCGGGAATGGGAAGACTCGGGTTCGAGTCCCTGTCCTGTCAGAATTCTTCATGTCCGTATCTCCATGGGAATTTTCCTAGATACATGCACATACGTGTAAAGTCACCTTCAACCTCTTTCACACAAACATGCGTCACGTTAAACCCTTCCCAGGATATAAAGGGTTCAAATTTGGGCATACGTTGCCAACTTGACATAGGTGCTTATTCCATCGAATATTTTCGAAATAGAATAAATAAAATAAAACTTTCGAAAATAGAATAAATTATAACCGTTTAATTAAAAGGAGTAGCTAATAATTTTTATTTATAACTAAATTCATTCACCACCACTACGAAAACGTGATACTAAAACGCCTTTTACATTCCAAGTCACGACATACTATGAATATTCTTTTGTGAATACTCTCAGGTCTTTGGGAAGTGAAGAATGGCGCTAAAATAGTGAAAGGACTATTCTAAAGAAGCTTCAGCGAATGCTGAGTTCAGTGAACGTTGAAACTCATAAAAACTTGATCCAGAATTATTGTGAGGCCGACAGAAGAACTCTGAAATGTGAAACAAAAAGCAACGAATATGAGCCGCTCTACGACAAACGAAATCCTTAAAAGCTCTAAATACAGAATTGAACGAGAATTCAAACTTTATCAAAGAAATTCAAGAGTTACCTTAACTACATTATTACGCTGCAAGTCGCCTAAGGGCATGCTGCAGGAGGTGCTTACATGAATGAATCAAACTAATACCCAATTTACCATTGAAGTGGAGTTTTGATCGGAAGTCATATAAACTTAAATTCTCCATTAATTCAAAGTTAATATAGAGTAACCAAAAAAAACCAACGATGAACTTTAAGGCTAATTTTTTACTGAAAAATTATTCCTGGACCAGCTAAAATCTAGAGAGCGACATTTTCAAGTCCTGATTTTGGCTAACAAGGGGAGGCTCTCAGAATTTTTCTGGGATTTTGATGAAACTTTTTGTGGTGATAGTGGTAGTAGAGCAATGAAAAAGCCTAAAGGCTTTCGTGTGAATGGGCCTTAGTTTCGCGGTAATAATTAATTGAAAATTGGTAATCTGAGCATAGGCAACCAAGCAATACACACCCTTACTCGCCCGTGTATTCTCCGTTTAGAATTATTGTTTTCGTTTTCTTTTCATTTTCTTTTATTATATTTACATT
This sequence comes from Ladona fulva, assembly GCA_000376725.2. Taxonomy (NCBI): domain Eukaryota; kingdom Metazoa; phylum Arthropoda; class Insecta; order Odonata; family Libellulidae; genus Ladona; species Ladona fulva. The sequence goes on from KZ308992.1 coordinate 3,381,862, forward strand.
AATTACTTCCTAATCGAAACTAGTACAATAAGTACATCTATTTCTCGGTACCCGATCACATGACCTACCAACAAATCTCATCGACGGAAAGCTTCATTTGAAGACTGATTGACGGTTTTAAACGTAGTTTTCGTTAATGACACGGAATTAAGTGGTAATTATTTCATTTGCNATTAATGTAAATATAATAAAAGAAAATGAAAAGAAAACGAAAACAATAATTCTAAACGGAGAATACACGGGCGAGCAAGGGTGTGTATTGCTTGGTTGCCTATGCTCAGATTACCAATTTTCAATTAATTATTACCGCGAAACTAAGGCCCATTCACACGAAAGCCGTTAGGCTGTTTCATTGCTCTACTACCACTATCACCACAAAAAGTTTCATCAAAATCCCAGAAAAATTCTGAGAGCCTCCCCTTGTAAGACCAGAGAAACTGCAAAGTCTTTCTCTAGAAAATTTTTCAAGTTTCGTTACGATTGCTTCGTGAAGCCTTGAAATAATAATGTCAATTTGAAGACCCAACGGAAATGTTTCCCTTTCGTAAGCCATCGTAGTGAGATGTGGGAATTCAATAGGAAAGCCATATTCTCTGTAAACCACTGAGTTCAATGTTGTTCATTAGTAAACCTTGCCTACAAAAAATCTTCTGAGATCACCAGTAGCGAAATTAATATAGTTCCTAATTGGGAGAAAGATCGCGGATTCGAGTCAGATAGTAGTACTTCGCTACAATTTCTTGCGCGTTACCTTTGATCACATTTTCCGGTGGACCACTATGTTTCATACGCGGAGAGGTTTGGCTGTAGATGGCATTTACTGTTTACACCACACCGTCTACGCATAGAGAAAGAGATGGTACCACCAGGCTTAAGTCCGCTTGTAGACGCAATACGGAGCGGTTTTGGAATCCCGGAGAACTGAACTTTAAAAAAATCGATTCATAGAATACACTATCGTCATTGCTTTCTAACAATTTCAAGAAGTTTCGCTAAAAATATTCTTCAAAAAACTCAAATATCTATGAGGCTGATACGGGATATTGAAACAATTGAAAGCATTCATTAACCCTCTATTTTTAGTTTATGTAAGCCTAGGAATGACTAAGTTACATCTCTGTAACAATCCTCCACTGCTTAATGCTCCCAGCGAACATCTGACAAGAGAGACAGAAGAGGAAGTAAAATCATAAGATTTCATTAACTTCGGTTAAATGAGCTTTTATCATTAAGTTGTAAAGTAGCATGTATCACACGTTTACTTTTACTGAGAGCATTTATTCATCGCGGCTAACGAAACAACTAATTTACCCGTAATTTATACATGAAGTGAAAGCTTCATAGAGTATGATAAGTATGATATAGATCATGATCCCGCTTCTCTGTATATATTAGAAATAAAAAAGTTTTTTTGGTGTTACACAAACCAGATGACTCTTGTGCCAAAATGAAAACGATCGCGCTGTTCCATGCATCTCCGTCACTTCTCCAAAGTCACTTGGACGTTAAATTATCTTTTCTTGATCTCATTCATTACTCCGAGAGAAAAGGAAGCGGAAAATATTCTGCCTTAGTTGATTAGGCTATAAAATTCACCCTCTTCGTACAATTTGGACAGGAAGCTAATTAAATGTCGGGCAGCTTACAACTCAAGAGAGGCAACGCAATATCACTTAGGGCTTCAATACCAAAAAGATAACTCATCCTAGACTAAAGGGTTTTTCATTCCTTGTCTTATTTCAAGCTAGTATGGCGATCCATATTTCGTAGCGGAAATACGATTAAAAGCGTTCGAAAAGTCGAACGCGCTACCCACTTGGCTATCCGGTTATCTCCAGATCTCATTTTTTAATATGATTTAGAATGGAGGTGATCATCTACATCAATTATTCTTTCATCGTTCATCGATAGTAATTATTCCGTAGAGCCTCCTTTAACACAAAAAATAATTCTCACTTTATAAGTCATTTTAAAGGTACACCAGCCGATAACTTTTATATAAGCCGATAAATCGCGGTTACTTGAACAAAACCATGTGCCAATGGATCTTCTTCGACGTGGATTGAAAAATGAAGTGAAAAATGGGTAATGTTTGCGTGGAAAGCATAACCTACCTTTTTGTGACAACTGTTCCTTCAGCGTCCACTTGTGATCCTCGAGTAGAGCAGTTAGATTCCCCGAAGTCTGGACATCCGGTTTCGCGAGAGGGTATCTCTTCCCGTCCGAAACGGGAACTTCCAATCCACGAGATAAAAAACGAAACACCCTCGACTTCACGAGATCACAGGGAAAACGCGACCACAATGTCTCCGCTGTTTCGGAAGTACACTTCGAGTCCGGTTCACCGAAAGAGGGCTGAAGATCCCGGGAGACGGTGGCGTTCCCGCGAGCACCTTCCAGCGAAGTGCGAAGAATCGCAGGCGATGTCCCTCATCTCCGCTTCATTCGGGCCGCCGGGTCGCGGGGTCGAGAAGAATCCTTTTGGTGGTTGGCCACGGAAATTTTCAAATGTAGAAAACAACTAAGACGTCCAATAATGATATGCGGCCAAATCACCGATAAAGGGCGAGCTCCGAACAGATATGCTTTCGGATCGTATTCAAACGCTTACAGCAAGGACCACGACACTCACTAGATTTTTGTGAAGGGCGCACTGTAAACTCACAAATTCATCACTTTAAGGAGAGAGTCCCGAGCGCCAACTCCAAGCGGTTCTCCGGTGCCAACTTTTTGTTTAAATTATGGTAAGATGACGACACTTCACACTTCTAAGTTTCCTCCTGTATGAGCAAATGGAAATGATAACACAATCTCGACGCTATCCCTGGAAAACCACTATCTGTATCGTTGCCCAGGTGTATAACAATGCCTTGGAAACCACTATTCCGAATCACCGAAGCACCACATTCAATAAATGGACCTTTAAAGCAATATCAGCACCCACATTGTTACTCCGCGAAAGGAATCAGGTTGTTGTCGCTCTTTCCAGTTACCGAAAAGGACATCACTCGCACAATCCACCGGAAAAGTCCTTCAAGTCAATCGCCCGTGATGAAGAACAGTGAAATATTTGCCGACTTTCTATCCACTCGGAAGCGATATTCTCACGGTTTATTCGAACGCCCGACGAATTCACGACACATCCGACTCCTACGAGGGAATTTGCAAGAAGGGGAAGAGTTTGGGATTCGACCGCGCGAATTCAACCGATATTTCCCGCCCTCTTCATCAAAGTAACCGGCCGCTGTCTTGCGAATCCTCCCACATTAGCTCTTATCACCGCCTCCCTTCAGAAAGAGCCGAGCGAAACGGGACAACCGCACGGAGCAGCACTCGAACGAGAACAGAACCAAGTTATAGCGCGGATTTGAGTTTCGTCGCCACGCCGCCAGGGGAGCGCCAACTCTTCCGACAGGAGATGTCGTTCTTCGACGACGCTGGCGTCATCCGTCGACGACCACGAGAGTCAATTGGCTCAAGTCCGAAGAGGCGCAAATTTCGTAATGGGCAAAGAAGAGTAATGTGGTCAGACAAAAATTGATAATAGTGTATCAAATGAAGATTTTGGGATGATCATAGCAAGAATTTGGAATGTTCACCGACAACCAAGCTATGAGACATAAATATAGTGAAATTTTACATCTAAATCTACATATGTGCCCTGCAAGCCGCCCTTCGGCGTGTGACAGGGAGTGTATGTACATATACCATGACTCTATTCCCCTAATCGACTAATCGATTACTTTCGCGTATCGATCGCGGAAAATTGAAATTTTGAATCGATTCGTTCTAGCGTCCATCTCTCTGATTTTCCTCTCAGAATCAGAACGGCCTGTGCAACAGGGAGGGAGCAAAATATCGACTACATCTTCTACGAAAGTACTTTACTTAAACTGAACTTTTTTAGTAAATTTATCCTTTGTTTAAATCTTCTTTCTTCTATAGATTCTCAATATGCGTCCTGAAGCATTTGAGTGACACTCACTGATTTTTCAGCCTTTCGCTGTACATTTTCTAATTCTCGTGCACAACTCTCTCCTGCATCATCCCATACACTACACGCATAATCCAGGTGAGGTCTAACCACCGCAACGTAACATCGCTCAAGGTCTATTTCGTCGCTCCTACTGACAATCCTATGATTTCCGAATCTGATTTTCTTAGGAGCTCGTCTACATACATTACGAATGTGGGTACCCAATGTTAGCTTATTTGTGAGGGTTACTCCAAGATATTTCACCGGTTCTAATGTTGATAAATTTTCCCCTCGGAGGCTATACGAATAAACATTGGCATTTTTCTTTTCGAAGAAATTAATTACCAATATCGATCGAAATTGCCGGTCATCCAACCATTTCATAATTTTATCTAAATCATTCGCCAGGGTTAATCTATCTTCTGAAATTTCTATTTCAATAAAGTTTACCGCGTCGTCCGCGAATATCCTAACTTTACCATCAATGTTTTTGTAAGATCGTTGATGTACACTAAAAATAGTAACGGTCCGATAACGCTTCCTTGCGGCACGCCCGAGGTCACTTTAACCAGGTTGGAACTAATACCATCCAGTATTACTCGTTGTTCTCTGTCGGAGGGAAAACCTTAATTTATTACATATTAGTTTATTACTTCTCCATTGATGCTCGCAACTTTTAATTTGTATAGTAATTTATTATGTGGGACTTAATAAAATGCTTTCCAAAAATCCAAGAATATCACGTCGACTTGCCTTTTGTTTTTGGCAGATTTCAAGATTTCGTGAACTAACAACGCCAGCTAAGACTCGCAGGATTTTCTTTTATGAAAACCATGTGGATTTCTAATATGAATTTGGACGTGTCGATAAGGCCCATTAAGGAGCTGAGTATTATATGTTCCATTGCTTTTCCGCTCAATTACGTTAAAGAGATAGGCCTGTAACTCGCTGGATCCTCCTTTAAGCCGCTATTAAATATTGGAGTAACATTCGCAATTTTCCTATCCTTCTAGAACTTGCCCTCGCTCATATACTTTTCAAATATTACTTTGACAAATATAGGTAGAGCTACGCTTTCCGCTTCTTCCTTGAATACCCGAGCTGGTATGTTTTCAGCACCAGGAGCTTTATTAGGTTTAATCCGTCGCAACATTTTAGTGAGGCCGTTTTCATTGAAGATGATTTTCGACATGGCTTCAGGCTCATCAACTTTCGGTAGCGTACCTAATGGAAGATGTTTGCTTTACCCTTGGCTTCATTAATTATTTTATTATCTTTTAAAGAACCTACCGTTTGCTCTTTACCTTTGACCTCTCGTACATATGACCAAAAGGCTTTAGGATCCTCATTTAAGTATTCACATGAGATCTTTTTAAATTGACTGAGGCCATCTCGCATGGTTCGTTTCGTTTCCGATTTTGCTTGTTTGTAATTGCTCTTAACTTGATCCGTGATGATATCGTTAGGATGCCTCGCAGAGGAATAATTTCGAATACAACCGCCTTTGTTTCTTTAGAGCTTTTCTAGTTTTTATTACACCACCTAGGATCATTATCTTGATTAGAATATTTAAAGGGTAAAAATCTGCCCATAAGGCATTTCCCGTACAAACAAGTTCCAGGAGTCCTCGGTACTTGACTCATTGCGCGCGCTTCATACGCCAGAAAATAAGATGTAACATTATCACGAAATCCTTTAAAATCAGCTTTCGAATACAGATACATTTTGCGATTAGGTACCTGACTATTTGAAATACTCTTAATCCTAAAAAATGTTTACAGTGCTCGTAAATCCTATGAGCCACCCCGCTCGCCGGCTCAGCAGTATGTTATTTTGAGTATGTTTCGAGTCGTTTGAGTGCATTTCATAAAAAACTTACCTACGGATAATTTTCTTCTTGTATAGTTACCGTAATGAGATATTTCGTAATTAGTAGCGTATCGATTCGGCATACTTTCCACTCATAGTAAAGCCAATGTTCAATATACTGGGGACAGCCTAGAATTCCTCTTAGGTGGGAAAAAGGAAACGAAAAACACTTTGTGCTATTCCACTTTAAATAAACTTTGTTACGACCTAGGTTTTACGAAACTCGAAACATCTCCACACCTTTCATATGATTTAAGTAAATAAAGCCGCACCCTCTGAATCGCAAGCAAACTCTCCAGGGTGTACTTGTGATGAGACATAAATACCTGACACACGAATGTCTGAGATACTTTTTTGGATGCTCAAAACTTTTGCTAACCAACGTACGATTGACCGGAATCTCAAACCGGTGGCCAAAGGCTAAAGGTGTTTCTGATCCATCAAATTTTCGTGAATTCTCGCACAATAAATAACACGAGATGCTAACTCTTCCCTATGATCAAGAAAGCACTGGACGTGGAGGAAATAAATGAAAGGAAGATGCTTACGATAACACTACATTATATTGTTTAATTTTTGATAGAAATAGACTACTGGAGTGTATATATTTCAACTTGAGAGACTATTTTATGAGACTAATTCTGTGAAAAGAAGAATACTCATAAACAAATTGTGATATTGAAATTTAAGCGTAAATCAGCGGATAAAAACATAAAAACCAACTGAATTCAATGGAGTTACTGAAGTTAGAAGTGTGATTATTTGGGGATGAGATGAAGAATGCATACTGAACTTATGTAAGGTAACAAGAAAAGGAACTTAGTTTAAATTTGTTTATAAGTTGCAGGCAGAAAGAATAAAATCATAGATTAGTATTAGTACAAATACAACCGACAGCACACTTACATACGTATAAACGATGGAGGCGAAAAAGTTGCCCTATGACCGAAGCAGATATATCCACGTAAGGAAATGCTCAAACGGTCAATTTGAAACAGTGTTATTCTGTATTAACATAATGATTGAAACTTTGGAAGATAATACCAGAGGGATTGGAAAATTTAATAGCAAGCTGCTCTAAACGAAGCATAAAGAGCAGAGCCGCGCCGCCCTATGGGTGCAAGAGGTGCATCGCACTCAGTCGGCGGCATCTGAAGGGCAGCAACAGAAGCGTAGCCAATCTTCTCTCCTTCTTCCTTCAAGGATTAGGCTAAAAGCCTGTTCCAGCTTCGCCTCGCCATCTCAACCTCGTCTTCCAACACTTCTCTTGCCGAAAGGCTTACATTCCAAAGCCTTCTTTGGAAACCTCTCAGTAGGCATTCGCAGAACATGAAAAAGGAACTCTAACCACCTTTCTTAGTACTCCAGTAATTTCTCTGATATTGCCTGCACACCTAGTTCTTCTCTTATAGATGCATTTCCTACTTTGTCTATTCTTCTACAACATTTCACTGCACAGAGAAATTTCATCTCAACTCTATTTGTTTTAGTTGCTTTTGTTTTGCAGCCCAACATTCTGAGCCGTGCGACATAGTGGGGACTGCCATCACTTTATAGAACTTAATTTGGGATTTTCTTGTTTTACCTTTTAAAGTTCTTATCGTTCAGCTTATCCTCTGGAAAATGTTAATTTTATTTGTGATGTCTTTTTCGTCTTCATATGTTATGTCACATCCTAAATATTGGAAATGGGATACATGTTCGAGTACCCGATTTTCAAATACAATTTTTGTTTTTAGTGGGTTGCTTTCTAAGAACGCCATAGTTTTTGTTTTAGCCATTCAAGTTTTCAGGTTATATATTGTATTCGATGTAATTTGTGAGCCGCTATTTGAAAGCTGTCTTCTCTAACTTGTATAATAACCTGGTCATCGGCGAATAGCAATGTGTTTAAATACTAATCTTTTCATAGCATACCTACAATCCACCTTATAAAATCGAGCTCTTTAGTTGCTTTACCGCAGATTTTTCGAATGTGTGCGCTCCAGTTTAAGTTATTCGTGAAAGTGATTCCGAGACATTCAACTGATTCGACTACATAAGAAATGAAGAACTGTGTAGTACCCACACAGATTTTCTGGAAGCTACAAAGTTTTTCATTTTTTTTTTTTTATTTTTTATCTATGGCGTTCTAGCATGTAAGGTTAACTCATATCGATCTGATTCGATTGCATTTATATTAATTCCGCTAATTTTTTTACGGGTTGTACACGCACGCAGTTGTTTCCTTTCGAAGAAATTTACTGCAGAGCATTTATTAACATTAATATTTAGTTGCCATTTTTCGCACCATCTTCGATTCTTTTTTGTGTTTATTTTATACTTTTATTTTCTTCGGTGTTTTCGCGGGTTTTTCTCAATCCCTTTGCTGTGTACTAGCTGAAGTTCCCGCTGATTCTCAAGGGGGAACATAGAGATATGATTTAATAATTATGCATATTTGTATGTACTAAAGAGAAATTTCTCTTTAGTACTTACTCTCTAGTAACATCTTTTATCTTGACATAGCTCAATGGGACATATTATCAAAAGTGAAAATTTTCAAATCACACTTCTCAATCTGGAACCGAAATACTTAATCGATGATAAAAATATAATTGTATAAAATTTCTTTCTTGTGAAACTTATCTCTAGATTTGTGTGATGATTCTTTTTTCATTTTGCTACAGTAATAGAGCCCGAAAAAGATTAATGTGAAGTTTACATGAATATCTTATTAGAATGCATTGATTCGTTTGAGATCGAATCTTAGACCAATAAATACACAAAAAGAAATCTGTATGTCGTCGGTTTTTTTTTAATAAGAAAGTTTTTATGCTTTGGAAATAAATAAACAGAAATTGACCAAAATATTAATTAGAAAATTTAACAGATGTCAGTCCATGCAGTAACCCAAGTGCTAAATACACCACAAAATTTTTTGTACACCTCAATTTTACTAAAACTTTCCCCAAGTCCCCCAAGTTTTTCTTTTCTGTCCCTGCACTGATGAATATCAATTTTTTTGCATTCTTGATCACGACTATGCAACATATAACAGTCACATTGTCCATGGGCAAAAACAGACTGATTAAGGAAAACTCCTAAGTTGGACCTAGTGATTTTTCCACATAACTGCAAATGCTACAATGTAAGAAAATTACCACCTCTTGTTGCCTCATCACTTTTGATTTTTCGATGTTTATATTCATTCCATATTCTTCTCCTTTCTTACTGATTTGCTCTATCATTTCTTGTAACATTTCTTCACTCTCTGCTATTACAGCCTGGTCGTCTGCATATTTAATAGTCTTCACTCTTTCTCCTCCTACCACTATCCCTCCA